>CAVMJV010000039.1:1200000-1800000 GCA_963681835.1 Meloidogyne enterolobii | reverse complement strand
ATTTTAATTATTTTTCCGGAAAAAGAAAAAATAGTGAAGAAATAGTTCCGGAAAATTGAATAATGGATTGTTCCGGAAAGAATAAAAGGTTATTCAGATTTAAATAATAAACCGGAAATACATCGTTTTCAACAACAAATTTTTGAAAAATCACAACTCTCTGAATAACCCAAAATTCTCAAATTTTGGGGTTTACTAAGAAACACTCTAAAGAATATATATTCAAAATTCCAAAGCTCTTGAACAACTACAAAAATTCCTATAACTATTTATGTAAATGACATAGCAAACTACTCCCCAAATAAACACTTACTTCATCAAGAAAATAGGACTTCCCGGCACCTCATCTTGCACTCTTACAAAATTTAGACGAAATTCTTCATCACTAATACATTTTCTAATTCCTTTTCCATCACCTCCCTCAGATGCTTTTATCATTACTGGGTAAGAAATATTTTTTTCCTTCATTGATGCCAAGCCTTCCTCAGGCGTTGAGACACAAGCTTTTAAATGCAATTCTTCGGAGACTTCTAATTCGCTTCCCCCTTCTTTGCTTTCTTCTCCAGTTGATTCAACTACTAATCCACTTCCAGACCATTGTAATGTTGGGATTTTTACTGTCTAAATTTGAAAAAAAATAATTTTTTCTAAAGGTCCGAAGTTTTTGCGGACAAATTTTTGCGGATATTTTCTTACGGATTCCTAGATTTTTTGCGGATTTAAAAGAATCTTTGCGGTCATTATTATCGCGCATTTTTTGCGGATAAATTTTTTGCGGACAATTTTTTAATAAGTTAAGTCTCTTTGAATTTTTGCAATTAAATCATCCCCATCCATAAACTTTTAGAACTTAGTTCCTAGAAGGAAGTCCGCAAAAGCTTTCCGCAAATACCTTTTCAAGAAATATTTTTAACAAAAAACTCCACAAAAGACAATCTCCAAAAAATTGTTGAAACAATTTACTCGAAAAAATCTGTAAAGTTTGTCAGTAAGAATAAATCCGCAAAAAATTTTGTCCGCAAATATATTTTCTCCGGAAAATAAAAAAATCAACAAACCTGAGCAATAATCGTGCTAGCAATTTGATCCCGCAAAGCAACCATTGCTTTATTTGGAGGGCCAATAAAAACAATATTTTTTTTGCTCAATTCTTCAGGTAAGCGAGGATCTTCGCTAGCATGTCCCCAATCTGCCCAGACTGCATCGACGTTGTTTCGAGTTGCGTGTTCAATAATTTCATCAATATTTGCATAATTATTTGTATTTGCACCGGCTGAGGAGGAAACGAGATCGGCCATTTTTAGATATTCTGAAAAATTTGAAGAAAATATAATTTTTGCGGACAAATATTGCAGATTTTTTTTGTTTGGCAGTTTTAGGAGTTGGTATACTACACCTATGCGACTTAAAACCTATTAGTGATCGAGCTGGGTCTGGACCAAGGCCTTGGGGGTTTCCTGAACCCAGAGTCCAGACCCAGGCATTTTTTGACCTTCCTGGGGTTCAGGATCTGGCCCAGGTCAATAAATCCAACCCAAAGTCCAGGAACAGGCCCAGGCTTTTCAAAAATCTCCATCATTAAAGTTTATTTTGATCAAAAGTGCCAGCAAAGAAATAATCCTTCGATAAAATATTAAACCTTCAAATCCCCTCCACAAACCTGCTTTTGACTGAATTTCCTGTTCAGTAGTTAGACAAATAAATTGAATAATTCTGTCATTCAGGAAAAGTTGATTCAGCAATCTTCGCATAGAAAGAATACATTCAAATGCAGCTATACCATTTGTTGCTGCAACCAAAATCTGAAAATTAAAAAAATTTTTGTCCGCAAGTTTTGTCCGCCGTCAACATTTATTATTTTCTCAAAATACATGGAGGACAACTTTCAGATAATAAAATCAATAGGCTTACTTAGCAAAAGTTGTTAATTCTCAAGCCACAAAACAATAATTCGGAGCGTCTTATCTCACCGAAAGCTTGAATTACCAAACCCCCAAAAGCTATCAAAAAATACTATTTTGTAGTAAAAAAACTGAACCAACGAACCGAACCAAATCTTTGGTTTTTCAGTCTGAACCCTAGAGCCAAAAACAATTCTATAATCCAAAAGAGTACCCCGTAAATAAAAATTAAAAATAGATGGAGGGGAGGAGGTAAAATATTGCCCAAAACAATAAAAAGAAATTTTTTTGCAGACAATTTTTGCGGGTTTCAGTAAAAATTTTTTTAATAACAAAATAAAAACCTCAACAATCCCAGCACCAACATAACCAACTTTTTTTGCCAAATATACAGCATCCATTTTCATTTGACGTTGAATTTCTGGGGAGGCAATTCCTGCTGGGGCTTCTTCTATTATTTTTTGACAACGCCTTTGTATTGAACAATCACGGGTAAATATTGGAATTACTTGGCCGTAATGGTCCCCAATTAATTGAACTTCTATATGTCTTGCATTGACCATACATCTAGAGGGGTAGAGAAAAAAGAATTAATTTTAATTATTTTTCCAGAAAATAGAATATGAATAACGGGCTGCCTTGTATTTTTCGGAAAGAAAAAACTTTGTTTTATGTTTCAATAAAACTAGAATTAATTTTCCGGAAAAACATAGCAATTCGTTCTAAGTGTTTGCTCCGGAATTTTAATTTACTACAACCGGGAAGGAAGTATACTATAAATCCGAAAAAAAAAGTTTAAGAAACCGGTAAATAAACTTTCCGGAAAATAGAATAATGGATTGTTCCGGAAAGAATAAAAGGCTATTCAGATTTAAATAATAAACCGGAAATACATCGTTTTCAACAACAAATTTTTGAAAAATCACAACTCTCTGAATAACCCAAAATTCTCAAATTTTGGGGTTTACTAAGAAACACTCTAAAGAATATATATTCAAAATTCCAAAGCTCTTGAACAACTACAAAAATTCCTATAACTATTTTTGTAAATGACATGGTGAATTATGCCCCAAATAAACACTTACTTCATCAAGAAAATTGGACTTCCCGGCACCTCAGTCTTCACTCTTGTAAAATTTTGACGTAATTCTTCATCACTAATACATTTTCTAATTCCTTTTCCACCACCTCCCTCAGATGCTTTTATCATTACTGGGTAAGAAATATTTTTTTCCTTCATTGATGCCAAGCCTTCCTCAGGCGTTGAGACACAAGCTTTTAAATGCAATTCTTCGGAGACTTCTAATTCGCTTCCCCCTTCTTTGCTTTCTTCTCCAGTTGATTCAACTACTAATCCACTTCCAGACCATTGTAATGTTGGGATTTTTACTGTCTAAATTTGAAAAAAAATAATTTTTTCTAAAGGTCCGAAGTTTTTGCGGACAAATTTTTGCGGATATTTTCTTACGGATTCCTAGATTTTTTGCGGATTTAAAAGAATCTTTGCGGTCATTATTAGCGCGCATTTTTTGCGGATAAATTTTTTGCGGACAATTTTTTAATAAGTTAAGTCTCTTTGAATTTTTGCAATTAAATCATCCCCACCCATAAACTTTTAGAACTTAGTTCCTAGAAGGAAGTCCGCAAAAGCTTTCCGCAAATACCTTTTCAAGAAATATTTTTAACAAAAAACTCCACAAAAGACAATCTCCAAAAAATTGTTGAAACAATTTACTCGAAAAAATCTGTAAAGTTTGTCAGTAAGAATAAATCCGCAAAAAATTTTGTCCGCAAATATATTTTCTCCGGAAAATAAAAAAATCAACAAACCTGAGCAATAATCGTGCTAGCAATTTGATCCCGCAAAGCAACCATTGCTTTATTTGGAGGGCCAATAAAAACAATATTTTTTTTGCTCAATTCTTCAGGTAAGCGAGGATCTTCGCTAGCATGTCCCCAATCTGCCCAGACTGCATCGACGTTGTTTCGAGTTGCGTGTTCAATAATTTCATCAATATTTGCATAATTATTTGTATTTGCACCGGCTGAGGAGGAAACGAGATCGGCCATTTTTAGATATTCTGAAAAATTTGAAGAAAATATAATTTTTGCGGACAAATATTGCAGATTTTTTTTGTTTGGCAGTTTTAGGAGTTGGTATACTACACCTATGCGACTTAAAACCTATTAGTGATCGAGCTGGGTCTGGACCAAGGCCTTGGGGGTTTCCTGAACCCAGAGTCCAGACCCAGGCATTTTTTGACCTTCCTGGGGTTCAGGATCTGGCCCAGGTCAATAAATCCAACCCAAAGTCCAGGAACAGGCCCAGGCTTTTCAAAAATCTCCATCATTAAAGTTTATTTTGATCAAAAGTGCCAGCAAAGAAATAATCCTTCGATAAAATATTAAACCTTCAAATCCCCTCCACAAACCTGCTTTTGACTGAATTTCCTGTTCAGTAGTTAGACAAATAAATTGAATAATTCTGTCATTCAGGAAAAGTTGATTCAGCAATCTTCGCATAGAAAGAATACATTCAAATGCAGCTATACCATTTGTTGCTGCAACCAAAATCTGAAAATTAAAAAAATTTTTGTCCGCAAGTTTTGTCCGCCGTCAACATTTATTATTTTCTCAAAATACATGGAGGACAACTTTCAGATAATAAAATCAATAGGCTTACTTAGCAAAAGTTGTTAATTCTCAAGCCACAAAACAATAATTCGGAGCGTCTTATCTCACCGAAAGCTTGAATTACCAAACCCCCAAAAGCTATCAAAAAATACTATTTTGTAGTAAAAAAACTGAACCAACGAACCGAACCAAATCTTTGGTTTTTCAGTCTGAACCCTAGAGCCAAAAACAATTCTATAATCCAAAAGAGTACCCCGTAAATAAAAATTAAAAATAGATGGAGGGGAGGAGGTAAAATATTGCCCAAAACAATAAAAAGAAATTTTTTTGCAGACAATTTTTGCGGGTTTCAGTAAAAATTTTTTTAATAACAAAATAAAAACCTCAACAATCCCAGCACCAACATAACCAACTTTTTTTGCCAAATATACAGCATCCATTTTCATTTGACGTTGAATTTCTGGGGAGGCAATTCCTGCTGGGGCTTCTTCTATTATTTTTTGACAACGCCTTTGTATTGAACAATCACGGGTAAATATTGGAATTACTTGGCCGTAATGGTCCCCAATTAATTGAACTTCTATATGTCTTGCATTGACCATACATCTAGAGGGGTAGAGAAAAAAGAATTAATTTTAATTATTTTTCCAGAAAATAGAATATGAATAACGGGCTGCCTTGTATTTTTCGGAAAGAAAAAACTTTGTTTTATGTTTCAATAAAACTAGAATTAATTTTCCGGAAAAACATAGCAATTCGTTCTAAGTGTTTGCTCCGGAATTTTAATTTACTACAACCGGGAAGGAAGTATACTATAAATCCGAAAAAAAAAGTTTAAGAAACCGGTAAATAAACTTTCCGGAAAATAGAATAATGGATTGTTCCGGAAAAAATAAAAGGCTATTCAGATTTAAATAATAAACCGGAAATACATCGTTTTCAACAACAAATTTTTGAAAAATCACAACTCTCTGAATAACCCAAAATTCTCAAATTTTGGGGTTTACTAAGAAACACTCTAAAGAATATATAATCAAAATTCCAAAGCTCTTGAACAACTACAAAAATTCCTATGACTATTTTTGTAAATGACATGGTGAATTATGCCCCAAATAAACACTTACTTCATCAAGAAAATAGGACTTCCCGGCACCTCATTCTTCACTCTTCTAAAATTTTGACGAAATTCTTCATCACTAATACATTTTCTAATTCCTTTTCCACCACCTCCCTCAGATGCTTTTATCATTACTGGGTAAGAAATATTTTTTTCCTTCATTGATGCCAAGCCTTCCTCAGGCGTTGAGACACAAGCTTTTAAATGCAATTCTTCGGAGACTTCTAATTCGCTTCCCCCTTCTTTTCCTTCTTCTCCAGTTGATTCAACTACTAATCCACTTCCAGACCATTGTAATGTTGGGATTTTTACTGTCTAAATTTGAAAAAAAAATAATTTTTTCTAAAGGTCCGAAGTTTTTGCGGACAAATTTTTGCGGATATTTTCTTACGGATTCCTAGATTTTTTGCGGATTTAAAAGAATCTTTGCGGTCATTATTAGCGCGCATTTTTTGCGGATAAATTTTTTGCGGACAATTTTTTAATAAGTTAAGTCTCTTTGAATTTTTGCAATTAAATCATCCCCATCCATAAACTTTTAGAACTTAGTTCCTAGAAGGAAGTCGGCAAAAGCTTTCCGCAAATACTTTTCAAGAAATATTTTTCACAAAAAAACTCCACAAAAGACAATCCCCAAAAAATCAAACAATTTACTAGAAAAAATCTGTAAAGTTTGCCAGTAAGAATAAATCCGCAAAAAATTTTGTCCGCAAATATATTTTCTCCGGAAAATAAAAAAATCAACAAACCTGAGCAATGATCGTGCTAGCAATTTTATCCGGCAAAGCAACCATTGCTTTACTTTGAGGGCCAATAAAAACAATATTTTTTGTGCTCAATTCTTCGGGTAAACGAGGATCTTCGCTAGCATGTCCCCAATCGGCCCAGACTGCATCGACGTTGTTTCGAGTTGCGTGTTCAATAATTTCATCAACACTTGCATAATTATTTGTATTTGCACCGGCTAAGGAGGAAACGAGATAATCGGCCATTTTTAGAAATTCTGAAAAATTTGAAGAAAATATAATTTTTGCGGACAACTATTGCGAACTTTTTTTGGTTTGGCAGTTTTAGGAATTTAATATTTTGACTAGCAACAAAAATCTTAAAAAATAACAGGAATTGTCCGTAGATATTTTTGAGAACGATTCTAAAAAGATTTGTCTACAAAAGACATTTGCGGACAAATCTTGCGGACTTTTTTGATATTTGTAGAAAAATACCTATACTTTAACTAGGAATGAATTTGTTTTACTCCCCTGCCCACAAGAAATTGTATCGACTTAAAAACGAGAACAAGTCGTACATAATACTAAACGCCGAAATACCAAACGTTGGAAAAAGAAGGGAAAGTCGCTTCAGCAACGACGGGGAAGATTGCTAAACAATTTGGAATGACAGTATTTCCTCAGATTGGTATTTCGACGGTTTTTGTAATACAGCATCATGCCTATACGACTTATGTATAATCTATTAGTGATCGAGCTGGGTCTGGATAAAATCCTGGGGGTAATTTTGAACTTCGTACCCCCCCCCTTTTTTTTTGTTTTAAAAGTATTAAAAATGGTCAGTCTGAACTCCAATTGTAGAACCCATCGAGCTGTGTCGAATGACACCAAAATTAACAAAATCTGACTTGATTTGACCGAGATACAGACCCCTGAAAATTGAACAACCACATGGGTGATTTTTTTAAATTAAAAAAAATTTAAGCAAATGATAGCTCATTCGACAGAGCTCTTCGAGCTGAGTCGAATGACAATAAAATCAACGTGATTAGACAAGATTTGACAAAGTTATGACATTATTTAGACCTACCGGAGTCGATGATTTATGTCATATCTTCGTCAAATCAAGTCGGATCACGTTGATTTTGGTGTCATTCGACTCATCTCGACGAGCTCTTTCGAATGAGCTATCATTTGTATACTTTTTCGTCCTTTTGGTTTTTCGACCCTGTGGTTGTTTAATTTTCAGGGGTCTGTATCTCGGTCAAATCAAGTCGGATTTTTTTGATTTTAGTGTCGTTCGACACAGCTCGTTGTGTTTTATAATCATCTTAAGACTGACCATTTGTAATACTTTTAAAACGAAAAAAAGAGGGGGGGGGGGTACGAAGTTCAAAATTACCATCCTGGGTTTTCCTGTATAAAGAGTGTAGACCCAGGCATTTTTTGATCTTCCTAGGGTTTTCCTGGGTTTTTTCTGGACACAGGCTCAGGCAAGAAATCAGCCCTAGAACTACCCAGGAGCTGGCTCAGGCTTTTCAAAAATCTCGATCACTAAAACCTATTAAACCCTTTAGAATCTCCTCCACAAACCTGATTTTGACTGAATTTGCTGTTCAGTAGTTAGACAAACAAATTCAATAATTCTGTCATTTCGGAAGAATTGCTTCAACAATTTTCTCATAGAAAGAATACATTTAACTGCAGCTATACCATTTGTTGCTACCAAAATCTTAAAATTAAAAAAATTTTTGTCCGCAAAAAATGTCCGCAAGTCAGCATTTTTATTTTCTAAAAGAACATAGATGGTTACTTTCAAATAATGAAATCAATAGGCTTAACTTAGCAAAAGTTGTGATTTCTATTCCACAAAATATTTATTTTCCTTAAAAATAAAATTGCGGACAAAACTTGCGGACTTTTAGGAAAATAACTGAAAAGAGTCCAAAAATGTCTCTACGAACATAGAAACTATGTTTTCTTCAACAGACACTAATAAGGGGAATTTTGGGGAGAAAAAGATGAAAACCTTTCTAATAATTCTAGCTTTTGTGGAGTCTTCACAAAAATGATTAACAAAACCGTCAATTTCATTAAAAACGAGATTTTTTTGATCAACCTTTTGAAAAAAAAAGAATTTTTTTTTGAAAAAAAATAATTTCGTTTACCAAATTACTGCTCGAAGTAGCCGAAGTTCCATCAAATTTGCTAACCCGAAAAGTTTGTTTGCTGGGTAAAGTCATTTGTCTGGGCATTTTTATTTTTTTTAATTGATAATTTTTAATTAATTGAAGATAAGGTTTTGAATAATTTAGAAATAAAAATGCTGAAAAAATTTTGGTTATTAAATTACAAATTAAATTGAAAAATTTTCTAAAAGAAATCTAAAAATTGAAAATAAAGGCAAGAGAAAAATGTCGAAGAAATTAAAACAACTATATATAGGGAGGGTGGGGGTGGGTGGAAAAATAATAAAAACACAAAAAAATGATTAATGAAAGGTTTAGGAAAAGGGCAAAAAATAAATAAGTTGGATGGGAAAATATTTGAAATATGTAATGAGGGAAATATTTAAATATAAAAAAATGGGGCAAAATCAGGGCTTCGATTTCTGCGGATTTTTCCTCATTTTGTGGTTTTTTGATAGAGCGATGAGGATTATTTTTAAAAATGCGGATTTCGGATTTTTGTGGCCTTTTGAAGAATATGAGGATTTTTTATATTTTCTTGTAGCGGTGTAACTAGGAAATTTTAGAAATAACTCAGAAATACATAAACTGCTACATATTTTAATTCATAAGGACGTGTAGTAGTTGGACTGACCTGATCTGATCACTTTACAAAAAGTTATCACTGATAAACGAGTTCCGACTTTTGAGCCGGTTCCGATTTCCGGCTCTTCCGATTTCCGACACTTCCAACTGTTCCGACCCACCTCTGCTTCTTACGTCAACAAAGCCAGAGAGGGGTATCGTTTAGAGACGTTAGAGATTCTTGGTCTTGTCTTGACGGTATCTATTATTTCAATTTTTTCACATTGTAATGGCAAAAAAATTTTAATTTAAAACTAAATTCTTTCAAAATATAACATTAATTATTGAAAAAGACTAAAATTTTTAATGAAAAAAATCTTTTTTAAATTATTAAATAAAAGTCAAAAATATGCAATTAAATTTTACATTAAATGACAATTAAATTTAATAAAATTCCCGCTTGACTTTTAAATTTAAATAATTTATTGTTAACTCGAAATTGAGACAAGTATAATTGCCAAAGGTATCATACCTTATATTAAGTATAATTGCCAAGGTATCATACCTTATCCCTTTTATTTCTTACATATTTCCTAATTTCGGTATCTTTCCAAACTGTGAGGTAAACATCATGGATAAGGGGAATAATAACAGGGAAAAGAGATTTAGGCGGATAAGGAGGGATTGATTCGTAATAACTGAAATTGATTGGAGAATTTTAGTATATTAGGGGATATGAAAAAATAAAGAGAGAACCACCGATACCCATCCAAATCGCGTCGAAAATTTTAGAATCTTTGAGGGCCAAGAAGCGACTAATTCGAACGGTTTTGGTCTTAAACAACTACAAAAATTCCTATAACTATTTTTGTAAATGACATGGTGAATTATGCCCCAAATAAACACTTACTTCATCAAGAAAATAGGACTTCCCGACACCTCAGTCTTCACTCTTACAAAATTTAGACGAAATTCTTCATCACTAATACATCTTCTAATTCCTTTTCCACCACCTCCCTCAGATGCTTTTATCATTACTGGGTAAGAAATATTTTTTTCCTTCATTGATGCCAAGCCTTCCTCAGGCGTTGAGACACAAGCTTTTAAATGCAATTCTTCGGAGACTTCTAATTCGCTTCCCCCTTCTTTTCCTTCTTCTCCAGTTGATTCAGCTACTAATCCACTACCAGACCATGATAATGTTGGAATTTTTACTGTCTAAATTAAAAAAAAATAATTTTTTTCTAAAGGTCCGAAGTTTTTTTTGCAGACAAATTTTTGCGGATATTTTCTTACGGATTCCTAGATTTTTGCGGATAAATTTTTTGCGGACACTTTTTTAATGAGTTAAAAAGTCTCTTTAAATTTTTGTGGGCTTTAAAAACATTAAATCATCCCTATCCATAAACTTTTAGAACTTAGTTCCTAGAAGGAAGTCCGCAAAAGCTTTCCGCAAATACCTTTTCAAGAAATATTTTTAACAAAAAACTCCACAAAAGACAATCTCCAAAAAATTGTTCTAACAATTTACTAGAAAAAATCTGTAAAGTTTGTCAGTAAGAATAAATCCGCAAAAAATTTTGTCCGCAAATATATTTTTCCAGAAAATAAGAAAAATCAACAAACCTGAGCAATGATCGTGCTAGCAATTTGATCCCGCAAAGCAAACATTGCTTTTCTTGGAGGGCCAATAAAAACAATATTTTTTGTGCTCAATTCTTCGGGTAAACGAGGATCTTCGCTAGCATGTCCCCAATCGGCCCAGACTGCATCGACGTTGTTTCGAGTTGCGTGTTCAACAATTTCATCAACACTTGCATAATTATTTGTATTTGCACCGGCTGAAGAGGAAACAAGATAATCGGCCATTTTTAGAAATTCTGAAAAATTTGAAGAAAATATAATTTTTGCGGAAAACTATTGCGGACTTTTTTGGTTTGGCAGTTTTAGGGGTTTAATATTTTGACCAGCAACAAAATCTAAAAAACCGCAGGAATTGTCCGTAGATATTTTTGAGAACGATTCTAAAAAGATTTGTCTACAAAAGACATTTGCGGACAAATCTTGCGGACTTTTTTGATATTTGTAGAAAAATACCTATACTTTAACTAAGAATGAATTTGTTTTACTCCTCTGCCCACAAGAAATTGTATCGATTTAAAAACGAGAACAAGTCGTAATACTAAACACCGAAATACCAAACGTTGGAAAAAGAAGGGAAAGTCGCTTCAGCAACGACGGGGAAGATTGCTAAACAATTTGGAATGACGGCATTTCATCCGATTGGTATTTCGACGGTTTTTGTAATACAGCATCATGCCTATACGACTTATGTATAATCTATTAGTGATCGAGCTGGGTCTGGACAAAGGCCTGGGTTTTCCTGTATAAAGAGTGTAGACCCAGGCATTTTTTGATCTTCCTAGGGTTTTCCTGGGTTTTTTCTGGACACAGGCTCAGGCAAGAAATCAGCCCTAGAACTACCCAGGAGCTGGCTCAGGCTTTACAAAAATCTCGATCACTAAAACCTATTAAACCCTTTAAAATCTCTTCCACAAACCTGCTTTTGACTGAATTTCCTGTTCAGTAGTTAGACAAACAAATTCAATAATTCTGTCATTTCGGAAGAATTGCTTCAACAATTTTCTCATAGAAAGAATACATTCAAATGCAGCTATACCATTTGTTGCTACCAAAATCTGAAAATTAAAAAAATTTTTGTCCGCAAAAAATGTCCGCAAGTCAGCATTTTTATTTTCTCAAAGAACATAGATGGTTACTTTCAAATAATAAAATCAATAGGCTTACTTAGCAAAAGTTGTGATTTCTACCCCACAAAATATTTATTTTCCTTAAAAATAAAATTGCGGACAAAACTTGCGGACTTTTAGGAAAATAACTGAAAAGAGTCCAAAAATGTCTCTACGAACATAGAAACTATGTTTTCTTCAACAGACACTAATAAGGGGAATTTTGGGGAGAAAAAGATGAAAACCTTTCTAATGCTTCTAGCTTTTGTGGAGTCTTCACAAAAATGATTAACAAAACCGTCAATGTCATTAAAAACGAGATTTTTTTGATCAACCTTTTGAAAAAAAAAGAATTTTTTTTTGAAAAAAAATAATTTCGTTTACCAAATTACTACTCGAAGTAGCCAAAGTTCCATCAAATTTGCTAACCCGAAAAGTTTGTTTGCTGCGTAAAGTCATTTGTCTGGGCATTTTTATTTTTTTTAATTGATAATTTTTAATTAATTGAAGATAAGGTTTTGAATAATTTAGAAATAAAAATGCTGAAAAAATTTTGGTTATTAAATTACAAATTAAATTGAAAAATTTCTAAAAGAAATCTAAAAATTGAAAAGTAAAGGCAAGAGAAAAAAAATGTCGAAGAAATTAAAACAAGTATATATAGGGAGGGTGGGGGTGGGTGGAAAAATAATAAAAACACAAAATGATTAAGGAAAATTTAGGAAAAGGGCAAAAAATAAATAAGTTGGATGGGAAAATATTTGAAATATGTAATGAGGGAAATATTTAAATAGTATATTAATAAACGTGTCGGGACAAAACATGGAACAGACAAAACAAGGTCTTTCCATAACACGGAACGGACAGAACACGGAATGACCAAAACACGGAATACTTTTAAATAAAGTATTCCGTGTTTCAGAATTTATTTAAATCAGGATATTGTTGAAAAATTAGAATATTTTTTAAAATCAAAGTTATTTGAATCAGAATATTTGAAAAAAACAGAATTTAAAAATAATTCTGAAAAATTTTTAAAATATTCTCTGGACCGTGTTTTGGTCGTTCCGTGATTTGTCCATTCCGTGTTTTGGTAAGACCTTGTTTGGTCTTGTCCGTGTTTTGGTATGGTCCGTATTTTGGTCGTTCCTTGTTCTGCCTCTCACCCGAAAAATATTATAAAATGTTTAAATCACGGACATAACAATCCCCACTGTTAGAACAACTGCCCCTTATCACTGGGTCAACATCCCCCGTTGTTGGGTCAAAAGTATGTAATTCAAGTAGTGTAAGTCGTGTACCAGGTAATAGGGGGAAAACTTAGTACAAGTAGTACCGCCTCGGAAGGCCAAATCCCTCGCTATATCCTGAGATCCCTTCAAATATCCGAATATCACTAAAATCCAGTAACTTCATTCAACGATACATGGGCCTCGGGATGCTGCATCTTTTCCATAATTAGACTGACCTGATCTGATCACTTTGCAAAAAGTTATCACTGATAAACGAGTTCCGACTTTTGAGCCGGTTCCGATTTCCGACAGTTCCGATTTCCGACAGTTCCGATTTCCGACAGTTCCGATTTCCGACAGTTCCGATTTCCGACAGTTCCGATTTCCGACAGTTCCGATTTCCGACAGTTCCGATTTCCGACAGTTCCGATTTCCGACAGTTCCGATTTCCGACAGTTCCGATTTCCGACAGTTCCGATTTCCGACAGTTCCGATTTCCGACAGTTCCGATTTCCGACAGTTCCGATTTCCGACAGTTCCGATTTCCGACAGTTCCGATTTCCGACAGTTCCGATTTCCGACAGTTCCGATTTCCGACAGTTCCGATTTCCGACAGTTCCGATTTCCGACAGTTCCGATTTCCGACAGTTCCGATTTCCGACTGTTCCGATTTCCGACAGTTCCGATTTCCGACAGTTCCGATTTCCGACAGTTCCGATTTCCGACAGTTCCGATTTCCGACAGTTCCGATTTCCGACAGTTCCGATTTCCGACAGTTCCGATTTCCGACAGTTCCGATTTCCGACAGTTCCGATTTCCGACAGTTCCGATTTCCGACAGTTCCGATTTCCGACTGTTCCGATTTCCGACAGTTCCGATTTCCGACAGTTCCGATTTCCGACAGTTCCGATTTCCGACAGTTCCGATTTCCGACAGTTCCGATTTCCGACAGTTCCGATTTCCGACAGTTCCGATTTCCGACAGTTCCGATTTCCGACAGTTCCGATTTCCGACAGTTCCGATTTCCGACAGTTCCGATTTCCGACAGTTCCGATTTCCGACAGTTCCGATTTCCGACAGTTCCGATTTCCGACAGTTCCGATTTCCGACAGTTCCGATTTCCGACAGTTCCGATTTCCGACAGTTCCGATTTCCGACAGTTCCGATTTCCGACTGTTCCGACCCACCTCTGCTTCTTACGTCAACAAAGCCAGAGAGGGGTATCGTTTAGAGACGTTAGAGATTCTTGGTCTTGTCTTGACGGTATCTACATATTTTTCTAATTTCTTCATATTTTAATGGCAAAAAATTTTAATTCAAAACTAAATTCTTTCAAAATATAAAATTAATTATTGAAAAAGACTAAAATTTTTAATAAAAAAATCTTTTTTAAATTATTAAATAAAAGTCAAAAATATGCAATTAAATTTTATGTCAAATGACAATTAAATTTAATAAAATTCCTGCTTGTCTTTTAAATTTAATTCATTGTTAACTCGAAATTGAGACAAGTATAATTGGCAACTTTATTATTACCATTATTACTTTATTACCCATTTATTTTTTTTTGTATTTCATGGTAAACCTCAACTGAGTTTGGACTCAACTGAGCTCCGGACCTTATAAATTATGTATGTAGGAATGGTCTCTTTTTTTGTTCTCGTTACCATTATTCTTGGTACCATTGGCTTTTGACTCCAGAAAAAAGTTCGCAAAGCTCAAAACTGCAAGGGGCACTAGGACACGAAAAACTAAAGATCCAGTCCAAACCCAGCTTGATCTCTCAAAAATTTATTGAACAAAATTAGGATGAGTTATAATAAAATTATGAGTAGGAGGTGAATAATCTTTAGTAATTTTCTGAGTAGTATTCAAATTAATCAAGTTTATAGGTTCGACAGAATTTTTATTGCCAGATTTTTTCCAAAAAATTTTGGGTAGATAAAATTTTGTGAATTCATGTCGAAATGTATCACTAGCCCATAAAAGACTCCAACTAGACAGCACGAGAGTGCTCGTATCCATCACCCAAGGATATTGTTGATATACAGCCTTAGTAATTAAATTGTCACCAAAAACGTTGTATTGAAAAAGAATCCAGAAAAGGATCTGAAAAGATATTTATAAAGTTCGACTTCTCTATAAAATACCCAATGCTAGTTACACCATCTTATTTAAGATACGTGTTGATTAAGAAGTGGGGAAGCTGATCAAGCGATAACCCTATTTGGGTACCCCTCATAATCAGTTACTGTTCTTAATAGTATCACTATTGTGTGTCAATGTCAGTCTATTTAGATCAGAATACCATTCTAGTCACTCATCTCCTTCGTCTGTTCAAGTCCAATTCACCTTCGCTTACACTAACCTTCTAATTTAAGAAACTGTTATTCTTAACTAGCCGACTTAATTATCCCCTCTGTCATAATATTTACTATTTGTCATCACTAAGGGTGTATCAATAAGTGGTGTCTGCATGATTCTATGTAGACTTTTTGAAATTTAATCGGATCCTGTGGAAGGGAGGAGCTGTCTGACCGATACCCTATATATAACTATCATGTGATAAAACACAAACTATTTCAGCCCCTAGGGGTTTAAACTGGCGATTTTTTTTATTTTATTACCAGCATTATTGCAACTAGGACATGTCCAAACAATGTAATTAAGGCATAAACAAGCAATTTAATTTTTATTTTTGAACTTTCTGTCGATTCTTTTTTGGCCACTTTAATTCGATAAATTAAAAAGGTTGCTGTGCTTATAATTAAACAAATAATTAAAAAAATAATTGAGAAAACAGTTGTAAACTGATTCATCTTAATTGAATATTCACCCTGAAATTAATTTAAAAAATAAAATTCGTAAATGTTTGGCGTTGTGTTTGTGCGGGCTTTTGTCATATAAAATGTTATCTGTCTTACTCTTTTTGACTTACTATTCGTATAATAAAATTTTTGACAATTAAAAATATGTATGCAAATAAGGCATACAAAAAAACCGGCAGAAACAGTAGATAGAAATTTATATGAAAATAAAAAATCACCCCTATAAGCATAAATGTATTATCAGGCGCAAGAGAAAGTATAGTTTCTGTATTGAAATAATCATAAGAAAACAAAACTGGAAACAGTATTGTAAAAAGTATTGAAAACGGTAGCAATTTGCTCCATAACTATAAATTTTAAATAATTTAATAAGATTTAGGGTTGTATACTTCCACGAAAATCGGGCGGCATGAGGCTTTGGAAACTTCACCCTCCCGTGGCTCACAATGAAATTTGTTTACTGTCAGTGCGAATTTGGTATTTTTTGTAACATTCGATATAGGACCCTCACTTTCCTACTGTGAAGGGCACCTGCTTAAGCAATGTGAAGAAAGCAGAGAGTGTAAAAAAAGAGCTTTTCCCCCTCTTCCTTATCTTCAATCACATCCAAGGAATTAAACTTTGAATGGCCATAACTCGGCACAAAAATCCAAATAAATTTATAAGGCTTTAGTATAGAACAAGCGTCTTACGAACTCATAAAATAGACCATGGATACCAAGTTTGGGATGCTTAACTCTGGCTAAGATTTTGATAAGAGACCAGACAGGGAATCCTACCTCGATTATAAAACCAATTTTCTGCCACAAGGGGGTGAGGTTTAACTGTTTATCTAAGTTACCTTTTCATGATAAAAAGGAAAAGCAACAGCTGTAAATCTATTTAATAGAATAAATGTTGTAGCCAAATTATTTCCTTGAAATGTATATGTGCAAAGTACATTGAAGAGTGCCAGGATTGGTTGTGGCAAGTTGGAATAGAATTGAAATACTTCTGAACCAAAAAGTGTTGGAATTCGTGAACCATAATAAGAGTCCAAAACGTTTAAAGTATCCTTAATATAGACTAGTTACATTCGAAGGACCTCACTTTTGGTCAAATTCTTAGGGTTGAAGTACTGGTGTATTAGGGGTATGCCTTCGCCAAAAGTTGGCCTTTTTTGAAAATTTTTCGATTTTTAAACAGCTCTGCTGTGTATATTAAATAGAGGGTTTTACCCAACATAACTTTTTGTAAGAGGGAAAGGCGAAAAAACAGCCGAAACTGGTACACAACTGTCCTTTCCTAGTAATTACAAAGTCTAAAAATCTATCTCATCAAGGTATATCTTATAGTGTGATCATTATAATATAATGAAGGATGATGTTATAAAATACACCCAATACTAGATCCACCCCACTTTAAATCTATGTTGTTTGATGGTAATAGTGAGGCTTCCGAAGCAATATCCTCCTTTTAAAATAACCTCATTATAGGTAAATACACCTCATTATAGGTAAATACACCTCATTATATGTAAAATTATCAGGCAAAAGAAGGTACCTTATAAGGAGGAACCCAGGAGACGTCAATCTTTTTGAATACCCGTTGATAGGTGCAATTATCGAGAGGGTATCTTATAGGGAGATCCAAATATAGTCTAAATTCAAACCATAATAGCTCTCAAAACAAACAAAGCATAAAAAGAATTATGAAATTGTTTTTTAAAAATAATAACAATAATTTCAGAAATATATAAAATTAAGGAAGGTATACTTAACAAAATTGAAAAATAAATTTCTTCAGTTCGAAGAGAAACAATCCAGGAAAGAAATCCGGAATTTTCATCGTTGGAGGTGTTCATTGAGAAGTTTTAAGATAATTTAATTTTAATAAAATAATAAAATGAAACTTAATTTTTCTTTCAAAGTCAATTTTTTATTTTATTTAAAAATTAAATTATAAAATTTTTTTATTAAAAAAGCAAAAATTAATATAATTTGGAAGCATTTATAAAATAAATTATTAAAATAATTTTAAAAAATTTTATTACAAGGGAACAGTTTAATAAAATAAAGATTAAAAGTATGAATTAAAAAATCATGAAAAATAAATTCCCAAATTTTACGAACGTTCAAAAAATTCCCCAGATTTTGAAAAACGAATCGGTTAGAACACGATATCGTCGTTTGACATATTCTTGGGCCAGACTCCTATTGTAATACTACTACGGCGCTTTGCTTCTTATCTCAACAAAGTTAAGACAGAGGGGTATCGTTCAGACCTTTCCGAAACTCTTGGTCTTAAGTCTTGACTCAAAACATTTTATGGATTTTTTTCGGTCTTGGGGTCGTCTTGATCTTGAGTCGTTGAAAGTTTTCGGTTAACAATTTTGCAGTTAGTACTTGAAAAAGGAAAGAAGGAACGGGTGTAGTACGAAATTCAATTTTTTATAATCTTCTTCCTAGACCCTAATGCTGTTCTCGTTTGGTTCATTCAGAAAACTAAGAGCAGAAAAAGTGAACCACAAAAATGAACCAGAACTCCACCTCAAAATAAATTTATAAAATAATTCTTAGAAAATTAAATTATAGTGGAAGCATTTAATAATATCCCCCCAATTAGAAACAACCTAAAATTAAATTTATTTTTAAATAATTTTTTAGAAAAAAATTTTTTTAATTAAATTTTAGTTCAATTAAATTTAAAAATAGTTAAATTTAAAAAAGTTAAATTTCACGTAAATGCTTATTAAATTAAAAAATATCTTTTTCCTTTTCTAATTTAATTTTTTTTTGTTAACGCTAAATTAAATTCAAGTTTAATTGGCACTTGTGTCGTTTGGACGACTTTAATGAAAATTTTTCTTTTAAAATTTTCAGTTGCTTAATGATCTGTTATGAAAATAAGCTAAGGATTAGAGATCGTACCGAGCAGAGATCTCGTACAACAAGCTCGCTTATTGAGAATCGAGCTGGTTTGAGATTTTCTCTCTCGAATCTAGTATGACATTACCATGGTCTCTGCTATCTTTCCTATCCATCTCTTTTATCTCTCTCCGACTTATTGTCCGAATAATCCGAAAACTAAGAAACTGATTGAAATCATAAAGAGTAATTGAACGCAAAAATTTCTCGTTACTTTAAGGTGAACCGCATGGCGTTATGCATTTTTGGCTTTTTTGGCGTTTCTTTGGAATTTGAAAATCGCTACGGTAAAATAAGAGATTTAAGAAATTCACAAAATTTTGGTAAAAAATATACAAAAATATTTAAATAATTTACAAAAATTGCCAAATATTTAATTAAATTGAAATTTAAATTTATTAAAAATATCGAAAAACTAATTTCGAATTGGGCCTCTTTCGCCAAAAGTTCCTTGTAGATTAATATCACTTATCCGCTTCAATTTATAACAATTCCTTCCTTTTTCTTTTCTTCATCTTCCTCAATATCCTCAACATCAAAAGTTGCCAATTTGCTTCTAGAATATCCCAATTCTACAGATTTTGACAAACTTGGATGTTTAGGTGGTCGAAAAGTATAGATATATTTCAAAATATCTATATCATTAATTGAACTTTGATTTTGAATAAAATAGTTTCTGCTGTTATAATCAGTATGAGGAAATTGGTCGAGTAGGATTTGATACTAAAAAATATTTTAAAAATTTTGTAAAAAAATTAAGAAAGTGTTTAGATCAATGCCTGTTGGTTTCAATTAATTTTTTAAAGTATTCTTTGATCTAGCAAAATACAAGGCTTATGGTACCAGCTAGGGTTTCACTGGAAGTTCCCCTTCAGCTGAAGGGTCGTAACTAAGAAACTCAGATTGGACCCGGTTCCGGTTCAGATCAAAATTTCGTTTCAAGTGAAACCCTAATAAGGAGAAACTGGCACATTTAAAAAGGCAAAACTGGCAGATCACTTGCATAAGTGTGCATAGTTCAATAATTCCGTTATAAATTATAATTACTAGCCTATAGGATTATAATATCCGTGGTGCTGTTTCCACGAAAATTTGCTTATAAGACCTTCTAGCAAAATTTTACCTCATAAAAAAAGGTTCCATCAGAAAATACTGGCTCTTGTATTGGAATTTTAATATCCAAATAGGGCTGTCTACAAGCTGGACATGTTAATGGAGATGCATCATCTTCAAGCCATCCATAAACACAATCTTTGTGAAAGATGTGCTAGTAAAAGTAAAAAGGTTTTCAAAGTAAAAGAACCTTCTGATCCAGCATGGATTATGGTACTTATCTTGTTTGGGTCCGCTAATATTTCTAGTTTATCGAGGGATATCTCTTGAGGACCCGGTTCCTGAAGTATATTCACTATGATTATCATTTACTTAAAGTCCCGGTCTTAATTAGAAGCTGGAAAAGAGGTGGGGTAGTGTTTCCACGAGGTGCTATGAGCTAGTGAAGTTAATGAAATCGATGAGGATAACCCTCAAATAAAGCTTAGATTTAGTTATTTGGTTCAGGATAACCATCCCACTGTTGCCATATACCAAATTCTAAATTATTTTGAATAAACTCTGACCGACCCCAAGGGTTTTTGTAAATTTGAGATCGTATTGTATAATAATACGTTACATTGCATTTGCGTCCAGTCATTGTAGGTCTTGGATTTTCGCTCCATTTACTCAAACAAATAGGACAATGCTCTTCTCCTTGAACTTTTTTTGTTGATTCTTTATTTACAGCATTTGGTGACTAAATATTTTTAATTATTAAATAAAAATTTCCATCAGCAATGGTAGCGCCTAACACAAAGCACCAGACGGCAAATGAGCTTAATCCCCAAATGCCTCGATATCTCTTTTAATATCTCATTTTAATCCATAACACTTAAGAATAAAAATTTACATCGACGTCGGGCTTGATGGATGTGTTAGTGGGCAGGTTATCCTCGATCCATTTAGATACTTTAGATTCAGTTTCCTCCTGTAAATTTTCATTTTCTAGTTCAGAATCTTCGTTTTTTATTTTCGATTCAATATTTTCATTAGCTTTAGAGGTTTCTCCTTCATCGCGTTTTAGATTCAGATGATCCTGTATATGAGTAGTTGCCTCCTGTAAATTTTCCTTTATTTCAGAATTCTTTTCATTATTTTCATTAGCTTTAGAAGTCTCTCCCTCATCCCGTTTTAGATTTATTTGATCCTGTATAAATTTTTTAAAATTAATTTTTAATTACTAATTACTCTTTCCGTCTCAATTGCTAAAATAATTTTGTTAAAATTTAATATATTGTTATTTTCCTCAACAATTCCATCCTTGTTTTTGTTAAATGAAATTTTGCGGATTGGAATATTTAACCTTTAATTAAATTTTAAATTAGTTTAGAGCAATTTATTGCAAAAATATTTAAGGATTGGGACCAGGGTTGCCGCGGGTACAAAAAATCTTCGGGTACGGGTTTCGGGTTTCGGGTTATAAAATTTTCATTTCGGGTCACGGGTTTCGGGTTGGCAAAAATATCGGGTACGGGTTTCGGGTTTCGGGTTATAAAATTTTCATTTCGGGTCACGGGTTTCGGGTTGGCAAAAATATCGGGTACGGGTTTCGGGTTTCGGGTTATAAAATTTTCATTTCGGGTCACGGGTTTCGGGTTGACAAAAATTTCGGGTACGGGTTTCGGGTTTGGCGAAAAATCCGGGTTATTTTCGGGTGTTCAGGTATTCGTGAACTAAATTGTATGGAGACAAGCTATGTTGCTTAATAGGATTTTGGGTGATATAGAGAGGCAAAGTTGAAGAGATTAAAGAGACATTGTGGGATTTGGGGATAAAGAGGGATATCTGGGTTAAATCACCTTGATAAAATCCCACTATATACTAATATCCTTCCGCTTCATCTCCATTAAAGCCTCCAATTTCTCCAGTTTTCAGCGCCGCAGGCGAAAATTTTGAGAATTTTTAAGGCCAAGAAGCCAAATTTCTTCCATTTTTTGCGCCGCAGGCGAAAATTTTGAGAATTTTGTAAGGACTTAGGAGGCCAGAACTCTTAATTTTATGCGCTGCAGGCGAAAATTTTGCAAAATTCATGACTAAATTAAAATTTTTAATGGTTTTTCAAGATTAAAATATTAAAAAAAAATAAATTTAAAAATCTAAAATGAAAATCAAAGTTTAAAAACATTTATTTTTGAAAAGAAAAACTTTTAGGCCTCATTTCCAGACCTGGGCTCGAACCGACCTCTATTAAAATATAGAGCCAGTCGCCTTACCCATTCAGCCACCGATCAACATAGGGAAATATGGAAGAAATTATAAATATTCCTTTCCCTTTTCCTTTTTATAATTTTTTAAATTTATTTTAAAAAATCGGGTAAGGCTAAGTTTTCGGGTAGAAATTTCGGGTTTTAACCAATTTCGGGTCACGGGTTTCGGGTTGGAAAAAATATCGGGTACGGGTTTCGGGTTTCGGGTTGAAAAATTTTCAATTCGGGTATCGGGTTTCGGGTACAAAAAAAGGCCGGGTTTCGGGTATCGGGTTTCGGGTTTCGGGCGGCAACCCTGATTGGGACTTCTAAGTAATCGGAAATGAATAAAACTGTACATCATAACCCCCCACCTAGTTTAAATGATATGCAGAAGGTTATCAGAGCTGTTTCGAAATTTCGATTTTCAATTTTCGAGGTTTTTTTTCTTTCGATTTTCGATTTCCGATTTTCGAGGATTTTTTTGTTTCGAAACACCTCTGAAGGTTATTAGGGTGCTTGGAGCGAACCAACATCTTCAATCGACCTTTGTTATCCATCACACCACGCCGCCTCCTACATAGATCCTAAACGATTCCATCTTTGGTTGCTAATGACCCTATAGGTAGATATATATACCCTATACTACATAGGTAGATTGCATAAACTAGATGACCCTGAGACAGGCTTATATCCTATTTCCCTATTTGGGGAATCGGGTCTACTAGATTAAGGTTGGCATTCCAGTTGTCTTACAGAACCAGCTGGATATTTCCTTTCCAGCTGGATCTTTCCTTTCTATACCAAGTCTACATCCTTCCTACACCAAGTCTCCATTAAAAAAATTAACTTAATTATAAGTAATTTACAATATCTGAGTAGAGCTGCGTCTCTCTGGGAACAAAATACAAACCCAATTTTTATATTTATCTCTCCAAGTAGGATATACTTTCGAATTATTTTCTTTTTCATATTTTTCCAAAGCTTTCACATCTTTAAATTTAAATTTTTCAAAAATTATATTTTCATCTTCCGATTTAATCAAAACATTGTCTTCGTCATCAAAGAAAGGATCAGATTCCTTTTGATCAAATAAAGTAATTCGAGCCCGTAAATAAATATCCGAAGAGAAGGCACCAACAAAGAAGGTAAAACGCTTGTTTAAATGGGGATGATGAATTAGCCATGACCGCTGAAAAATAATATTTATTCAGCTGCAATGAGCAACAATAAAAATAATAAAAATTGTAAGAAGAAGGGAAATCCAGACGTCTAGCATTCAAAATGCTTTTGCTATGTTTTAAAACAGGAAGATAAAGCAACGTCCCGGTAGCTCAGTTTATAGCAAGGGATGAGATTTCTTCCACTTTTTTCTACCTACAGTCTTTCGCGCAAAGTTGATAGATCACCTGCTGATGTGGAAGAAAGTGCCTCGCAATAAATGCATTATGTATAGTAATGGCATTATAAAAAATAATGCATTATAACGTTTACATTAGTATCTTAAAAAGGTCTTTAAATCATAGAAACTGAGGCCACGAAACGTCAAATGAAACCAGAAGAAAATTCAGATCCGTATTTATCTCACCTTCACTAAATGTAATGAAAACCAAAACCGAACTCGACCGATTGAGACACCCGATATGCAATTTATGAGAACAGTTCGGAGGTTGATGAGGTCTGCCTCAGTACATATCATGAAGTCCCTGTATGAGCCTCTTAAACAAGTTTCGATTATGGCGGAGGCGGAGGCGGGAGATAATGGTCTAGCTTTTCTTGTAAATCAGGGTTGTCGTTTCCAAACCACTAAAATGGGGCGCAGCCACTCAAAAATAGGGAAAAAATAGGGCGAAATTGGTAAAAAATATGGCAAAAAATAGGGCAATATTTTAAAAGCTTAAAATTTATTGAAATTTCAAATAAAAAGGCTTATTCCGCATGTTCTCCGCTAGTTTTAACTAAATTTCTAAAAAACAGTAAAGTTCAGATTAGAGACTAGCCTGGGAATGTCGTACGTGAATAGTACGAGATATCTCGAAAAACTGAAATTTTTTATCGTACGACAATTGCAAGAGCTGTCTCTCTCGATTTCGATAATCAAGTTTATCTTCAAGAGCTTTGTAACCAATAGATTTCTTAAATATTTAGCAAAATTTTGAGAAGTTTGTACAGTTATCAAACCAGATTTTTTCCTTTTTTAGCGCCGAAGGCGAAAATTTTGAGAAATTAAGAAAAATAATGTGAGATATTTCTCTTTTTTCAGCGCCGCAGGCGAAAATTTTGGAAATTTTTATGTCCAGGAGTTAGATTTCTTTGTTTTTTTTCGCAATTTATATACAAAATGCCTGAAAATTTTAAAAATATTACAAAATGTTAAAAATAGGGCAAAATATGGCAAATGTATAAAATAGGGAAAAAATAGGGCGAAAAGGCCAAAAATAGGGAAAATCCCCTATAAATAGGGTAAAACGACAACCCTGTTGTAAATCCCGAGGCAGAAAGGATTAAGATGAATTACCTTAATAAAATCAGAACTCTCATTAATCGGAATATCAATTTCAACCAATACTTTTTTTAAACCTTCAAATTCAATCCCTCTTATATTATACATTCTTTTGTGATCTTTTGAAAATTTGTTTAACATATTTGTTTTTAATCTTTTAAATTTTTCTTTTAAAGTTTCGTCATGTTTTCTAAGCAATGAACGATTAAATGTAAAGTCGAAGGAAAATTCATGTTCTGTTATTAAGGATAAGCTTTGAGCAGATTCCTCGTCAGCAATTGGATATAATGTTGCTCTAATCTAAATGGATAGGTAATTATTATGGGAAGCTTCAGAGCCCGACATTAAGGATCGGAACGGGTTACCCAAAATCCGGACGACCCAAAATAAGAGACCTGATACGAAACCCTTCTTTTCACAACATGGACCATCTCTGACATATCCTCAATTTAATTGACCTTTCTAAATTTTGGTAGATCATTGCTTCTTAAGCGTTATACCTATATTCCTTATGCAAGATACCTCCACCTCCCTGAGGGGGTGGGAAAGGCAATCTGGCATAGGTTTAGCATAAGTAATATCTTCTATGCAAGATAACCCTTATTGTAGGATAAGATATTTCAGTCACGAGGGTTTATATTAAAGTAAAGTCCGAGAACTAAAGAGCCTTCATGATAAATCTAAAATTTAAAATCTAAAATTTATACAAGCTAGAATCTAAAATTCAAGCACCATTAGGGGTATCTAAGTGCTAATTTTTAAATACCACAGAATATAAGGTACTATTATTTCAGCTCAAAATTATGCTTCTTATAAGAGGTTCGACTTATATATTTTAAAATCTATTTAATAACATTGTAAAGCCTTCCATCTCTATCACCATAAGAATTAATTTTTGGTTCAATTTTTCCAACAAATTTAAAAGCTTTATGATTTCTTCCAACATTGGGCTCGTTAACAATCGACTTCCCTTTCGGATCAGTTTGTAACGTTGAGTTAATTAAAATTAGTTGAAGCACAATTTTAATTAAAATATAATTTAAACAAAAATAATTTTCAAGTTTCATTATTAAAAAATGAATAAAATGGAAGTAGACATAAAGCTATAGATGCCCTTTAAGCGGCATTATAAGACGTGTAATTAATCCATTTTTGCACTTTTTGTCTGTTTATTATGTAATTTAATGTCTACTTGACAATTTTTAATAATTTTTAATAATTTTTTGTTTAAGAATCTTCCATAAAATATATAGAAACTTTTAATTCTCATGACTTCGTAGGATGGCCCCGGTTTTCAAGTCCATACTGCGGCCGGAACCGGCTTTTTTCTAGGAAAACAAATCATTATAAAATCATGGTTGTGGTTTAGTATACCGGCGTGTTCATCTCAACAAGCTAAGTCGAACGGTACCACTCTTCTTTTTCCGGAGATGCCTGTGTGTATAGGTCCATAAATATCGAAAACTCCCCCCCTACCCTATGGTTTTTCGATTTTCGGGGACCTTTATCTCGGTCCACAGGCATCTCCGGGAAATTCTATGTATTGGTATCTATTTGTATCAATTGGTATCTATCTATGTTATCAAAAACATTAAAAATTATGCACCATTTCTTGAATTATAGGGCCAGGACTCAGAGTAGCCGTGATTCAGTTGAACGGTCCGGGAGCCTTCATTTTCTTTCCTCATAGTCGGCAAAAGGGGTATCTTAAAGTGAGGTCTGACCATATTTCTGATTCAATCTAATTATTCGGTGTGGGATTTATCGAAAACTTTGACCTTTTACATTGCATCACACTAGCTTTTTTATCAGTTAGTGCCTTGTTTTTGTCAAATATTGTTATTATTCAAAATGCTTCTTCACATGCACTTTAGCTAAAGGTCGCCTGTACTTTTTTAAGCATAATCGAATTAAATAAACAAGTCTGATGTCTTTATTATTGCCCTTTTACTTAAGAAAAGGAAGTCTATAAAATGGTTAGTCGTTAATTTATTGTCAGTCTGTTTAAAATATTTTTTAAAACTATAAAATTTCCGCAGGCCTCTATTAGAAGTAAAGGTGAAGCAGTGTCCTTGTAGCCCAATCTAGGTAGATTAAACCGTCAGGAGCCTGCCCCTTATAATGAGGATTAGCCTAGAGGACTATCTAATATCTTCATCTGGTCGATTGGGGGGGGGGGTGTGCAAACAGATCAACTGTCTGAATATTCATCTCAATTTAAGAGAAATAATAATAAAATATGACTTCCAAATTCAATTTATTTATAACAATAATTTCATTTTATTTACTTAATACAATTGAATCTGCTCCTCGTCGACAGCAGCAACATGTTCAGTTAGCTGAGCAACTAACAGGAGTTCAGTTAGTTGAGCGGCCTCCAGAAATAATTGGTGAAATTTAATTGGTCTTACTAGCTTCGGACTCTCTATGCGATAACCTCCATTTAGGATGAGCTTTAAGGCTAAAGGGTGGGGAAGCTGCCTAAGTGATACACGTTTTTTAAGATATACCTAAGTCCGACTGATTTTAGAATAATAAAATATAGTTGGCCCCTGTGTGGAGATGCTCCTTAAAGAATACTCTCTATTCAAAACACCTCTCGTTATAAAGTAATATTTCTCAGTTCCAAGGGCGTTTTACACCGAGGTCTTAAATTATTTAGACTCAAAAGTTTGTTGGCCACTGAGGGAGGAGGGAGGGAGAGGGCGGAGAGCTGCCTTAGCGATACAACCTGTCAAGTATACTTCCTTCAAACTAATATATAATCAAAATTTCTTCAATTAAGTTGAACAACATGCGTATATATCGGAACGCCCTGATCTTGAAATATTAAATTTTTTGGTAAATCAAATGTCAATATTACAAGATGAAAGGCTTGATAATTTCATAAATTTGTTAAAAATAATCAGAAAGAATAAAAAAGATATATTAGAATTATTTAAAAGTCGAGGAATGTTTAATCAACTTTTGGAATTTGTTGAGGCTAATTTGAAAAGGATTCAGTCCGAAAAGAAAAAAGCGGTAAAGAAAAATTCAAAATCTCTAGGTTTTGAATAGGGTTGGGCAGGGACTTGAGAGGGAAATACAGAGGGGTACTTAAGACAGAATAATTTAGATGGAAATACATTCATTATAGGGTACAACATTACGCCATGGAAAGACTTCTCTCCGTTAATGAGAAGTAATTCCAATTAATTTCAATTAATTCCAAATAATTCCCAATTCTTACGGAAACGGAGAATTTGAAATTCAGGGACGGAGACGGGGCTATGGGGAGACTTCCCTTCGTTTTCCGGAAAATTCACTTACCCAAGGACGTGGATAAACCCCAATTCATAATGAATATTTGTTTGACCATTATGACACATAAATAATTTTTATATGAGACAGAAACTGAAAAGGATCATGTTGGAGATTAAGTACCGATTTGCCACTTAATTTATTATGCTTAAAATATTTTTTAAATTTTTCTAGTGGTCTGAAGCTTTGATAGAACTGAAAAGAAACGGATTCGAGCGAGTATTAGAATCTATCGACATTTGTCAAAATTTGGAAAACTCAGTTTTCCGCCAAGTACTAATTGGCTATTGTATTCAAGAAGTCAAAACTAAATGTGAAACAATGTTTGAAGCAGCCAAGATTCCAATAAAAGTGAATCTGGACAATTCGATAAACTTGGCTGATAAAATCTTTGATGATCAGGAATTGGAAAATGTGGTTTTTGGAAGAAAAAGGAAGAATTGGCTTTCCTTTTTGGACAAACTTAAAGGCTCGAAGGTGTTGAGTAGAGCATCTTCTTCGTCGTTATCTTCAGTTTCTTCAAATTTGTCTTGTTTGAGTGTTAAAGATTTGGATTTGGGAGAAACTACTAATGAATAAATTAATTTTGAGATGATAATTTTACAGATGGACCTCTTTATAAGAGACACTATTGGGGTTAAAATCAGTACCCTTTAACTAGGGGTATATTAAATAGAGTGTAAGATTAAGCTTCTTCCCTAAATTGTAGCCTAAATGGTAAACTGATTCTAACGAAACGTATCTTAAATGAAATTGAATACCAGTAATGTACCGTCCGTATTATTAAAGCGGAAGACGCAAATCTGAACAGGTCCACTGTGTATACAGTCTTCGGTAGTGACCGGCGCCGTACCGGATCCTGCCGGATTTTTCCGGAATCCGAACCCCTAGTTCGGGTTTTTTCGTGATCTCGAGACCTGGTTCGATTTTGCCTGTCACTAGTTCTGGGGGATTTCATAAGAGTTTAGTATCTTATACTGAAGAATATCTTAAATAGAGGGCCTGATTAGACACCTTTCCTATTAATGGACAAGAAATTTTTCAAACGTTTATTAAAAAGAAGGGTATCTAGTATTTGGGGTTATCTCATTCCGTGTCTTATTCAGAGGTCCGACTGTATTCTTGGAAGGCTGATGTGTATATATTTAATTAACTAAAATTGCTAATAATTAGCTCAAATTGTAAATAGTTTCTGATTTTTTTAATAAATATTGTAATTAATTTCATTTTCAGATATTTTTTATTATTAACTTTATTTATTTCTTGACATTTAAAGCATTCATAAAAATTTCATTTTTTGTTATCCAAAAAGACCACTCGCAATTCTTGCTAATGATTTCCCTGCTGTCTTTGCTCCGTTCCAAACAGACTTGATTTCATTCCATCCAATGCCTTCTTTGACGGCATAACTAACACCGTCAATTACTGCTTGAGCAACACACTTGTATCCAGACTTGAAATTAAAGTTTAAAAATAATATTAGACTCCATCCAGGCCTTTTCCTGTCTCGAAGCCCTATTTAAAGTCACAACTAAATCCTTACTTAGCAGATTTTAAAATGCCTTATATCAATTGAAAGCTATTAATTTAGGGACTAAAACTCGGTTAGGGGATGGAGGAGGTCCATTACAATATCTTCTATTGGGTAGGGGATCTCTAAGCGCTGTTTAAGTCTCGATTCCATACTTTGGGCCATAACATTTTTGCTCCATAACCGATTAAAATATTTATTATATCAATCGAAAGCTTTGGATGTCCGGATTATTTAAGCTAGCAGGATTGACTCGATCAGATCACATTACTCAAAGTCACGCCTGGATAAGTGCGCATAGTTGTGCTTTTTGATATTTAATTGGATGTAACTTTTAGTTGGATGATCTGACCAAATCAGCCCGCTAATAAATATCCAAATCAAGAGCTTTCTTAAATCGGTTAAGAATCAAAATAAGCTTTGAGACTACAGCAACGATTCTGAAGAGGCCTTTCAGCTCCAATAAAATTAATTTTAAAAATCCACCGTAACATAAGTAATGTAACCAGCACTTCTAACAATTGAACAAACCCCTTGTTGTCCAAAAAGACAAGCAATATTATCTTCGGCAGTTTTCTTAAATTTTAATATTTTAATCGAAAATATTCCTTTAGGATCACTTCTAAGCAATCACAAAATTTATTGTCACATTTTTCCTTCTCGTCGCAACGATCATAACAGGCAGTTATTTCAATACAGCATTCATTAACTTCGGCTGAAAACCATAAAAGTTTACATAGCTGGACTTTGCTATAAAATATATTGGGACAAGATTTGGCTGTATCTTATAATAAAGCGTTTATTAAATAGAGGGTATTGCTTAGGCAGTTCGCTCTACCATGTGGACATACCCGTTGGGTTTTTAAACCAAATTCAATGGTTTGCAAAAACGTATTTTAAACGAGGCGAACTTATAATAATTTTCTAAATTGGGAGGTTCGCCTAGAAGCTTCCCACCTATCAGACGACCTGATTTAAATTTAAGTCGAAGTGGATCTACATATTTTGTAACACAAAAGGCACACCTGTTTTATTGTAGCAAGCCAATTTTGCAGCTTGGTGTGTTACTGGACTTGCAAAAGATGGCCCGCATTGAAACTTTTCTATGAAAATTGGAATTTGTAGAAATCTCTGGAATATCTTTTAACCTCCAGGGCCCAGACTTGCTTTGAATCTGCCACGTGCTCTATCATAAAGATCTATCGGAAAGCTTTCAACTTGAAAATTAATTTAAATTTAATACTGATAAAAGTATTTACCAAACGGAACATCTTTGTTCACACCTTAAAATTTTTTGAAAATTAAATATTATTGAAACCTGCGTGTAACGTAGGGCCATAATTCAGATTTACTTAATTTTTTAAGGTCCAAATTTTAAGCTCCGACTATTCGGACTTTTCTTTGATAAAATGGAATATAGCTAGGGTTGCCAAAATGGACCGACTCGGCCGAAAGATCGAGTCGGACCTAAGATATTTGGCTCGAAAAAGAAACGTACAGCCCGACTTGAGAACGGCAACCCTAATTATACACTAGATTGATTTGATAATGAAAACTGAACACTTATAATCGCAAAAAAATCGAAAATTTGGGGGCTTAAGAGGGATACCGAAGTATTTGTAAGGAAGTGTACAAATCCCTTGTAAAAGGTACAAATCCTTGTTATCACCCACGTCCAAATCCTTGCTAGAGCTAAGCAGTAGATCGAAGGATCAATCTCTGCCCGTGTCTACGCTCTTAGTTATCTCTCATTTTTCCTTCAAAAAATACCTTCAAGAAGATAAAGAGTATTTTTCATTCCCCCCACTTTCTTAACTGTTGTCACATAGCGATCTTTAAATAAATTTTAAAAAATTTCAGACATTTTAAAATTACCATAAGTCTTTATAATTCCAAAAGTATCAAATAAATTTAATTTTCCTCCATCTCCATCTATTTAAAATAATTATGGATATTTTAAAATTTCTCACAAAAAATACCTTTAATTGTTTCGTTGAATATGGGATGTACTCCTCTCATTAAATAATTAACTGTGCTTTTTCCGTTAATTGCTGTAAATTAATTAAAGTTTTTAGGGAATTGTTAAATAAGGAGCATCGGTATAAGGGACAAGGGGCTAAGAGTCAGCCAACTTTGATCATCATAACTTTTTTATTCCTCATCTGATCCGAAAAGATCTGTGTATTACTTATGTAATCGAATGTCTGATCCTATCTGATCTGGTCAGACAGCTCAGATACCTGATCCGATCTGATGCATATTACTCATCTGATCGATGTCACCCAAAAGACCTCGATAAAGCGTATCTTCTTTCCATAAGAGTGAATCAACTCTAATCACCCACAAAAAGGTCTTAATTAGATATGTATACTTTTGGTGTAGTTGTAATTAGTGATCAGACTTGATTCTTTTCATATGAGACAGACTCATCAAAGTTGGTTAGGTCTCAGTTGACCGTTAGATTTCCTTTAACATAACTTCATAAAATACACCTCTATCTAAGAGATTTTCTCAAATTTCGTTTGACCTTTGTCGGAGAGCTACCTATTCTAAACCTCCTAATTAATATACCTCTCATTATAAGGTGCGATATATCTCTCAGGTCTATAGAAGCCTTATATCGAAGCCTAACTTTATTTTCTTACTTTTATTGGTGGAGGAAATTATATGAGTATCATATGAAACTGGAATTGTATAATCTAAAGAATGAGAAGAATAAAGTTAGAAATTAATTTAAGTTTACTTCCATCCGGTGCATAAATAAAAATGAAAAATCGGTGCAACACTGAAAAGTAAGATAAATTTTCTAATTTTTTAAATTTTACAAAATCCAGCGAGCAAATAAAAATGATTGGGAGAAATTCGAATCATCGCAACAATTTCTCCAACTTAAGATAGAAAAAAAATATTTTTTAAAATTTATTTTAAGATTCAAAAAAATGATACGGATTTCATAAAAGATGTTTGGTTATTTTTCGATTTCTCTCCACTAATTTTTACCCAAAAAAGTAAAAAATTACCTTGCCAATGTAAAAATATGGTTAATAATTTTTGAAAATGAAAATATCCGCGGAAAAAGTGAAAATTTGGCATTAATTTTATTTTTTTGGCGTTGTGCCTGTGAAATGACACTTTGTCCAAAATGCCCGTTCAATGTAATTTTTGAATTCACACTTGATTTTGTGATTTTCTAAGAGTTTGTATTTTCTTCGGGTTTAAACTTTAAATCAAGATGACCGTCTCCAGAAGACGGTACTTGACAGAGAAACTTTCACTCTCTCCTAGAACTCATAGTTAGGACAAAGCAGACATATGGGATTTACGCTCACTCTCTAATAAAAGCAAGCTACTAGTAGCCCACTCAATTAAAAATATCGAAAAGCTGATTCTAAGAGCTTCAATAGACATTATCTAAGTTCTCAAACCAAAATCCGTATCTATGTCAGTTTTATTCAAGAATACTTTTAGCCTGTTCTTTAGGTACAGTGCATCTATATTGCGTTTTTCCGTCTTCTGAAATTTTTTCCATTTTTTGTATTTTTAAAGGTCAACTTACTAAACATTTTAACTCGCAATTCATCCTGCTTAATTTGAAATTCACTTTCTTTATCGCATCCATCCGCTTTCATAAAGTCTTTCTCGGCAATGCATGTTTTAGTAACGTGTTCAATCCATAAGTCAAAGGAATCTTTAATTTATATACAGCTTTTTTATCATTGAAATTAGAGTGAGGTAACCCAAAGGGTCCTCAGAACATAAATTCATTTAGAATAAGCTCTAAAAATAGCTAGAAACCATGTAGAAAGCGAACAACTGCTCCTAGGGAGCAGGACCCTAGTTAGGTTAGTGACCATCGGACGATCGAGATTTGAGATCGATATCCCTATTATCATTTTAAAAATTCCGGAACTTATTACAGATCTCACTACTGTATGATCTCACACCAAATACACTCAATTATCAATGCCCTCTATCTAAGACACATCTCATTATAAGGTTGGTTTTTCAGCTCCAAGGGGTGTCTATTAATGTGGTTCACATGTTCTCATATTTAATAAATCTATTAATAATCCCACACACTTTTTTCTTCAGTCGCCAATTTAGGATGCTCCAAATGTGGCAAAAACATATTACAATAATCATGCATTAAATAATCTTTAAAATTTTTTTTTAATTTCTAAATATTTTCCAAACGATTTTCATATTCCTCCTTCGCTTGCCGATGCTTTGCCTGTTCCTGGTGACTTTTCATTTTTCCAAAATTACTTTCAACAAGATCGTTATCTTGTTTAGCATCTTCAGGAGTGAATTGACTTAGGCCAACGTTCTGGGTGTCGCCAAAACCTTTGTTGGCAAATGTTTCGGGGTTTCGATTTTGCTTAGCATCTTCTGGGATGAATTGACTTAAGTTAAGTTTCTGGGTGTTGCCAGACTTTGTGTTGGCGAATGTTTCAAAGGATTTTATTTTAGTGAATAATAGAGGTAAAAGGAGTAAAATTAAAATTATTTTAAGGGAAGACATTTTGAGAGATTTTCTAAATTAAATTTAAAAAATCATGATTGAGGTGGTAAATGGGTTTATCAAGAGGGATTTTAAGCGATATATCTCCCGAAAATAGACCTCGCAAAATTTTATTATGAAAATTACTCCAGTAATCGGGATAACAAATTTCCTGTTTAATATATTGGACTTTCCATGTAACGTTATCACTTGAGGGAAGTGATGTTGAAGGGTCGACGTTAGCAAAGCCAACTTGCCAACTTACCGAAGCACGATCTCGTCTGAGATCAAGAAGGTTATGGAGGGATGAGTTAAGGATACGAAATCGAAGGTGGGATACTAGAGGAAAAGGATGAGCTTTCAAGCTCTCTCGTTTGAAAGAGAACTATGAGAGACGGACATGGGAGAGATGGAGGAGTGGGAGAGAAACTAGATAAATATTTTCTTTTTTTTTTTTAATTTTAACAATTTTTAGAATTAAAATAAACCCAGACTAATTAAAATCAACTAAAATTACTTTTTTTAAATAAACACAAAATTCAAAGTCATTAAATATTCATTTTTTTTTATTAAGAAGTATCCTCTAGAATTTATTTAAAAAATTCCCTTTTTTGTACTTTTAAGGACTTTAAAAAATTTCCATTTTTTCTTTTAAAATTTAAATTAAATAAAGTACTTCTTTGAATTAATTTTTTAAATTAAAAAATAAAATTCAGACAAAATTATAATTTAAAAAATTTTATTCTAAAAATAACAGGTAATCTGAAAAATAACTTCTTCTTTTTGGCCGATGTTTGTGTTACATAATTTTCAAATACCTGTTTTATTTTTGTGTTAAAAATTTTTGGAAATATTAAAAAATTTATAACTTGTGGACACTTTCTAATACGTACTTCCTTACAAGTCACTTTAGTCACTCCCTTATAAGCAGTGATTTCAAAGTTCTAGTTCCAGTTCCGGAACTAATTAGTTCTAGTTCCAGTTCCAGAACTAGAACTACGGAACTAACGATTATCTGGAACTAGACCGGAAATAGAACTACGGAACTATTAAACGCATGGAACTATCTTGGAACTGGAACTACGGAACTAGTGAACTGGAACTAAGGAACCTCTGTAATCTATTTCGGTTTTGGAAAATCTTTTTTGAATTTCTTCGGTTCCAGCTCCGGTTCTGGAAAATTCCTAATTTTAACGTTTCAGTTCGGAACTGGAACCTTTCCGTACTGCTTGAGATCATACTTTAGCTCAATTTTGGCTCTAAGAAGTGACTTTCTAGAGAGATTAAAGTCATAAGTAAAATGAGTGTTTCACCTATACTTTGACCAATATCTCAGCTAATTTAGTTCAAAGGGAGTGACGCTTAAGAGAGATTACAGTTAAAAATATAGTAGATGCTCTCTAATACGTCACTCCCCTGCACCTCGTCTAAATCGCTAAATGTTGGCTCTAAGGAATGACGTATTATAGAGGTTGTTAGCTTATCCTTAGAAGAACCATTCTCCCGGTCAACAAAATGATTTTAACATCTCATTAGATTTTTCGGGTTTAATCCAGTCCTGCCCTCTTTCAATTTTGATAATTAATTTTTGCAGGTGTCACAATAATATGTATTCCAACTTGTATCACAGCTTTGTTATTATCACATGCTATACATGCATTATTTACTTTGGTAAAAGGAAAACGAATTCCAAAACATTTATAAAAAGCTGTTCCATAAAGACTACTAAAATTATACTTATTTATTCTAAAAATTGTTTAATTAAAATTGGATCTCAATTGAAAGACCCCCTCCTAAGGATAAATACTTGAGTGGGGAAAAATCAATGTCAATGGATCAAGTAACTTGATTAAATGTCAAAATGTCGGCCGGGAGAATCCCTGGAAGTAAATGCCCTTCAAACCCGGGATTCCGGACGGGATCACGTAAAATCCCGTATGGATATGAGGATTTGAAAGATATCGGTCGAGAGACTTAGGAATATTACGAGCCTGAATCGACCTTTCACGTAAATAAAACTGAGGTCAGACTGTTTTATAATTTACCTCATCTTATAAAGCAAAGGAGCATAGCAAGCTAGTACAGGGACAAGTATACATCCAGCTATTTGGAATATATACCAGGTTTGTAATTGCGAAACTTGAAGCCAAGATACAATATTTCGAGTTAAAGTATTGATAAACCATCCAGAAAATTCTAGAAAGAAGACTGCCAAAATAGATTTGGTCATTCTTTTAGAAGAATTATTTGTGGAGGTAACTACAAAATAAAAATACAGAAAAATGGGGACTATCGCGTAAGAACATCCAGCTATTTGCACAAGGGGATTTTGAAAGATATCGAGAGATTTGGGAAAGTCCCATGGAAGTAAACGTGGGATTATAGAGTAGAGGTCCAATTATTATCCAGCTTGTTATATCTACTAGATACCCCAGCAATCCTAATCTCACCAACAAGATAACAAATTAATCCTGGATTTGTGAATTATGAACTAGAGGTCCAATTATAAGTAAGAAACAAGTACCGTATTCTCTATAATAGAGTCATAGAGCTATATTAGGATGGTCTGTTCGCAGCCAAACCGAACAGAAGGAACGAGGGTTCTCGATTCATCGAGCTAAAGAGGTTGATCCAAAATTGATAAGGGCCAGAAAGTAGCCAGCTAGTTATGCTGGAAAACGTGTACCCCTCTAATTCAGTGGCATTAATAAATAAAATACGGTAGTTTATTACCTTTTTTGTTCATTGCAATCCACAGGATTATGCTAAGCACGAGAGAAACAAAACTAAAATAAACGGCAACTTGAAAAACAAAAGGGGGAACAGCATCAGGAGTTGAACAAGTTACCAACTTTTTAGGAGAAACATTTAAACACAAATCTATTCCAGTATATACAGTAAATAAAGCATAAATTGAAATTGAAGAAAAAATAAAAATTAAATACAAATAGTATCCCTTTGAAGAGTTCTGAATGTATTTCATGTGCCTAAAATTAGGAATTATAATGGGTAATCGGCATTTGACTTTCTCGTGTATTTGTAGAATTAGCTTGGAACATTAATATAAACTCACCAGCAAATATCCTCAGAGGATTTAAAGGGATATCTTAGGATTTTTGTCAGTTATCTTAGGGTATTTATAGGGATATCAGAAGATTTAAGCAATATAGGCCAAATTTGGAGAAATATTTATGGATCAAGTGGTCTGGATAAGGAGGGATTCAAGTGAATTCAGAGAAGTTGATCCAGGAAATCCAGGAAATTTCGAAAAATAATGTGAGGAGTCGGAGAGTTATCGGGGAGATTTAGAGGGATATCAGAGGATTTTGAGGGATATCATAGGAATTTCGTTGAATATCTAGAGTCAAGGATTTCGAAGCAAGGAAGGATTGAAGGAATTTCAAAGGTCTTTCAAAAACAATGAATTGTTTTGATACACAATAGAAGCTGTGATTATCTGTTCGAATCCAAATCGAACAGAAAAATGAGATTTCGGTTCGGTTTCGTATATCCAAAAAATTTCTAAGGACCGAGAGACATAAGTTAAGCTAAAATATTACCATAAAGGAAATATGGCAACAATAATTCTATCAATCGAAAGAGCCAGATAAAGCAAATATTGTGACTGAACAAAAAATATCGGTAAAATCATAAGGAAATAACAATTTTTTAGATAAATTAAATTAGTTCCAGTTACAGCAATTCCAAATTGAATTGAAAATGTAAATAGATTATAATTTTTATTAGTTTGAAGGCCGGTCAACCGAACCGGGACTGAAGACAAGTGTCAAGAGCGTGTCCATATTATCCAAAAACCGGGCTGTCAATCAAACCAAAAACCGAGGGTCCAGGCCAAAACCAAGGCCAATGACCATCCTCAAAGCCCTTTAATTTTAAATTACCTCATCTATGGCAGAACTATTTGTATTGCTCATCTTCGGATTAATTTTATTTGTTTCAAACTTTGAGTAAATTTAAAGTCTAAAATGATAAAGTCAGACCTCGTAAAAAAATTTAAAAGCTTTAAAGGCTATCAGCATTCTTTATTGCTTAGTTTGCTGTCAATATGGTTGGCGGATCCGGATCCTCAAGTTCAAGGGGTTACTCCATGAGAGATTGTGGTCTGAAATGGAGATGAGGCTGGAGATAGAGTCAGACATCGTACACGAACGATAAATTAAATACGGTCTAAAAGCCTTCACTGGAAAGTATAACTCCGAGGGGGTAGCATCGAATAGATAGGCTCTCTATAATATAGCCTCTAGATAGCCTTGAGATAGCCTCGGCTCAGCCGGAAATTGATCCGAAGCTCAATTTTCGTAAATGCCAGGAATCGGAACCTTTTGGGCCTTAAATTTTCAAAAGTTTTCTACAGTACTTAGCATCTAAGGCAATAAGCAATTTTTCATGATAAATAAGACTCAACAGCAATAAAACTAGCAAAAAAACTGTTCTATGAAATTGAAAAATTTTTTTAAGAATTAAAACAATAATTAAATAAGGCGTGGAATAATGTGGAAAATTTCTAGATGTGTTAAATTGTTCTTTCATTTTATAAAAATTTAAATTAAATTTAATAATTTAACGCTTTCTTCCTGTCTGTTTAATATAATTTAATAATTATTTTGAGACCAAAGTTTGGCTTAATTAAATTTTTTAAAATTTAAGTTGAAAGAATTAAACGTCAATTTATTTAATAGAAATATCAAAGTTTCAAATTAATGACCGGAAAATTCAAGAGAAAATCAAGAAATCATAGAGAAATCCTTAAAAAATCAAGAGAAATCTTTAAAATCCTCCCTTCATTTAGGCTGTATTTGATTTTGAACAGGATGAACAGTTGTAGCTGCTTGAACCTTTATAACTATACTTGAGGTAGGGTATAATGACGGTATCTTTCGGAAGAACTTTACAATCCAAGCAAATTCTTTTTTCAGAGCATGCCGATATTCAGAGCTGTAATTTTAAGTAGTAAATACTGTACCAAGCAAAAATTTTAATTTACCTGCAAAAATACAAAACTGGGGCATTTATTGCACCCGAGATCGTTACAAGCTGAGCAAATAGACGAGTATAAAAAAATATCATTTCAGGATCATTTGTTATTAACGGAATAATAAATTGAGTACAAAACATTCCAGAAAAGTAGAAGAAAACTATAACAAATATTATTATTATAAGTGATCTGTATATCCGTTTGGTTTGAAGATGTTGAGTGTTTGATTCTCCGCTTTGATATACTTAAATATTAAATTGTGCCAATTTTATTAATTATAATAGTTAGTAGGATGTACTTGAATCCATAGAATTGGGGCTTATGGATTAAGAAAATTAACGGTTCGAATATCGGTCCGGATACAAGACAAGTTCCGATGATCAGTAGTCCCTTTAACCACTTGTATCCTATATTTTTGAATATTTCCTTTTTCCTGGAAAGGCGAGTTTCGCTTCAAAATTTCTCAAGATTAATCCATTCAGGGAATAGGTTGAAGACGTTGAAGTTCGATTATCCGAATATGGGAATCCAACCCTGGAAAAATTCGACCGGATCTGGTTTGGCGCTAAACACCAATATCAATCTACACATAATTTAGTTAAACATACATTTGATAATAATCCCAATAATAATATAATTAATTGAAGTAACCAAAGTAATAGAAATTGCCACATTATAAGCAAAACTAAGTATTTCCCCTCCAATTTGTTCTGGAGGGTTGCAATAAACTTTTCTATTGGGTAATTAAATTCAAAGATTTCCTGTCTAATAACATACATATCCGGATTATCAAGAGCATAGTTAAAACCAAAAATCATAAAAATAAAGCAATATGTCAGAGAAAATGTATTAAGAACCATTACATATTTAACGGCCCCTTTCTTTAGGACAAAGCGGTAACTGAAAATAATTTGTTAAATTCTTCAATTGTTATTTAAAAAATTTAATTGAGAAAGCAAGTTAGACACAAACTTGGGTATAATAATAGTTTATCCAAAATAGAAAGCCTCAATGTATGCAAAGTAGGATTGCAACTCGAACGCTCGGAGCGGTCATGCGGGATATAGGGGGGGGAGCAACGCTAATGCAAAGTTAGATTTAGGTGGGATCAGACGAAAGATTAGAAACGGCCTGATTAGTGTCGGTCAGAAATATGTCGGAACTCGTAACTTTCGAAAATCGGAAAATACATACTTAAAATCTCACGACCCGGAATGCCAAAAAATAGGGAATATTTCAGCAAATAACTTTAATTTAAAATTAGTAAGCAAAGTATTTAATTACTTACAAAATTGGAAAAAGTAGAGAAATAATACGATCTATGCTGATAAACAACATATTAAAGCTGGAATTTATCCCAGCGACTATAGTTTGCCAGCTGGTAGCATAAGAGCAATAGGTTATAGAGATTTTAGTGTGCATTATCACTAAAATTGTTGGCAGAATTGTTGCAGACTCGAGCATTGCGTCACATAGACAATTGATAGACAGAAGCAGTCCATAACTTGTTTGGAGATTTCTGGAATATGTTGTAGTTTTTATTTGATATGCTCGCCACTAGGAGCAGAGCCATGGTCGGTATTCCAGGCAAGGCAGCCCAAACTTCAGTATGTCAATAAGGAAGGCCCCGGCCTTCCTGAGTTTGAAAAAAGGACCGGATATAGGGTAGATTATATAATTAATCCAATCTAGAAAAATTTAAACTACTTGTGTTTGAAAGTCACCCATACGACTGTCAAATTAAGAATAATGCCAACAATGGAAATTAATTGTTGTATGAGTATTATTAAGAGTTCGTGATAATAATTTTCATTCATTTTGCTAGTAAAGAGTATATAGAAAATTTTTTTCATGTAATATGTATTGAGATGTGGATTCTGGAAGTGGATGGATCATGTGAGTTTTACCGGAGAGGGACATTTTGAAAAAGCTTAGAGCTGTGTTTGGAAGCTCGTTCCAAGATGTCTCCTACGTGTTTGTAATACTCCTACTTGTGTAGATGTACTAAAAGTTTAAATTTCCAAAGCTTTTTTTAAATTTCCAAAAAATCCGGGATTGCCAAAACTCATATGTAAAAAATTACTCATATGTAAAAGTTACCACTGTAAAAGTTATAGAAAAATTGCCCTCCAAAAATTATTTTTAGAAAATATTAATAAAAATTATGCTTTTAAATCTGTGAATGTACATAAAAGGAAAGAGTCAAATACAAAAAATATTAAAAAAACTGTAAAACTGAAAAGAAAATTTTGAAAATTAAAATAGTAATTAAATGAAAATAAGTTTCTAAAAATTCCAAATTAATTTTATTATTAATGCTTTTTATTTTATTTAATTAAATAACATTTGAAAATAAAAGGCTTTTTCTGAATTAAATTTTATTTAAATTTAAAAGAATTAGCGTATATTTATGGAAAAAATATTGTATTCGTCACACAGGTTAACTTTTTCATATTCATGTGGCAATATCAAAAATTTTTATTGAGTACTTAATTAATATCAACCTCCATCCAGCCAATCCGAACTGAGAATCTGTCTCGTAATCATGGATGTGCGTCATAACGTTAGGCGTTTAGCGTCCATTTTTGGCCGTTTTTGGCGTTTTGCGTGATTTAAAAATTTGAAAAAATGGGCAAAGCTCTGATCGGAATCATTAAAACCGTGATTTCGGTATCTGAAGAATTGTGATTGGAATTCAAAAATGGAAAACGATAAAGGGATATCGTTTTTAGGGAGGGATAACGAGGGAGGATATCGGGATAACGAGGGAGTGATATATTTTTTGAATGAGGGAGGGATATTAATAAAGGACCTTGAGTTGGATTTCAATCCAGTCCATTCTCTCCAAACTGCACCCATTCCATTTACATATTTATCCAACTAACCAAAGGTTGTTGTTATTTCCAACCTCAGTCATTTACATGTTCTTTAGGCTTTCTATTCTTTTATAGCTGACTTTCGTGACAGCAAAAATATTTTTAAAAATAAAACAAAATGGTAAAGATATGGCAAATATAGAAAAAGGGAAGAATAGGGTGAAATGTCACCCTGACATCATCTCAAACCTCAATTCACTGCGCTAAGAAAATGCTTCTTATTCAGAAAATGCATGGTAGTAAGAAGACATTAAAGGTTTAATGAGATTAAATTTAGATAAATAAAAGTGGCATTTTTAAGGCTAGGAAATGTACACATAATAAACTGTGACCGGATTTATATAGGAATAAGGGAAAACAAGACACTAGCAATGAATCAGTCTTATCTGAACTGTGTCAGACTGGAACGTTGTCTGACCGTTGAGATCAAGTAGAAGAAACTGGTTGGGATCAGGGCTAAATTGTGGGATGAGGGGGAAAATGTTGACTAAAGGTGTGGACGTGATATATTGTGAAATTCAGTAGTACCTTTCTCTGTATATAACACATACTATTTAACATGACAGTTTTAATATGGTTACAAAAAATACAATAGATTTATCATAAAATTTTAAAATCTTCAATCAATCAAATCATTCCTTCATTCTGTTCATTAATTGATTTTGAACGGGATAAACAGTTGTAACTGGTTGAACCTTTGTGACTATACTTGAGGTAGGGTATATTGATGGCGTCTTTCTAAAGAACTTTAGAATCCAAGGAAATTCTTTATTCAGAGCATTTCGATATTCCGAGCTGTAATTTTAATAAAATTTTGAATGAAATTAAAATTTGGTTCTTGTTCAAAGTATGCATTCAATCAACCTTTGCAGTACTCAAATGTTTAGACATCTAATAATTTGTTTTTACTCCTGATACTCAGGATACATTCTGAATATTCGAGATACCTTGCGTACTCTCAAAAATTTTGAATAATTTTTTATGTCGGCAGCATCGCTAGTTTCCGGATTATTTTGATTATCTCATAAAAATTTATCTACACGCATAAGCTATTTTCATTGGATATTAATAAAGGTCGACTGTAAGTAAACAAGTCTAAATTTTTTACAATCGTTCAGCTTAACCTACCTGCAAATATACAAAACTGGGGCATTTATTGCACCCGTGATCGTTATTAGCTGAGCAAATAAGCGAAAATAAAAAAATATCATTTCAGGATCATTTGTTAGTAACGGAGTAATAAATTGAGTACAAAACATTCCAGCTAAGTAAAAGAATACTATGACAAATGTAATTATAATAAGTGATCTGTAGATCCGTTTGGTTTGAAGTTGTTGAACGTTTGATTCTCCGCTTCTATATACTGAAATATTAAATCATCAAACATTATTAATTAATTATTAGGTTGTCTTTATCTAGCCAATAGGATTTATGTTTCAAATAATGATGGCGTATTGGATTTACGAAGATATGTCATGAATCCTCGCAACCTATACTTTTCCATTACTTTTTTCGAAATAAAACCTTTTGCTTCTATTCTTAACACATTTGCCCAGCATTTAATTCCCAAACCAGGTCTGAATTTCGACAAATTCCGTATCGAATTTTCAGGATTAATACAGATCCGAAAATAAGCCGGACCTGGAACAGGATAATGTCCGGCGCCGTGATTAATAGAATAATACAACAATTTAAATTTAATTAAACATACATTTTATAATAATTCCAACAATAATATAATTAAATATAGTAACCAAAGTAACCGAAATTGACACATAATAAGCAAAACTAAGTATATCGCCTCCAATTTGTTCTGCAGGATTGCAATAAACTTTACTATAGGGTAATTTAAGTTTGGAGATATCCTATTAAATAACATACATATCCGGGTTTTCGAGAGCATAGTTAAAACCAAAAATCATAAAAATAAAGCAATATGTCAGAGAAAATGTATTAAGAACCACTACATATTTAACGGCCCCTTTCTTTAGGACAAAGCGGTTTAAGTTTAAGTTAAAAGTTAATAACTTATGGAAATCGATAATTCATCTAACATGTCAACACCGCTAACTATTAATGGTATTAACAACAAAAAACTGAAATTACATCAATTATCTAAAAAATTGACTAATTTCTCTGAGCAATTTTCAAAAGATATGCCACCATGGGCGGCAGCAATGTTAGAAATTTGTAATTCAGTAATGGAATTATGTAAGGATATTCTTACAAGTGAACAAGAACAACAACAATCAGAAACGAATCCTAAATCTTTATTTGGAGACCCTTTCTCTGCTAGCAAAAAACATCAAAATTCCTCTTTTAATGATCAATCATATTTTGCCAACATATTAAACAACGCTATTCTTGATGCTGACGAAATTAAATCTAAATCTAAAAGAGTGGTTATTGAACGTGCTCCAGACAACACAGACATCATTAATATAGCTAAAAAAATTGCGGCTGATTGTGGAGTGGCAGAAGATTTGTTGGAAAACGAAATTCATCGTCATCCACGTGAGTCTAAAGATGTTATAAATAAAAAACCAAGAATCGTTAAAATTCCATTCACCAACAAAAAATCTAGGGATAACTTTTTATACAATTTTCGTAAATGTCTTAAGAAAAATCCAGCTTTTCCGCAGTTCATAACTGCAAGACGTGATATGACTCGTAATGAACTAAATATATTGTATAACTTGCGAAAGCAAGCATTTTCTATGAATCAGGCCGAGAACATGTTTAAGTACATAGTTGTCGACCTGTCAATAATTACACTCAAAAATCCACAACCGCTCAGGGCAACCAAAAATAAATAGGGACACGCAGGCAAACCGCAGACAAAAGTAAATAACGGAAATTTTCAATCATATAAATGTTTGTTATTTAATTCTAGATCCCTAGCTAATAAAATACCGGATTTAAATCAATTAATCGAAAATTCTAATCCACAAATTATATTAATCAATGAAACATGGCTCACAACAGAAAATACAATAAACTCCGAACTATCACATAGGGGCAATTATGAGATTATATTAGCTAATAGAATAGGAAAAAGAGGTGGAGGATCGGCAATCTTATTAAAAAATGACATACCATTTAAAATAATTTTTAATGGCTCTAAATTCCAATCAGAGATAATACATATAAAATTATTTCTCAAAAAAGAAATTAACATTATAAACATTTACCGCCCACCAAATAGTTCAATTATTAATACAAAAAAATTATTTAAGTTTCTTTTAAATCTAACTGATCAAAAAACAATATTATGCGGAGATTTTAATATTAGACACATAAATTGGGATTCTAAAGAATTAACCGACAACTATGACAAGATCGCGAATATGTTTTTAGAGTTTATAGGTCAAAATCAATTAAATCAACTTGTTACTGAACCTACTAGAGAAAATTCAATCCTGGACCTGGTACTCACACCTGCTTCCAATTTAGTCAGAAATGTTTATGTTAGGGAGAATTTTTCAACTTCCGATCACAAAATGATAGAGTTTGAGTTATATGATCAGATCAAAGTCTTTAGAAAACCAAAAATTTATGTCAGAGATTTAAGTAAATCCAATTTTAATAAATTGAATCAAGTTATTTTTAAGAATAATTTAGATCTAGGTATATTAACTAAGTTCACTGTAGAAGATAAATATGATTTTCTGACGAAAGAATTGTTATATCTTTATAACAAATATATACCAATGAGAACTTTGAATAAGATAATAAGGAAAACATACCCTAAACGGATTAAGGAATTACACAAAGAAAAACTTAGATTATTCAGAGTCCTTAAAGAAAGAAAACATGATCACGAGTTGAAACTTGAGTATAAAATCGTTTCAAGAAACTTGAAAAAACAATTAAAAATTCACCATAATACTAAGGAAGAAAAAATAATAAATAAAGGTGGAACTTCGATACATAAGTTTATTAGAAACAGACTTACCCAAGATAATAACATACCCTGTTTAATTGATAAAGAAAATAAATTTTACTTTAGTAATGAAGAAAAATGTAATATTTTAGGAAAAGAATTTCAAAAAAACTTCCAAAATAAAAATATTAATCTATCGAATTATAACAGAAATATAATTCCGAAAACAAAATTTTTAGACATAGATTTAAGTACTAGCATTGTGTGGGATGTCCTCAGATCACTTCCTAATCGTAATTCAACTTCTCCAGATAACATTCCTTATATATTATTAAAATATTGCGCTGACACACTTGCAAAGCTAATCACAGATATCTTTAGATGTATTATTGATAATGGGCAAATTCCATCAATTTGGAAATCATCATTTATTATTCCATTGTATAAAAAGGGAGAAAAATCAGATCCAAAAAATTATCGTCCAATATCGCTAACATGCACCTTATGTAGGGTTCTTGAAAGAATTATTGCACAGCAATTAACAAAATTCTTAGAAGATAATAAGTTCTTTAATAAAAATCAATTTGGATTTCTTAAATCAAGATCCACAACCACACAGTTATTATCTACCATGGATGATTTCTATAATGCAATACAAGATGGATATAGCATAGATATTATTTATATAGACTTTGCTAAGGCATTTGACACTGTACCAATAAATATTCTTTTAGATAAATTAGAAAAGGCAGGCATAAGTGGAAAAGTTTATACTTTTCTTAAAAACTTTATATCGGATAGGAATTTCAAGATTAAGATAGGTGACCAATTATCCCAAAACTATGAAACATTATCGGGTGTACCTCAAGGAAGTGTCTTAGGGCCACTTTTATTCCTTATTTTTATAAATGATCTTCCTAATGAAATCCCTGAAAATGTTGGAGTAAAACTATATGCAGACGATGTAAAATTATATATAGCTCATAAAAACGGCATAGAAAGAGATCAACTTAATAAAGCTTTATTTAAACTTGAAAAATGGACAGAAGATAATGGTTTAGAAATATCCCCAAATAAATGCTATGTTTTATATTTAGGTAAAAATAACATGAAAAAAGAGTATAGCATTCATGGATTAAAAGTACAAGAAACAGAATGTATTCGTGATCTTGGAGTATTAATTGATTCAAAAATATCATTTAATAACCATATAAATATGATTATAAAAAACGCATATCTAAAGAGCTTCCAAATAATAAGAATAATTAAATCTAGAGATTTAAATCTCCTCGTTAATATATATAAAACATATATAAGATCCCAACTGGAATATGCAACTGAAGTATGGAATCCACAAATGAAATATCAAATAGATAAAATCGAAAAAATCCAAAAACTATTCACTAAAAATATTTACAAAAAATGCGGCTTAGTTAAGGTCCCATATGAAGAAAGATTAATTACCTGTAAACTCGAAAAGTTAATAGATAGAAGAAAGGTTGCCGATCTATCCACCGCCTTTAAAATTATAAAAGGCTTTACATCTCTTAATTCCCAAAAATATTTTAATTTATCAAATAGATCTCTTCGCAGGCCTCTACTTCTTAGGACAAAAAAATATATAAATAGAACAAAAAATAATTTTTTTCACAGAGTGGTAAATAACTGGAATAATCTTCCAAATGAGTCATTTAAATTAACTGATCCGAAAAAATTTAGAAGTTTTATTAAACAGTATTTTAATGATAAAGTAAAATACTAAAGACATAAAACCCTAGCGTGTGTGTTTTTTTAGAGTGTTTTTTTACTATTTTCTTATACATATTTTTTAATTTTTTTAAATTTATTCATGTTTTTGCTTGTTGTTTTTTCACATATTTTTTCAATTTGTATATTTTTTTATGCACCACTTTAATGTATTTTAAAATACCTGTGGTTTGCTGATAAATAAATAAATAAATAAATAAATAAAGCCAAGCACCACGATCGAGGTCGCTCATTCATAGTTCGTTACATATTTATGTTCTTCATATTTTATTAAAAATTTAGGCAAATTTAGGGAAAAAAAGGAAAAAGGCTCAAAATGGTCAGTGAACTAGGAATGGAAAATGAGGGTATTACTAATTTCTAAAAATTTTGTGACTTACAAAATTGGGAAGAGTAGAGCAACAATACGATCTACACTAATGAAGAATATATTAATGCAGGAATTTATCCCAGCGACTATATTTTGCCAGCTGGTAGCAAAAGAACAATAGGTTAAAGGAATTTTTGTTTGCATTATCACTAAAATTGTTGGCAAGAATGTTCCAGACTCGAGAATTGCGTCACATAGACAAGTAATTGAAAGAAGAAGTCCATAACTTGTTTGGAGATTTCTGGAATTTATTATAAGAATATAGTCGATTGTTCCAAAAGTTTTAAAAAGTTGTTCTATTAGACCCAGTCTTCGAGCTCCAATTAATTCATAGTTCGTTGATTTTGGTTCTTATCACGAGAATCCCTTTTTAATGAGCTGTCATTTGTATATTATATAGAATCATTCCGAAAATACAGTACACCCTATAGTCACTCCCTCACTCTCACCTTGTTCACGACATTTCCGCGAATGAAACGTGATACAATTCAATTTAGCTCGAAAAACTGACTCAAATAGAGGCGGATTTTTAATGTTTGGAGCTAGTACATAGAAAATACAAAATTTAAGTAAATTAATTTACTTGTGTTTGAAAGTCACCCATACGACTGTCAAATTAAGAATAATGCCAACAATGGAGATCGACTGTTGGATGAGTATTATTAAGAGTTCGTGATAATAATTTTCATCCATTTTACTGTTAAATTTGCTAGTAAATGGATGAAAATTCCGGAAGTCCGAAGATTTCAACTATCCGACAACCTTACTAGTGTCGCTTCCCTCTCTTAATGCCTCTTTTTACTGAGCGCGGCCGTAACGATATGCTAAACTTGATTTTTGTTCCAGCAGAAAATACCTGGTTCTAAGCCAGAATTTACGGGATTTAAATAGCTTTGAGAAATGTATAAAATGAAAATTTAAATCAGTTTTCAAGAGGTCAAAAATAAGATTTAAAGAAAAAGAACCCCGGTTGTTTCATGTTTTCAGATCTCGACGACTTAAAGTTTATTAACAATTATATTTACCGAATTTCGCATTCAATTACGAGTTTTTTAAAATCTATTTGTTAAATAAATTTTATTTACGCTAAGAAACATTGTGTGAAATTTCATTGCCGAGACTTACGTAGGAGTTGGCAAAACTTTAAAATTACAGGTGTTCTTAAAGTTTATTGCCACACTGTAATTAGGGAGTAAGGGACGATGTTTACATATTTTGCCACTCCCTAATTATAATTTAAGTCAGGGCTCTCATTCGTACTTTATTTGAAAGTACAGTACTTTAAAATCGACCTCCGTACTTACAAAATTGAATTTGTACTTTATTGAAAGTATGTACTTTAAAATCAACATTTTGGATTGAAAATGAAATTAGGGAAGGATTGGGCAAAAAAGTGAATTTCTAAGGCCTATGGCCTTAGAAATTCACAAAATTTTCGCCTGCGGCGCTGAAAAAGGAAGAAATCTAGCTTCTTGGGTCTAAATTTCAAAAAATTTTCGCCTGCGGCGCAAGAAATTGAAGAACTTTAGCTTAAGGACCTCCAAAATTCTCAAAATTTTCGCCTGCGGCGCTGAAAAAGGAAGAAATTTGGCTTCTTGCGTGCCAAATTTAAAAAATTTTTGTCTGCGGCGCTAAAAATGGAAAAAATCTGTCTTAAGAACCCCGAAATTTCCCAAAATTTTCGCCTGCGGCGTTGAAAAAGGAAGAAATTTGGCTTCTTGCGTGCCAAATTTAAAAAATTTTTGTCTGCGGCGCTAAAAATGGAAAAAATCTGTCTTAAGAACCCCGAAATTTCCCAAAATTTTCGCCTGCGGCGTTGAAAATGGACGTAAGAAAGTAGCTTGCTTGAGGTTAAGACTGTCAGGGCTTTACTTCTTGTGACAGCAAATTTTGACATGTCCTGTATGAAATGCACAAAATGCTCAGTGGAAACAAGAAATTATTAGAAAAATTAATTTAGGAGAGAAATATAAAAGATTTGAGGACGAATAAATATTTTATAATTTAATTTTGAGTGTCCTTTAAATTTGGAAATTTTGTCCCTATGTACTTTAAAATCGAGATTTTTGTACTCTTGATTGGTATTTTGTCGATGAGAGCCCTGATTTAAGTCATTTATGAGATAAAAACTTTATTTAATAAAAAATGAGAATAATAAAAATTAATTTCTTAGAAGCATTGTTTAAACGAAAAAAATATGTTTACATTTTTAATAATTAATTTTGGCAGGTGCAACATTTCGTGGAAGTACACATGGCATTACACTTTTAATTTTGATGTCGTTGGTTATTGTACTAGCAGTTTCTTTGGTAAAGGGAAAGCGAATTCCAAAACATTTGTAAAAAGCTGTTCCGTATAAACTACTAAATTAATTTATTTTTTAAAAATTTTGTTTAATTAATATCGAATCTCACTGTAAAAATTTATCCAACTAAAGACCTGATCGAGATGAGATCTCTAACAAAAATCTCTTTTATCGAGATAGGTATTTTTTGAGATATCTCATACGATTCTCTTACGATACTCCCAGTCGAGTCTTTGAATATAAGCAGGGTTCGAGTCCTGCTATAGGATAGGGAATTCCTCGGAGAGCGAGGGGAGGTCTCTCCCACCCCTTCTCCAAACTCTCCTTACCGAGAAAACAATCTCCGTGGAGAATGGTTCGAGTTTGGCTATAGAAAAAGGAATTCCCCGGAGAACGATGGGGCACCTCCCAAAACCCTCGTTACTGAGAAAGGAATCTCCATGGTGACTGTGATAAGGTCTCCAACAAAGCCCTCCTCCGCCCCCCCCCCCAGTTCGAGTTTTCTATACTATTGCTAATCAAATGTATCTCCGTTCAGGCTAACAAGATCTGTCTCTTATACTACTGTCAATTGAGGTTTACCTCATTTTGTAAAGCATTGGAGCATAACAAGCCAAGACAGGTACAAGTATACATCCAGCTATCTGCATTATATACCAAGTTTGTAATTGCGAAACTTGAAACCAAGAAAGGATATTTCGAATTAAAGTATTCATAAACCATCCAGAAAATTCTAGAAAGAAGACTGCCAAAATAGATTTGTTCATTTTTTTGGCAGAATTATTTGTAGAGGTTGGGGAGGTGACTAAAATATTGAAAATAGGATAAATTGAAGCTGAATTTTAAGTTTTTTCCTCAAACCAATCGAATATGAAAATGATTAGACAAGTATCTCAGGATCAAGTCCTATCCAGCTGCTGCTTGGAAAGCTTTGGACAGGCTTGGACCAAATCGTTGCTTGGAAATCTTGGACAGGCTTGGACTTGGAGTGTCCAAGCCGATCCTTTCGGGGTTTGCCGCTTAACAATAAGAGATATAGAAGATTAGCTCGAAGACGGCATGATGCTTAAGTTCCTAGATATCAGTCATTGCTGACATAAGTGCTTTCGACTACCTACTGAGCTACCAATGGACCGATACCATTAACATATCTCTCTTCTTAATAAATCTGCACACTAGGTTACGGAGTATGTGTTTTAACGTCAAACGACCCTTGATAGCACGTCTCTTTATCATGTTAATGACTTGTTATCTAGAACCGAACCCGAAACAAGGTAAAAATCTTCACCTTTTTTGTTCATAACAATCCACAAAAGTATATAAAACACGAGAGAAACAAAATTAAAATAAAGGGTAACTTGAAAAACAAAAGAGGGAACTGGATCTGAAGTTGAACAAGTTACCAATCTTTAAAAATTAATTTTTACGTTAGTCTCTTAATTTTTATTTTACTTTTTTGGAGAAATATTGAAAGACAAATCTATTCCACTATAAACAGTAAATAAAGCATAAATTGAAATTGAAGAAAAAATCAAAATTAAATACAAATAGTATCCTTTCAAAGATTTTTGAATGAACTTCATGTGCCTAAAATTTTTTAAATTACATAATATGATACAGTAAATGTTCTATGTTCTAACATAGTCTTTGCCCTGTCCTATATACAGTAACTTAAGTTTTAGCGGATAAGATTTACAGACCCGGCCAGGGCCAAAGGTCCAAGGATACAAGGCCAGGCCAAGGACACAAGGCCAGGCAAAAACCAAGGATACAAGGCCAGGCAATAGTAGAAGTTCAAACCAGCATCTTGCAAGACGCTTCTTGCAAGAAGCGTCCAGCATCTTGCAAGACGCTTCTTGGATTACTAGGTCTTGGATCCTGAAGATTTACCGTCAAGCTGTTTATCCTAGAAACGTGCTCACACACCTTCGAGGTCCCCAAACCCCCTCGATTTGCACAAAGATCATAAAATTAAGGATATTAATTACCATAATGGAAATATGACAACAATAAGTCTATCAAGCGAAAGAGCCAAATAAAACAGATATTGAGACTGAACAAAGAATATAGGTAAAATCATAAGGAAATAACAATTTTTTAGATAAATCAAATTAATTCCTGTTATAGCAATTCCAAATTGAATTGAAAATGTAAATAGATAGAAAAAGCCACTTAAACAAATTGCTGCTATTAATATATTGTAGCTGTCTCGGAACGCTCTTGAATTAAAAAAAGTTTAGTTGGAGGTCTCTATAAGATCTTAAAAGGAAGTATCTTCGATAGGAAGTCTTGATTCTTGTTAAAAATTGGTCTTGAGTCTTCGGGTCTAGTCTTTGGCTTCGATCCTGGTCGTATATAGTTATAGTCTTGGGGTCTAGTCTTGGGTCTTAAGTCTTGGAGAGGTCACCGAGATTTAAACCTACTTAGTTTTCATTGTAACATAAATAAGACTACAATTAAGTAACTGGGCCAAAACAGCAAAAACGACTTTAATTCCAGTAAATAGAATCAAATAAAAATCTAGTCCCACATTTTTAAAATGAGCTACAACCTGTAAATATTAATTTAAATTTAGTATTTTCATCTAGCGTTATGTGTATTTTTCTATTTTTTACTTAACTAGTGTTGAACCCCGAACTGAGCAGTACAGCTCTAGTACAGACCCAGAATACTTTCTCGTTTGTTCGAGTTTTTATTTAATTTTACCGAGACAGTATCTAAGGGTTGAAACGGATGGTTATAACTTTTTTCACTCAAGTCAGATTATGTTAATTTTGGTGTCATTTGACTTGATTCGAAGTGATCTTGAATTAGAATTAAAACTTTTTACCCCGCTCAAATTAATTTTTTAATAAATTCAAATTAACCTCATCTACGGCAGAACTGCTTGTATTGCTCATATTTTCAATAAAAACTTTTTTAAAAAGGTTTTTTTAAAATCGGAAATGAAATATTTTAATTTGAAATAAATTTTAAAAGGCTTAAATTTAAAATAGTTTATATACTCATTTTAAAATTCATTTAACCAAATAATTACTCAAGTACATTTAAGTTACTTATACATACTTTAAAAGATTTAGTTTGTATTATTTAATTGGTTGATGAGGGATTTTAGCTATTCAGATGTCCAAAATAAAACTTTAAAGCAAGATTAAGCACATTAACCACGCAACATTTAAAAAAATTTTTTTTAATAATTTTAATGTTTAGCTAATTAGTTAATTAATTTTAATGGTTAAAAATTGAATAAAATTTACTTAAAATTGAATAAAATTTTAAAACATCTACTTTTTTGCAAATAAAAGTAGCAAGATTAGACTTATACACTCTCTGAATTTTTTGTGTGGATTTTATCTGGTGTGTTGTAAGCTATAACCAGATACAGCCGGATATCCGTAGGCATCTTGATATTATCTGTATCAGGGTACAGCCCAAGTAGGCGCGCGGCCAAGTAGGTAGCATAACATGCTTCAAGATTTCCGAATCTTATCAAATTTAATACTAAACGATTCCTCACAACGATCTAAAGAGATTGATACCAAAAATGTTAAGGTTCAGAAATTTTCAAGGTTGTTATGCCTACTTGGGCGTGTCCCTCTGTATCCATATTCGTGTCCATGAGTAGGTTTGGATATAACCAAATTCTTTAAATAGGTAAATTATTTTTAAGGCTTATAATAATTTAAGGATTATTTTAAATTATCTATAAGGTTAAAAATTCTGTTAGTAAGAATAATATCTTTAAAAATAATTTTAATAAAATAAAGAAATCTCGGTACATTGAAGTTATAAATGGCATTTTTAATAATTCATATATGTAGTATATTGCGTGATATTTAACAAAAATATTACTAAATTCTGGCAATAATATTTAGAATTTGTACTTTACGGTAATTGTTTTAGCTTTTTTAAAATTTTCGAATTTTTCCATTTTCGTGCCAATTGTTTAAGTATAGGGACACGCTATAGCATAAACCAAACGATCCATGATATCATGCTTATCCCTAGCAAATTTCCCGATATCCCTTAACCCACAAATCTCATGATATCACTGTAATCTTCCCAAATCCTGAAATATTAGTCTTGACTTTCAATCCCCAAAATCCCTTTGAAGTTACTCCTAATCGCCTTGTTTAATCACTCTAGTCGCCTCCACTAGTCTCCTGACCGATTGTCCACTAACGCATCTTCTGACTCATATCCACTCACGCATTATCCAGATAAGAACATGAGTCCGTCGCTAAGTGCAAGTCGAGTTATTACAGCAATATGCGTAGATGCGCACATGCTCCAAAAAATTCAAAATATGCCTAATTATCCATAAGATTGCAAAAATAATAGACAAAATTTATTCGAAAAGTATGTACATATGAGTTGTATTATAATGTGTTATCTAATTTAACTTTATCTCTCATAATTTTGTATGAAATTATTCTTTTATTTATCCCCTAAATAAACATTTCTATTTAATTGCGTAGTTTGATGAACTCGATGTGAGATTTGAACAACAGCCTGTTTATTTTGAATCACTGTAGAACTATTAGTTTCTTCCGAAAATGGAAAGCGATGTCCGAAACACTTATAATAGGCTGATCCATAAATGCTACTAAAATATAAATTATTACTTCACGAAGGCATATGAAGGGAGCTCCTAAGTCATGAGAACCCTGGTAAAAAGTTTAAAAATAAATTTTGAATTCAAAAATTCTGCCAGTTAACTTTCTAGCATAGAATTGGCATTCTGTACATTTTCTAACAGAACGCCAATTTCCGGTTTATTTTTGGCATTCCGTTCATTTCTAAAAGAATGCTAAGTAAGGAGCATAAAGCCGATGTTTACCTCGTCTTATAAATCACGGGAGCATAGAGAGCAAGTGCCGGAACTAAAAATAGTCCAGCAATTTGCATAAAAAACCACAGCTTTAATTCTGGCACAGCTAGCCAAGTAAGAACATTTCGAAGAAGCGCATTCCCAAACCATCCAAAAAATTCCAAGAAAAATACAGACAAAATGGATTTTAGCATTCTTCGTGTATTGTTTGTTTTAGATAATGTAATACCTTTAATTAAATAAAGATTGAAGTTAAGACACTTGTAAAGAGTGCAGTGCTGTTTTCTGCTGACATTTTTACTATAAAAGCGCTTTCATTTACACTCTCTTTTCTCATTTGTTTTTACAACCATTAATGTTTTGCATTTTAGGTGTTACAAAGAATTTATCATTTCTGTCTCTAAATTCAAGCTTAACAGAAAACTGATTTCGATGTTGGCTTATAATTCTACTTTCAAATAAGATTACTCGAAAATGTACCAATTTTATTTAATTTTTTAAAATTTTGGATTTCTTTAAGTCATTTAATTACTTTTAAAAACTTAATAATTTTAAACTTCTAATTTAATCTAATAATTTTTAGCAAAATTTGAAATTATCAGGCCATCCAAATCTCGATTTACACAATTTTCAAGCGCGGATATACTTTTGTAAAGAAATCTATCACATCGTGGGCTCTTAAAAAGTGGGTAAAAGCAGAACTTCAATCTTTACATGTCAGAATTATTTCATTATCAAATACCTTTTTTATGAACAACAACCCAAAGAAGAATGTAAAAAAGTAAAGAAAGAAAATTGATATAAAGAGGAACATTGAAGTAAAAGGAAGGGATTGGATCTTGTGTAGCACATGTTACTAATCTAAATAAAAATTTGAATTTAAATCAAATTTATATTTTACTTACTTTTCTGGTGATTGATAAAAAGATAAATTAATTCCTGTTGTTACTGTAAATGTAGCATAAAACAAAATTGAGGCGATTATTGTTGTTAAGTATATTTTAAAGCCTCGATCCGACTTTTGGATATTTGTGATATGCCTATTTAATTAAGCAAAGATATAGACAATTTTAAAGACCTAACTTTTAGAGACCCCCTGGGACTGAAAAATTATTCTCTTATAATGAAGTGTATTTTAAATAGAGGGTATAGTTTAGGCAGCTCCTTAATTAGTGGGCAACCAAATTTTAGAAAGCGTATCTTAAACTGTGGTTATCTACTTAATATCGGATATATCTTATATAGAGATGTCAGTCATTCTGAAAAATTCTCCCAATACTTGCTAACCTCAAGTTTAAGATACGTTTTAAAATTTGCTTGGCCAAAGATAGGGAAGTTGCACAGATTTAGGATGCATTTCTATTGAAGCTACCCCATATTAAAGATACAAATATCCATCCTATCCATCCTTAATTACAACTATCCATCCTTATACTGTAGGTATTACAAAACTTTACCAAATTGGAAACACAACAGCTAGTAATCTATCGATTGAAAGTGCCAAATAAAATAAATATTGGGCCTGTACAGAAAAGAAGGGTAAAGCCATCAAAGGAAAACAAGTTTTCAACGGAATAAAATTAATTCCAGTTACAGCAATTACAAATTGAATTGAAAAGGTGAACATATAGAAAAATCCACAAAAACAATTGGCCGCGATTAGTATATTGTAGCTGTCTCGGAACGATCTTGAGTTTACAATAAATTTTCTTATCTCTTTCTCTCTCTCTCATTTAAATTATCCTATTTATTTAGGTGGTCAGCGGCTTCCCAAATTCTTATTCCTCAAAAGTAGGGTTGTTGGCGGACGGTTAACCGAACCGGAACCGGAACCGTTAACCGGTGTTTTTTGCGAATTAACCGGAACCGAAAACCGGGGGTCGAAAACCGGCGATAACCGAAAACCGGTGTCCAAAACCGCCCGGTTTCGGTTTTAAAAATACACCCCTAACGATGGAAATTTTTGGGAATTTTTCGGAAATTCGAATGACTAAAATACATTTTGGCAAAATATTTTCTTCAGAATTATTAAAAAAGTCAAAATATATACATATAATAATTTTTTGTTTCTTTGAGGAGATCCTTAGTTTAGTGGGTAAGCTGGCGGGCGACAATGTTCATAGGGTCGGGTTCGATCTTACTTTGTGAATGAAGTTTATTTCAGTTTTTTTTGTTCCAAAACTGAAGTTTAAGATTTTAATTTTGATCTTAAATATGCAAATTTATTTTTAAACATTATCAAAAGTGTAAAAAGTTGTAGAAAATTTTTTAAATAGATGAGGAGAAAGATATAGAAAACAGCGAATTTTTACCTACTGTTTTCCAAAATTCTCAAAATTTTCGCCTGCGGCGCTGAAAATGGAAGAAACCTGGTGACCTAGCCTTAAAAACTTCTAAAATTTTTGCCTGCGGCGCTGATAATGGAAGAAATTTGGCTCAAATAAACAATATTTCGCCTGTCTATTTTTATCGAATCTTGCCATTCAACTTTTTTGATCTTCCGAACTGGACTAGCAACCATAAAAATTAAATGGGCAAAATTGGGACAGCAAAATTAGTACACGATTAAAAGAGAAAGTTGAAGCAGTGCTCTTGTTGCTTCTTGCACTTGATCTCTTTATTTTGAGCTTGGATTGCTCAATTTAGTTAGATCTCCCTTAATCCACCGAATTCCCTCTTAATCACAAAGATCCCCCTTATTGGAGGGATATATTGAGATGTTGCATATCGAGGATATCAGGAGATCCTCGATATCCCTAGATTCTAGACATCCTAGAGGAAAAAGGAAGATATATCCCTATAAATCCCTAGACAACACCTCTTAATACTATCATTTATCCCAACGCCTTGATAACTTCTCATCTCCCTAATCCCCGATGAAGTGTATATATTTATTTATAGGCGTTAGAATGCTACAACATCTTAATGGGATATTCTGGATAAAAATTTGTCCAAAAACCGGTCCCGGTTAACCAAAAACCGGGGGTAAATCAAAAACCGGAACCGAAAACCGGGGGTCGAAAACCGGCGATAACCGAAAACCGAGGGTACCGGTTAATAACCGGTCGCCAACAACCCTACTCAAAAGGTATAAGAAAGTCGTCGATAGGGTCAAGACTAGAGTGTCTCATGAGTGTCGTACGAGAATTGAGATCTCGGAAAATATCTCGATTCTCCGTAACCAAGGTATCTTATCGAGATCTCGTCCCGGCCTAGCTCTATTAAAGACACAAGAGCTTCGAGGATCTGACCATTATGAGCCTTTTGATTATTTATTTAAAAACAAACTTCGTCTTTATTGTTACATAAATTAGACTTAAATGGAACAATTGGGCAAGAATTGCAAAAATAAATTTTATTCCGCCAAATGTGATTAATTCAACACTTTGACCAGCATTTTTAAAATGATATAACACCTATAAATTAAATCGAAGTTATCTTTGCACAGCTCCAACAACCAGTATCCAACCAACCTTCGGAACTTATTTTAGATAAAAGTTCATCTAGCATTGGTTTTATCTTATAGGAAATCGTCTCTTATAATGGGGTGTATTTAATAGAAGGTAGTTTAGCCTAATTTCACTATCCATTGTCCAACTAAAGTATAGAAAACCGCACATTAAATAGATGTGTATCCCGTATTGTGAGTATCTTTTAGAGAGATCGGACTGTACCTCATTATTTGAAGAAGTATCGTTTGAGGTAGTTGAAGAGCTCATAATTCGAAGAAAAAATTTTTTCTTAAATATTTTCGTTTTCTTAAATAATTTGTTTTAAAACACAAATGTTTTATTAAAATCTAAACGTAAAAAATATATTTAGAGGGACATTATAAAAGTAGCAATTAATTGAAGATGTAATTGTTGATATTTAAAGTTTAACGTAATCAGTAGTTAACCACCCCTCCAAGTCGTCAGGGGCAGCGGGGTCCAACCATTTAGCCCCTCCCACATATTTAAACGGTATTTAGACACACCCAATCCGTCGTCAGAGTCCAAAGATTCAATGGACACCCAAAAAATCAAAGGGTTTAAGGGGTAATATGATCAAACCGGTTTAATGGCAAAAATTGAACTTTTTTAAAGAAAAACTATCATTCGCCCTATTCTTCACCAATTTTTTTTAAAATTTTCCTAAAGCTTCAAGGTTTAAGAAGTGGGTTTGAACTGATTTAAACGGTTCAAAGAAGAATTTCGCATATTTTTTAAAAGATTACATAACCTAAAATTTAAAATGGTTCCCAAAGGTTCAAGATGTTCAGAATTTCTTTTGAACCGGTTCAAGGATGTACTCTTAAAAATTCTTAGAGAAACATCTTTCCAACCCTCTTCTCTATTTTCTAAATATCTTCTTTTATTTTTACCCTTTATTTTGAAAAATATAAAAATTATTAAAAAAGTAGGCGGTGAAAAGTGAAAATATATAATAATTATAAAAATTCATTCATGCAATAATTGTTACAAAAATTATTGTTAAATAGGTCAAAAATCTGTCATGCAAAAATTACATTGCAAAATTATATTTAGAAAGGAAAAAATGCCAAATTTATAAAATTTTCAAAAAATAGTAGTTAAACCCTCCTCATATTGTAACAAGACTTAAGTCAAACAAAAGTTCGCTTTAACCAAAAGGTTTAAACCAAACGGTTTAAGGGTACTTTGATCAAACCTGTTTAAGAATAAATTGAACTTTTTAAAGAAATCACCTTACTTTTCACAAGATTACATATACAAACGGCTTCCAAAGGTTTAAGGGTTCAACAAGTGGTTTTGAATCGATTTATCCGTTTAAAACACGATTTTCACAAGATTACATAACCATAAGTTTATAATGTTTCCCAAAAGTTCAAGAGTTTAAGAAGTAATTTTAAACCAGTTTAACCGGTTTTTCCTACATCAAAACCTCTCATATCAAACTTCACCTCTCATATCAAATCTCAAACATTAAACAGCTCTACATACTTTTTAAAATTTATATTACATTTAAATCCGTCTTATCTTGATCTAACCCTTTCTCTTTATTTTAATCCATTCTTGAAAAATACAATAATTATTATAAAAAGTGGAAATTTGTTAAAATCAGTCATGCGCAAGAAAAATGGTGAAATTTAGTAAATAGATATTGAAAAGTAAAAATTGGGTAAATTATTAAAAAAAGTAAGTAAAAATAAAAGTTAAAAAGTGAAAATATGTCACAAAATACGTCATGTGAAAATTGTTTCAAAAAAATGATTAAAAAGTAGGCGTGGAAAAGTGAAAATAGAAAAACTGTCAAATAAAAATGACATTTATAAATCCAAGTTTTTGAAAAATTTCCTCATTCTTTGAATAATTTAAAAATATTGATATTACTTTACTAACCTTAAATGTCTCCTCCACCTCTAAAGAGATCGAGGATGTTCCTCATTGACAACCTATTGCAAAAGGGTGGAGGTGATTATGTTAAACAACTCGGTGAGGAAACTAAACTCACTAAGAAATTCAACATGACCAAACTGACTACAAAATTTCTAATTAATAAACTACCTCCAAGCCCCGAAAGCCTACTCCAGGAAATATTCCAAACCTGTATCGACAAAACAATATCTACAAGCCGCGAACACCAACTTGAACCTGATCAACTAGGATGTATTGTCAGCAGTCAGCTGCTCGAAACTGACATTTGGATTCCCATTAGAGACATCACCAACAACACCATCGACGCCATACTTAATCAATTCTTGAAAGTCGCCCAATCCAAAAAGCAAGATAATGGTATGCTTTGGGGCGAACCATTTACAGTCTCCGTTACTACCATTGACAAGCAGAATATCCCTAGAATACGCGTCATCAGCGGAAGCGGTGGGAAATCTACTCGTAGGATAAATGATAAAAACCTCATCAAAATACGCAATACCGACAACCTATGTTTGTTTTATGCATTAATGGCTTCATACGTCTACTCAATATTTTCCTGGCCAAAATGGAAGTTCTATGATTATATGCATAGCAGAAGAGGTATGACTCATCAACTCGAACAAGATACCAAAAAACTATTGAGAGATGTTGGAGCTCCTCTTGATCAGCCAAGCTATGATGCGCAGAACTGGGTTCCCAAAGTGGTCAATTATTGGAATACATTGAACATAGGCCTGTTTAAAGTTTATATCTTTGGTGAATTTGCCGAAGAACCTATCTTCAAATATGGACAGGAAAAGTTTGATACCCCAATTATTCTTTATCACCACAATCAACATTTCGACGGTGTGCGAAGGGCATCTGATTTGTTTGGTGAAGCTTATTGCCTTTTTTGTGAAAAAACGTACAATCGTCCAAAAGATCATGCCACTTCATGCAAAGTTAAATGTCAAAACTGCTCCAGGATCGGTCCAAAGTTCCCATGCCAGCCCCTGAACAACTTTTTCAAACACTGCTCTGGATGTGACAAAGAATTTAAAAACGAGGACTGCTACAACCATCATCTATTCTCAAACTTCTGCGACAATTCTAAAAAATGTGAAAAATGTGGAGTGGTATGGTTTGTCAAAGATAACAACCGAAATGGTAGAAGTGGTCATGTTTGTTCCGAACGCTACTGTAACACCTGCTTCAGCTTTCATGATCCAAAAAGAGGATGTTATATCAAACCTCTTGCTACAAGGAAGCCGAAACCTTACCGCATCATCGCTTTCGACTTTGAAACTATGCAACACCAACAAGGGCAAAATGGAAAACTCCACGAAGTCAACTTTATTTGTGCTAAAATTAACTGCCCCGAGTGTATTGCTAATTGTTCGGACGTTTGTACTGTTTGCGGAGAGGATCGAACTATAACATTCTCCCACCAACCCTTTTGCAACACTCAAGTGGATCAACAAAATGTAACTACCGACCCTCTAACTGATTTTGCTTCATGGATCACCAACACTTCAACCGACACAGTAGCCTTCTCTCATTTTGGTGGAAGGTTCGACATGGTACTCCTCTTCAAGGCTTTTTATCTTCAAGGCTTAATACCTGAAATGATAAAGAAGGGCAACAAGATGTATGAGATGAAGGTGAAGAATTCTAAAAAATGCTGGATAATCTTCCACGACACCTACAATCTTATGCCAATGCCTCTTGCTTCACTTGTGCCTGCTTTTGCTCTACAAGTCGAAGACAAGCCCTTCTTCCCACACTTGGCCAACAATCCAAATAATTATGGAAAAGAGGTCTTCCCAACAAAAGAAGACTATCTCGCCAACACTATGATGCCTGAGAAGCGTGCCCAATTTGACAAATGGTATGATCAACATAAGGATGAGCCTTTCCTTTTGGATGAACAACTGGCAGCGTATTGTACCAACGACGTGGAGATCCTGATGGCTGCGCTCATTGCATTCCGTAACGAATTTTTGGAGGTCTCCAACGGCCTGGATGTTCTTCGGGAAGCTATGACAATTGCTTCTGCCTGCATGAAGCACTTCAGAATGAATCATCTCAAGGCAAACCATGTTGGGATTGTTCCGGAAAAAGGATACGACAATGCGGACAACCAAAGTAAGATGGCCCTCAAGTTCCTCAAATGGTATGGCGAGAAGAACAACGTTGAAGTGAGGACTGCCCACTCGAAGAATGGTGAAAAAAGGATGGGCAACTATAGACTGGATGGATGGGTCGAGAAAAAGAAGTTGGCAATTGAAGTCAACGGCTGCTGCTGGCATGGATGCCCCAAATGCTACCCGGACGATGACTTGAAACTCCCCATTGGACTTACAGCTGGAAAGCAAAGAGAGAAAGACAAACAACGTCTGAACTTTATCAAGAATTTGGGAGTGGATGTGGAGATCTACTGGGAGTGTGAAATACGAGTTATGTTATCAAAGGACTATGATATGAGGAAGATGTTTAAAAAATACCTGGATGACGGACCCATCAACATTAGAGAAGCCTTCTATGGTGGCAGAACTGGCCCTCTCAAACTCTTTCATTCTGCAGAGCAAGGAGAAAAAATCTCCTACTACGACGTGACTTCCCTCTACCCGTTTATCAATGTTTCGACTCGATATCCTGTTGGACATCCAGAAGTCCATGTCATCAACAAAGATGTCAACTGGACTAAACCGGAAGACAACATTTACAACCTTTCCCTTCTAAAATTATTTGTAATTCCACCTCGAAATATTGATGTTCCAGTATTACCAATGAAAATTGGGGAAGACGAAGACGAAAGACTACTATTTCCCCTGTGTTCTACTTGTGCCAAAGAGCACCCAAAAGGGGACGTCAACGAAAACTACTGTTGTCCCCATTCAGACCAACAAAGAGGGTGGGTCAGCACATGCACATCTATTGAATTGAATGAAGCCCTCAAGGAGGGATATATTGTCACTAAATTATTCAGAGTATTGGAATACAAAAGCTACGACGACAAACTGTTTACCCCATACATCAGTGAATTTATGGCGCAAAAAATTCACTCGTCTGGGTTTGACAACTCAATTAAAGGAGATAAAGAGAAAGAAGATAAATTTATGAAGGAATGTATGGAATTGTTTGGGATTAAAATTGAAAGGGAGAAGATGGTGGTCAACAAAGGGAAAAGGACACAAGCGAAATTGTGTCTAAACAACTTATGGGGAAGATTTTCCCTTCGTAACTTTGGCCTCTCTCAGTGCAAAATTTCCAATGACCCAAGCGAATACGTGAAAATGAGCGACGACCCATCAATTACTATTAACCATTGTCATGAATTGACTGAGGATGGTACTGTTCTAATCGACTACACCAAAAAGAAGGATTGGGTGGAAGAACATGACTCATCAAATGTCATCATCTCGCTCTGGACCACCTCAGCAGCGAGAATCCACCTTCTACATGCCATGCAAAAAGTTGTAAGAAGTCCTGGTTGCGAGCTCCTTTACACTGACACCGACTCATTAATCTTCAAACACCCAGACAACAATTGTCCTCTTCAATTAGGGCCTCATCTGGGACAGTTTACTGATGAGTACCCCGATTTCAACATCTTGGAATATTGCTCTGGAGGTGCAAAACAATATGGTTTGAAAATTCAAAAGAAGGCCGCTACACTCAACTCAACTGACTATGTTCTCAAAGTCCGTGGAATGACTCTCAACTGGGATGTGATCAACAACCAAGGATTGTGCTATGAAAACTTCAAGAAGCAAGTTTTTGATTTTACAAAAGATGAATATGAACCAATAATGATTAATTATCCAAATTTTCTTAAACCATCTATTAAAGATGGTTCTATAATTACTCAACCTCTTTCTAAAATTTATAAGCCATGTGTCGGAAAAGGCATTGTTCGCCCTTCCGATTTTGTTGTATTAAATTTTGGTCACATTAATAATTAATTATCTTGTTGTAATTTCTTCATGAGTTGGAAAGTAGCCAGGGGTATGGGCACCCAGACTCTATACCAACTATCGAATGTTGTGAGGTAATCCTCACATGTAAAATCGGTGGTAGCGGACTTAAGTAAATTCTCACTTCCCTGGTTGAGTTTGGGCATGCCTGTCAAATGGCGAAGCCACACTCTTATCTTTTCTATTTCTTTATTCTTATCTATTTTCAATAAAAATTTTACATATTCTTAATAAATAATTTTCACAATATTATTGTATTAATTTTATTCGTGATAAAATTTTAAAGATACAATTTGCAAAAATTATTCAATAGGAGTCACAAGTTTTAGGGGTAAAAATGCATAATTAGTAAAACAAAGATACAATTTAAAAAAAATATTAAAAAATTAAGAAAAGAAAGACATAGTTTTTAGAGGTAATTTTACAGAATTAGTGAGACAAAGTAGTAAATTTCAGAATTTTATAAAAGGAGGTGTTCTTTTTAGGGGAAAAATTACAAAATTAAGAAAACGAAGATAAAATTTATCAATTTTCATCTTTTTGAGTGTGCATGCGAGGGCGTGCATATGTAGAGGGGTGTGTTGCGAGTGAGTGGCGTGTGGGTGTGTTAAGGATGTGTTGTCGACAAGAAGTTATTACTTATTGTGAAGACTTGATAACATAGAAAATATTTCTTTTCGATTATTGTTTGAAGCCTAGCAACAACAATACTATTGATTCCTTCTAGATGCCTTATTAATGTCTTATGTAAATTGAAACACAAGAATAATCATTAATTTTAATATTTGATAGATATATTACACATTGTTAAGGGATGTTCTTTTAGGAAGACCCTTCACATTTACTCCTGTGACTTTCACAGTAAAAGGTTCACCCCTCACTAAATACGCTTTTCTTATGATTCTATATAGAATGTCGTCCAAAGTATTATTATTAGACATTTCACATATTGGACTACATACATCATCATAAAATAGATCGCAACTCACAATACAACCTAAACTATCAGGCTCAATTTCGTTTTTAATACCTTCTCCAATTGTTTTTTCTATACAATTCTGGATAATTATTCTCATAATGTTTTCAATGTCAGAAAAGTCACTAATTATAACATACTCAAATATTCCTTTAGTTAGATGGAATTTTGTATTAGTTTTAAAGTGTTCGTGTATTTTAATAATTTTCTGATCTTCAATTAGTTTATCTAAGCTCATTATAGAAATATAATTTAGTGAGAATGAATATATTATACATAAAAAATTTTTGTTATAAAGAACTCTCTTCACACAGATGTAGCACGAGGTGTAAAGTAGTACCAGAGATGTGAAGTAGTACCATCAAACCTTAGATAAACTAGTTAAATTGGAAGTTGTTACAAAAACGTACTTTTTGTTGTGTGTACGTTCCAATGTTGCATTATTCTCTTTGAATAGTGAAATGACTAAACCAAAAATTTACTGAATCGAAATTCTCTTTCAAATATTTCACTTTTTATTTTCTTCTTGGCTAGTAGACATGTGATAAAATTTTAAATACAAATGAAAATTTAATAAAGAGGAGTTTGAACATTTAGAGGTAAAAATACAGAATTAGTAATTCAAAGATACAATTTTTAAATATTAAAAAATTATTAGAAGGAAGACATAGTTTTTAGGGGTAAAATTACATAATTAGTTACTCAAATTAGTAGATTTCAGAATTAAGGAAAAGGAGTTGTTGTTCTTAGGGTAGAATTACATTCTTAAGGAAAATAAGATGAAAATTGTCAATTTTCATCGTTTTCAGTAGGTAATGACTGTGCGTGTGTTCAGTGTGCGCATGTGTGTTGAGGGTGTGTGTTTTAAGTACACATGTTTCGGAATATTTCTATATTTACAATATTTGCACATATTTTTACAATCGTCTTCGATAAATGATTACCGGTCTTTTCTCTAACTGTCTATTCATGCTGTTCCACTAAATGATTACCCGGCTTTTCTTTAACTATCTATTCAGGCTGTTCCACTAAGATATTACCGGGCTGCTACGATGCGTAATATTTCAGACTGCCATATTTATTGTGTTGTTATAAATTTCATACATTCCTGTGAATATACAGGCTGAGCAAGGAATTTACAAGGATACCTTCCAGAATGAAAAATAGATACCTTCCACAATGACAAATAGATTGCTTATCAATTTTATTTAGTTAAAACTGTTCATCACACCTTGTTTCTATAATTTATTACCCAGACAATTCATTTAATTACCTATTTATGCTTTAAGTTATTACCTGAGTGTTATCTATGTGATGACCCACACTATTCCTTGTGAGTACTCTGTCTGCCAATATGAGTTATGTTTTATAGAATTTTAGAAAAATATTCAATTATGAAAAAATGAGGAAAATGTTTAAAACGTTTTAAGAATGTTTTAAGAATGTGTTGAACATTTTCCTCATTTTTTCATAATTGAATATTTTTCTAAAATTCTATAAAACATAACTCATATTGGCAGACAGAGTACTCACAAGGAATAGTGTGGGTCATCACATAGATAACACTCAGGTAATAACTTAAAGCATAAATAGGTAATTAAATGAATTGTCTGGGTAATAAATTATAGAAACAAGGTGTGATGAACAGTTTTAACTAAATAAAATTGATAAGCAATCTATTTGTCATTGTGGAAGGTATCTATTTTTCATTCTGGAAGGTATCCTTGTAAATTCCTTGCTCAGCCTGTATATTCACAGGAATGTATGAAATTTATAACAACACAATAAATATGGCAGTCTGAAATATTACGCATCGTAGCAGCCCGGTAATATCTTAGTGGAACAGCCTGAATAGATAGTTAAAGAAAAGCCGGGTAATCATTTAGTGGAACAGCATGAATAGACAGTTAGAGAAAAGACCGGTAATCATTTATCGAAGACGATTGTAAAAATATGTGCAAATATTGTAAATATAGAAATATTCCGAAACATGTGTACTTAAAACACACACCCTCAACACACATGCGCACACTGAACACACGCACAGTCATTACCTACTGAAAACGATGAAAATTGACAATTTTCATCTTATTTTCCTTAAGAATGTAATTCTACCCTAAGAACAACAACTCCTTTTCCTTAATTCTGAAATCTACTAATTTGAGTAACTAATTATGTAATTTTACCCCTAAAAACTATGTCTTCCTTCTAATAATTTTTTAATATTTAAAAATTGTATCTTTGAATTACTAATTCTGTATTTTTACCTCTAAATGTTCAAACTCCTCTTTATTAAATTTTCATTTGTATTTAAAATTTTATCACATGTCTACTAGCCAAGAAGAAAATAAAAAGTGAAATATTTGAAAGAGAATTTCGATTCAGTAAATTTTTGGTTTAGTCATTTCACTATTCAAAGAGAATAATGCAACATTGGAACGTACACACAACAAAAAGTACGTTTTTGTAACAACTTCCAATTTAACTAGTTTATCTAAGGTTTGATGGTACTACTTCACATCTCTGGTACTACTTTACACCTCGTGCTACATCTGTGTGAAGAGAGTTCTTTATAACAAAAATTTTTTATGTATAATATATTCATTCTCACTAAATTATATTTCTATAATGAGCTTAGATAAACTAATTGAAGATCAGAAAATTATTAAAATACACGAACACTTTAAAACTAATACAAAATTCCATCTAACTAAAGGAATATTTGAGTATGTTATAATTAGTGACTTTTCTGACATTGAAAACATTATGAGAATAATTATCCAGAATTGTATAGAAAAAACAATTGGAGAAGGTATTAAAAACGAAATTGAGCCTGATAGTTTAGGTTGTATTGTGAGTTGCGATCTATTTTATGATGATGTATGTAGTCCAATATGTGAAATGTCTAATAATAATACTTTGGACGACATTCTATATAGAATCATAAGAAAAGCGTATTTAGTGAGGGGTGAACCTTTTACTGTGAAAGTCACAGGAGTAAATGTGAAGGGTCTTCCTAAAAGAACATCCCTTAACAATGTGTAATATATCTATCAAATATTAAAATTAATGATTATTCTTGTGTTTCAATTTACATAAGACATTAATAAGGCATCTAGAAGGAATCAATAGTATTGTTGTTGCTAGGCTTCAAACAATAATCGAAAAGAAATATTTTCTATGTTATCAAGTCTTCACAATAAGTAATAACTTCTTGTCGACAACACATCCTTAACACACCCACACGCCACTCACTCGCAACACACCCCTCTACATATGCACGCCCTCGCATGCACACTCAAAAAGATGAAAATTGATAAATTTTATCTTCGTTTTCTTAATTTTGTAATTTTCCCCCTAAAAAGAACACCTCCTTTTATAAAATTCTGAAATTTACTACTTTGTCTCACTAATTCTGTAAAATTACCTCTAAAAACTATGTCTTTCTTTTCTTAATTTTTTAATATTTTTTTTAAATTGTATCTTTGTTTTACTAATTATGCATTTTTACCCCTAAAACTTGTGACTCCTATTGAATAATTTTTGCAAATTGTATCTTTAAAATTTTATCACGAATAAAATTAATACAATAATATTGTGAAAATTATTTATTAAGAATATGTAAAATTTTTATTGAAAATAGATAAGAATAAAGAAATAGAAAAGATAAGAGTGTGGCTTCGCCATTTGACAGGCATGCCCAAACTCAACCAGGGAAGTGAGAATTTACTTAAGTCCGCTACCACCGATTTTACATGTGAGGATTACCTCACAACATTCGATAGTTGGTATAGAGTCTGGGTGCCCATACCCCTGGCTACTTTCCAACTCATGAAGAAATTACAACAAGATAATTAATTATTAATGTGACCAAAATTTAATACAACAAAATCGGAAGGGCGAACAATGCCTTTTCCGACATATGGCTTATAAATTTTAGAAAGAGGTTGAGTAATTATAGAACCATCTTTAATAGATGGTTTAAGAAAATTTGGATAATTAATCATTATTGGTTCATATTCATCTTTTGTAAAATCAAAAACTTGCTTCTTGAAGTTTTCATAGCACAATCCTTGGTTGTTGATCACATCCCAGTTGAGAGTCATTCCACGGACTTTGAGAACATAGTCAGTTGAGTTGAGTGTAGCGGCCTTCTTTTGAATTTTCAAACCATATTGTTTTGCACCTCCAGAGCAATATTCCAAGATGTTGAAATCGGGGTACTCATCAGTAAACTGTCCCAGATGAGGCCCTAATTGAAGAGGACAATTGTTGTCTGGGTGTTTGAAGATTAATGAGTCGGTGTCAGTGTAAAGGAGCTCGCAACCAGGACTTCTTACAACTTTTTGCATGGCATGTAGAAGGTGGATTCTCGCTGCTGAGGTGGTCCAGAGCGAGATGATGACATTTGATGAGTCATGTTCTTCCACCCAATCCTTCTTTTTGGTGTAGTCGATTAGAACAGTACCATCCTCAGTCAATTCATGACAATGGTTAATAGTAATTGATGGGTCGTCGCTCATTTTCACGTATTCGCTTGGGTCATTGGAAATTTTGCACTGAGAGAGGCCAAAGTTACGAAGGGAAAATCTTCCCCATAAGTTGTTTAGACACAATTTCGCTTGTGTCCTTTTCCCTTTGTTGACCACCATCTTCTCCCTTTCAATTTTAATCCCAAACAATTCCATACATTCCTTCATAAATTTATCTTCTTTCTCTTTATCTCCTTTAATTGAGTTGTCAAACCCAGACGAGTGAATTTTTTGCGCCATAAATTCACTGATGTATGGGGTAAACAGTTTGTCGTCGTAGCTTTTGTATTCCAATACTCTGAATAATTTAGTGACAATATATCCCTCCTTGAGGGCTTCATTCAATTCAATAGATGTGCATGTGCTGACCCACCCTCTTTGTTGGTCTGAATGGGGACAACAGTAGTTTTCGTTGACGTCCCCTTTTGGGTGCTCTTTGGCACAAGTAGAACACAGGGGAAATAGTAGTCTTTCGTCTTCGTCTTCCCCAATTTTCATTGGTAATACTGGAACATCAATATTTCGAGGTGGAATTACAAATAATTTTAGAAGGGAAAGGTTGTAAATGTTGTCTTCCGGTTTAGTCCAGTTGACATCTTTGTTGATGACATGGACTTCTGGATGTCCAACAGGATATCGAGTCGAAACATTGATAAACGGGTAGAGGGAAGTCACGTCGTAGTAGGAGATTTTTTCTCCTTGCTCTGCAGAATGAAAGAGTTTGAGAGGGCCAGTTCTGCCACCATAGAAGGCTTCTCTAATGTTGATGGGTCCGTCATCCAGGTATTTTTTAAACATCTTCCTCATATCATAGTCCTTTGATAACATAACTCGTATTTCACACTCCCAGTAGATCTCCACATCCACTCCCAAATTCTTGATAAAGTTCAGACGTTGTTTGTCTTTCTCTCTTTGCTTTCCAGCTGTAAGTCCAATGGGGAGTTTCAAGTCATCGTCCGGGTAGCATTTGGGGCATCCATGCCAGCAGCAGCCGTTGACTTCAATTGCCAACTTCTTTTTCTCGACCCATCCATCCAGTCTATAGTTGCCCATCCTTTTTTCACCATTCTTCGAGTGGGCAGTCCTCACTTCAACGTTGTTCTTCTCGCCATACCATTTGAGGAACTTGAGGGCCATCTTACTTTGGTTGTCCGCATTGTCGTATCCTTTTTCCGGAACAATCCCAACATGGTTTGCCTTGAGATGATTCATTCTGAAGTGCTTCATGCAGGCAGAAGCAATTGTCATAGCTTCCCGAAGAACATCCAGGCCGTTGGAGACCTCCAAAAATTCGTTACGGAATGCAATGAGCGCAGCCATCAGGATCTCCACGTCGTTGGTACAATACGCTGCCAGTTGTTCATCCAAAAGGAAAGGCTCATCCTTATGTTGATCATACCATTTGTCAAATTGGGCACGCTTCTCAGGCATCATAGTGTTGGCGAGATAGTCTTCTTTTGTTGGGAAGACCTCTTTTCCATAATTATTTGGATTGTTGGCCAAGTGTGGGAAGAAGGGCTTGTCTTCGACTTGTAGAGCAAAAGCAGGCACAAGTGAAGCAAGAGGCATTGGCATAAGATTGTAGGTGTCGTGGAAGATTATCCAGCATTTTTTAGAATTCTTCACCTTCATCTCATACATCTTGTTGCCCTTCTTTATCATTTCAGGTATTAAGCCTTGAAGATAAAAAGCCTTGAAGAGGAGTACCATGTCGAACCTTCCACCAAAATGAGAGAAGGCTACTGTGTCGGTTGAAGTGTTGGTGATCCATGAAGCAAAATCAGTTAGAGGGTCGGTAGTTACATTTTGTTGATCCACTTGAGTGTTGCAAAAGGGTTGGTGGGAGAATGTTATAGTTCGATCCTCTCCGCAAACAGTACAAACGTCCGAACAATTAGCAATACACTCGGGGCAGTTAATTTTAGCACAAATAAAGTTGACTTCGTGGAGTTTTCCATTTTGCCCTTGTTGGTGTTGCATAGTTTCAAAGTCGAAAGCGATGATGCGGTAAGGTTTCGGCTTCCTTGTAGCAAGAGGTTTGATATAACATCCTCTTTTTGGATCATGAAAGCTGAAGCAGGTGTTACAGTAGCGTTCGGAACAAACATGACCACTTCTACCATTTCGGTTGTTATCTTTGACAAACCATACCACTCCACATTTTTCACATTTTTTAGAATTGTCGCAGAAGTTTGAGAATAGATGATGGTTGTAGCAGTCCTCGTTTTTAAATTCTTTGTCACATCCAGAGCAGTGTTTGAAAAAGTTGTTCAGAGGCTGGCATGGGAACTTTGGACCGATCCTGGAGCAGTTTTGACATTTAACTTTGCATGAAGTGGCATGATCTTTTGGACGATTGTACGTTTTTTCACAAAAAAGGCAATAAGCTTCACCAAACAAATCAGATGCCCTTCGCACACCGTCGAAATGTTGATTGTGGTGATAAAGAATAATTGGGGTATCAAACTTTTCCTGTCCATATTTGAAGATAGGTTCTTCGGCAAATTCACCAAAGATATAAACTTTAAACAGGCCTATGTTCAATGTATTCCAATAATTGACCACTTTGGGAACCCAGTTCTGCGCATCATAGCTTGGCTGATCAAGAGGAGCTCCAACATCTCTCAATAGTTTTTTGGTATCTTGTTCGAGTTGATGAGTCATACCTCTTCTGCTATGCATATAATCATAGAACTTCCATTTTGGCCAGGAAAATATTGAGTAGACGTATGAAGCCATTAATGCATAAAACAAACATAGGTTGTCGGTATTGCGTATTTTGATGAGGTTTTTATCATTTATCCTACGAGTAGATTTCCCACCGCTTCCGCTGATGACGCGTATTCTAGGGATATTCTGCTTGTCAATGGTAGTAACGGAGACTGTAAATGGTTCGCCCCAAAGCATACCATTATCTTGCTTTTTGGATTGGGCGACTTTCAAGAATTGATTAAGTATGGCGTCGATGGTGTTGTTGGTGATGTCTCTAATGGGAATCCAAATGTCAGTTTCGAGCAGCTGACTGCTGACAATACATCCTAGTTGATCAGGTTCAAGTTGGTGTTCGCGGCTTGTAGATATTGTTTTGTCGATACAGGTTTGGAATATTTCCTGGAGTAGGCTTTCGGGGCTTGGAGGTAGTTTATTAATTAGAAATTTTGTAGTCAGTTTGGTCATGTTGAATTTCTTAGTGAGTTTAGTTTCCTCACCGAGTTGTTTAACATAATCACCTCCACCCTTTTGCAATAGGTTGTCAATGAGGAACATCCTCGATCTCTTTAGAGGTGGAGGAGACATTTAAGGTTAGTAAAGTAATATCAATATTTTTAAATTATTCAAAGAATGAGGAAATTTTTCAAAAACTTGGATTTATAAATGTCATTTTTATTTGACAGTTTTTCTATTTTCACTTTTCCACGCCTACTTTTTAATCATTTTTTTGAAACAATTTTCACATGACGTATTTTGTGACATATTTTCACTTTTTAACTTTTATTTTTACTTACTTTTTTTAATAATTTACCCAATTTTTACTTTTCAATATCTATTTACTAAATTTCACCATTTTTCTTGCGCATGACTGATTTTAACAAATTTCCACTTTTTATAATAATTATTGTATTTTTCAAGAATGGATTAAAATAAAGAGAAAGGGTTAGATCAAGATAAGACGGATTTAAATGTAATATAAATTTTAAAAAGTATGTAGAGCTGTTTAATGTTTGAGATTTGATATGAGAGGTGAAGTTTGATATGAGAGGTTTTGATGTAGGAAAAACCGGTTAAACTGGTTTAAAATTACTTCTTAAACTCTTGAACTTTTGGGAAACATTATAAACTTATGGTTATGTAATCTTGTGAAAATCGTGTTTTAAACGGATAAATCGATTCAAAACCACTTGTTGAACCCTTAAACCTTTGGAAGCCGTTTGTATATGTAATCTTGTGAAAAGTAAGGTGATTTCTTTAAAAAGTTCAATTTATTCTTAAACAGGTTTGATCAAAGTACCCTTAAACCGTTTGGTTTAAACCTTTTGGTTAAAGCGAACTTTTGTTTGACTTAAGTCTTGTTACAATATGAGGAGGGTTTAACTACTATTTTTTGAAAATTTTATAAATTTGGCATTTTTTCCTTTCTAAATATAATTTTGCAATGTAATTTTTGCATGACAGATTTTTGACCTATTTAACAATAATTTTTGTAACAATTATTGCATGAATGAATTTTTATAATTATTATATATTTTCACTTTTCACCGCCTACTTTTTTAATAATTTTTATATTTTTCAAAATAAAGGGTAAAAATAAAAGAAGATATTTAGAAAATAGAGAAGAGGGTTGGAAAGATGTTTCTCTAAGAATTTTTAAGAGTACATCCTTGAACCGGTTCAAAAGAAATTCTGAACATCTTGAACCTTTGGGAACCATTTTAAATTTTAGGTTATGTAATCTTTTAAAAAATATGCGAAATTCTTCTTTGAACCGTTTAAATCAGTTCAAACCCACTTCTTAAACCTTGAAGCTTTAGGAAAATTTTAAAAAAAATTGGTGAAGAATAGGGCGAATGATAGTTTTTCTTTAAAAAAGTTCAATTTTTGCCATTAAACCGGTTTGATCATATTACCCCTTAAACCCTTTGATTTTTTGGGTGTCCATTGAATCTTTGGACTCTGACGACGGATTGGGTGTGTCTAAATACCGTTTAAATATGTGGGAGGGGCTAAATGGTTGGACCCCGCTGCCCCTGACGACTTGGAGGGGTGGTTAACTACTGTAATCATAAAATATAAATAGGCTCTGTTAGGCTCTGGCCAAAATTCGATGTCCGGTTCGATCTATCAAACCGAACCGGGCCTTTAACCATACTTATAATCATCATACACTGCCGAAGGTATTTTACAAGCCATGACAATATTTTTTAATGTTGCTCCCCTCCAAGATAAAGTATGGAATGAGGAGCTTTTTTATTATAAAAATTTAAGTTAAAAAATGTAAAATGAATTAACTAAAGTAACTATAATTAAATATAAATTAGATACAAAAATAGTTTTTTTTAGATTTCCGAGTAGTATATATTTTAGATTTTATAATTTGAACACTAAATTAACATATATTAACGTAGATACAAAAAAGATTCTTTTAATTTCCGATGAGTATTTGAGGTATTTTCTCATAATAATTTTATTAAATACATTTTTTAAAAATTAATTGCGTTCAAATAATTAAAAATAAAATTTTTTAATAGGCAATTAAAAATTAAATATATTTTTTTGTATTTTTAAGAATTAAAAAATTAATTGTTAAAATTTTTTTAAGAATTAAAAAAATATTTTTTTAACTATTTAAAATAAAATTTAATGAAAATCACGATATTTTAAAGAAAAATTTTGATGGAAACAAAGACCTTTGTTTTAATAAAATTTATTTATGGTTATTTCCATAAATATATTTTTAGAAATATTATTAAATTATTCCCAAAATATGTATAAAATTGAGTTCCATTTTGATGGGAAAAAGAAAATTTTTCTAGCAAAATTAGATTATTTTTTGGAACAATTTTGGAAAATTATAAAATTTTTAGCAAAATTTCCATTTTTATTTTAAATAATTTTTAGCAGCCTGAGAGGAATGAGCTTTGACACTATTTTAAAAGAAATCCACCACTAAAAACAGTACTGGGAGTGTCGTATGATAATTTTTTATTTTCTTAAAGCTTTATTATATCTCCTATAAATATTTGAAATTATAGGTCCTCGTGTCTAAGAGAAGAAAAAAATGCCAAAATTTTGCAATATGGAACCAAAAAACTCGGTTCAACATTGGCTTAAAGGTTAAATGTCAAGCTCGCATTCTACCTTCCGTAAATGCAGTCCGCAAAGGCATCTAGTTACGAGAAATCCATATTATGGAAAATGTATTAATAATGATGTTCTTCGAGCTATTGTTTTTTTTTAAATTTAGATGGAAAAAATTTTTCAGTTCAAGGTTGCCGTTCTTTACAGCCTGTAAATTAATCAACGGCAAATGGCGTTCTCACTGATGAGGGTTTAGGGCTTCATAAGTTCGTTTACTGAATTGCGCTTAGCTGGGCATAGAGCATTGATATTTTTCGATGGGGAGTGTCGCTATCTAGCGATTAATTTTTAAATAGATAAATTTCTATTTTTTCTGTTTTATTCAGACCAATCACACCAAAACGCTTACACAGATGTACCCCAAATTTGAGATCCATCAATTTATCGCCGCCTATCGAGGCAGGTAATTATTATTTGGTTTAATAAATTTAGCTAATAACACCCTAATTCAAATCTCCAATTATCAACAATCAATTCAAGCGTATTTCTTTCATATTTATCCCCTTTTAGTTTGAATTCTAGTATTCTAGTATTCCAAAAAAACCGACCAAAAAGGATGGGATAAATTAGTTTATTCTATATTTTTTTGCATTTAAAAATCAACAACTAAAAATTTATCATCATTTTTCAATAAAATAAATTTAATTTGTTGCTAGAAAAATTTATTTATGATTTACAATATTTAATTTTAAATGTATAATCTTAATTAATACAATTCCTGTGAATATATCTAAAATGAGGCCCGATTAGGACAAAATTAAATTTATAATCATTCAATCTGATCGTTTATTCATTTCAAAATCTTTGTGATGATTTACGGTCAATAAAAGGAGGGGGTGTTGATTGCATATTAGTCCAAGGCCTGACAACATCGACCTTTGAAATTTTTACATGCTGACTCACTCCATTTCGAATTATTGAAGATCCCGCAGCATCGTGTCTATTTGTAAACGGAAAATGAAATCCAAAACATGTATTGAATGCTCGGCCATAGTCCTTGCTAAAATTTGAGATAAATTAATTATATTCAATCTTAAGTTGGACCTTATAGGATACACCACTACACGGGAAGGTGAGAACAAAGTCAGTTCGTGTTGCGAATCGGGTTCTCAAAATTTTCTTCGTATCGGGCTTCGGATTGAAAATATTAAGAGGTTTGGGTGGTAAAATCCTACCTAGTTTAAAATTAGTTTGCCGTTGGGCGAGGGATATTAACAAGCGATGCCCTCTATTAAAACGATACCATCTATTTAGGATACATAAGTCTCATTATAAGATAGAAAGGTGGGGATCTGCTCGAACATTGTCTCTCTTTAAAATACATCTCTCTATGAGTTATGTGATTCATTAATTAACTAGTGATTCATTTAAGCTAAACAAATCCTCTACCTCATAATATAAAGAACAGGGGCATAAAGTGCCAAAATAGGAACAAGTATAATTCCAGCCATATTCATAGCACGCCAAAGAAACAACGGGGAAACTTGTAGCCAAGTTAATACATTTCTCGTTAATGTATTACCAAACCATCCAAAGAATTCAAGCATAAAAACGGAAATTATAGAATTGAGAATACGTCGAGTAGCGTAAAGATTAGCTGCCAAGTTAGCTAATTAAATAATATAAAATAATTGTTACGATTTTTATCACAAAAAAGTTAAAAAAAATTTTTTTTCCGCTACAAAAAATAAAACTTCAAAAATTAATTTAATATAAGGGTAAGAAGGGAATAATTTCTAAAAAATCTGTAAATTTTCTAAATCAAGTCTATGGCAATGAAACAGGCGTCTTAATTACCGTATATCCTTTAATAACTACCATGGGTAATTATTATTTCGACCTTCCGCTTGAGGGAGTAATTAATCGAGGGAGGGTAATTATATGAGGTTTGAAATTTGAACGTGTTTTAGAGCATTTGTTCGGGGGTAATTATTGTTTCAATCTATCGCTGGATGGGGTAATTGATGGAAGAGGAGTAATTATTTGAAGGAGGGCAATTAATACATGTTATACGGTATTTAGCAGAAGGGCTGGTTTTCGATAATATCTTGTTCTGTCCTTTTCTATAGAATTTTAAATAAAGTACCAATATAGTAACCTAAACCTTTGGAAAATATATAGCCTCGGCTTTAGAGCCTTCAAGAGGTAGGGGGTTTTAAGTTTATTGGAGACTCGGAACTACTTTTTCTGAAGCTTTATAATTTTAAATAAAATATAAAAACTTACTCTTACCATTTTTCCGCATAAACCCCCAAAGAAGCAAATAACATATAAGCGAGACAAAGTTGTAATATACTACAACTTGAAATACAATTGCTGGAACAGCATCGGGAGTTGAACAAGAAACTTGTCTAAATTATTAATTTGATTTTTTATAATGTAAAGCGTATCCAAGTGGCTAGCTCGCTTGATTGGAGTTATGTGAGTTACAGTAATAACCGAATCCGTAAGATATAGGCTTTTCAATTGGATCGGAAATTGACTTTTATATCATTAAAAATGTTTGGATATTTGTATTTTGTCCGAATTTTTTTATTACGAATTTTGAGTTATGCTTTAAGCACTAACATGGTCAAGTCGATCTTCATTTCACGTTTGTTCATTGTACACTCAGCAAATGTGATCCCATACAATACAAGTTCTTAGGGAACACGCTTAAGTTAGTGGCGATGTTTGACTTAGATAATGAACTGTTAAATTCTCTTGAAATGTCCGTTTGTGAGGTACCTTGTACCTCTCTAGGAACAATCTTAGAGCGATAATTGCCACTCATATGTGTTCACTTTAATCCCAAAAATTCAAAATATTTACTTATTAGGAGTATCAAAGAACGAAGGATTTATTCCACTCAAAACAGTACAACCAGCATAACAAATAATCAAAGTAAAAATAAAAAATAAATAAAATTTATTCCCTCGATCAGATTTTTGAATGTTTGTTAAATGCCTAGAAATATGGAGAATAATTTTTGAACAAATTTTTGAGGGAATTACCATATTGGGAACATAACAGTAATTAATCTGTCAATTGAAAGGGCCAAATAAAGCAAATATTGAGATTGGACAAAAAAGATAGGGATTATCATCAACGGGAAACATAATTTTAATGGAATAAAGTTAATCCCAGTTATGATAATTCCAAATTGAATTGAAAAGGTGAACATGAAGAAGAATCCACAGATACAATTTGCAACAATCAAAATGTTGTAACTTTGGCGAAGAGTCCTTTTTAAATTAAAAAATTATTTTCTCATTTCTGCGGTATATGGTTTTGATAGTATAAAAGAGAGTATAAAAGCCAATTTGACTTGTTTAATGTCTCTTTCTTCTAATTAGATGTATGGTTCTGCTTATACAACAACTCTAACGACCGCTGACATTTGGTTGACTTTTTGTATAAAAGCGGTTAATTTTCTATTCCGTATTTATTATTTCAATAAATTTTATTCTTAGATTCTATGTAGAAATGATTAAAATCTTTCTGTTACGAAATACAATTATACCTATTGTGAAGAGGTCATACAGAAGTCTTACAAATCTTGGAAAGCTTAATGTAAAAGCACGCGAGTGAGGTCTACCGGGTACTGTAATCTTCATTAATTTTTTTAATTCTTACTTTGTTTTTATAGTGACATACACGACACTGGCACACATTATCTGCGAAATCAAGGCAAAAATAAATTTAATTGTTGCCCATGAAATCAATTCAAAGCTTAGACCTGCATCTTTGAATCGAAGATAAATTTCATCGGTTGAATTAGTTGGCGATGTATTAGTTAAATTATTCATTATTCTTATTTTTAATATCTTTAAATTAATAAATTATTAATATGTTTAAATTTTTTTCTTATTTTTTGAACCAAATGTGGAACTACAATTTCAAGAGAAATTTGTAGCCAAAACTTATTTCCGGCTCAAAAAAGTTATAGTCAAAATTTCCGGCTAATCTTGACATGCTTTGTTAAATATCACGCAAATTTTTGAATAAATAAGTGTTAAAATATAATTTTATTTGTTGAGTTAAGGGAGGGAGGGAGCTTTTTTTTAAATTACTAATTATGATTAAGGAAAAAGATTTTCGATACCGACGCAACTATGTTTGTAAAGTCAAATCCTTATGAAGAGGAGGATTGAATTTCTTAGTTCTTAACGTTCGACTTGTCCTGATGAATATCAGATGAGCTTAGGAGGGGAAAGTTTAGGAGGGATACTAGTGAATGCCACACCCAAAGTTAATTGTTTTCAATTTTTTATCCCACACGTAAATCCAAAATAAAAATTAAATTAGGTAATTTTATTTAACCGAACATAGTTTAAATTCTTAATAAACATTTAACTAACACATTAATAAACATTACAATAACATTAATATTTATTTTTAAACCCAAATTAAATTAATAAATAACGCAAGCATTCTAACTGTATTTGTGATCGTAAACAGAATTTAAACAGAGAGTACATTTAAATTTAAAATTAAATTTTCTACCTTTTATAGGCTAAAACGTGGGAATATTTTGACCAAAAAAATTTAAAAAGAGAACTTTTTAAGGTTAATGACGTTAAAAAATTCTTTCCAAATTCGTCCCGTAAATTTAGGGAAAATTTTTCTAAAGCCTATATTTTTTTATTAAATTTATTTATATTTATATGAGAATATTTTACAAACACAAAAGTGTTAATGAATATTTAAAAATGGTAGTCATTAATAAAAAAATTTTTTTTAAGCCACTAGAAAAATTATAAATGTGAGAACTTGTTGGACAAAAAATAAAAATTTTTTACTTTTATACAAAAAAAATTTTTTTTCTTATAAATAAAAAATTTTTTGAATTATTAAAAAGAATTCTTTGAATTTGTAAATTCAAATACAAAATTTAAAATACTGCTATAATCCCTTTCTATTTTTAAAGGTTTATTTAAAGGCTAATATGAGCAATTTTAAGAAAAAATTTTTTAATAAGTTCTATACAAATTTTAAAAATATAAATAATAGATAATAGAAACTCAATGGAATAATGGAGCTCATGGACAATGTAACCCCTCCAAAGGAGTGAGAATCTATGAAAAAAAATGTCAGCTTATACAAGACCAAATGACCAGTGCCTATAACCACCCCATTTTTGACCACCCAATTTTTGACCTCATACGAAAGTAATAGTACAGTACGAACTTTGGTAAAAGCTTATAAGCACTGCATATGACTAGAGTTGTTCGAAATTTTCAAGGATTCTTTGAAGCAACTATTGAAGCAGCTAAAACTTGGAAAATTTTAAATGAAAAGTTTCGCCTTCATATCAAATTTAAACTATGAATTATAATTATTGGAACCCCAAAAATTTTTGAATTTTTCTGAAGATAAAACAACTAAAAAATGAAACTAAGAAATGAATGAAAACTAAGAATTCTACTACTATTTAACAAAAAAGTTCAGTATCATCGGAAGTAAATTTTGAATACAAAGTTTAAACGAGATTGTAGTTACATTTTTAGTTCAGAAAATTAACAAAAAAATTTTTTTATAATTTTAAATTTTATATGTAACGTTTTAAAGGCTTCGAATAAATTTTTGAAAATTGAAGTCATAAAAACACAATAAAGTGGAACATGAAATAAGTACACTTTCAAAATTTTTTAGTTTAAAATATCCATATCACGCACATTTTGACCAAAATTAGTTTGAAGTTTTTGTATCGAGTTCATAATCACGAAAGGAAGCATACATAAAATGTATGAATTTTAAAAATTTTAGGGGATACCGTAATTAACATTCTCTAAAAATTGTAAGGGATAATTCCCCAAGGGAATTAATAGTTTATCAGATTGATATACTCATCTTCCAATTATTTGAGGTAGGGAATTATTCGAGTTTTGAAATATTAACGAGACGCAGGGCATTTGGTAGTGGGGATTTATTTTTTCAACCATTCCCTGTCAAGAGGAAGTATCTAGAGTGAAGTATATTTCTCCCAAAATTCCTAAATTATTCCAAAGACTAAGAATGCTCAGACTAATAAGAGGAAGAAAATGTGGTACTTATTTAGTTCCCCCCCCCAGTCAATTTTTTCGAAAATTATGTAAAAATGGTCAGTCTGAACAACAATTGTAGAACCCATCGAGCTGTGTCGAATGACCCAAAATCAACAAAATCCGACTCGATTTGACCGAAATACAGACCCCTGAAAATTGAACAACCATGGGGGTGATTTTTCGAAATAAAAAAAGTTTACCCAAATGATAGCTCATTCGAAAGAGCTTGTCGAGCTGAGTCGAATGACAGCAAAATCAACGAAATCCGACTTGATTTGACAAAGATATGACATAAATCGTCGACTCCGGTAGGTCTAAATAATGTCATAACTTCGTCAAATCTTGTCCGATTTCGTTGATTTTGCTGTCATTCGACTCAGCTCGACAAGCTCTTTCGAATGAGCTATCATTTGGGTAAACTTTTTTTATTTCGAAAAATCACCCCCATGGTTGTTCAATTTTCAGGGGTCTGTATTTCGGTCAAATCGAGTCGGATTTTGTTGATTTTGGTGTCATTCGACACAGCTCGATGGGTTCTACAATTGTTGTTCAGACTGACCATTTTTACATAATTTTCGAAAAAACTGGCTGGGGGGGGGTGGGGAAACTAAATTAGTACCGAAAATGTTTTAGTTACAGCTGCCAATGGAGTTATTAAGGTACAAAAATGTTACCACAATCATTTGCCAGTTATAAAATAAAAACCGGATTGAAGTCTCAGTGTCACGAGAAAAGGTATAGGCTGAAAAAAGTCCTCAAGTCACGCTATTTGAAAGGCAAGTAAATTTTCTTAAATTTTGTTTGCAAGAAAAGAATGAAAGAAAATTTAAAAAAATATTCAAAGCAAAAAATATTGCGTATTTAAATAAATTATTAATTTAATTATTTAAATAAATTTTTAAATATTTTCCATTTTAAGCAAACAATTTCTGCTATTTTTCGCTTAAATAATTTTTAGTTATTTTGTTTTATTTAAAATAATTATATATTTATTTTTTTCTATTTTTATTTTTATGTTCTTAAAATAAATTAGGCTTGCAAAAATGCGTTTAATATTTACACAATGTTTTATTTTTAAATTAAAATTTAACAAAAGAATTGCATTTTATTATGCATAAAACTACAGGGTGACTCAGAAGTCTTTGCATGCACATTTTTTATAATAACTTTATTAAAACTCAATCAAATAATATCAACATATTTACATACATATGTATGTACAATCAAATAATAGAGAATTAAATGGAGAACAAAATAAATCAGGGTTCTTCGAAATTTCTCCATTTGTCTGTGAGACAGAGGCGCAGACTTTTATTTATACTTTGTAAATTTGTACTAAGTACGAGGAGGATAAAATTTAAGAATTCCAAAGAATGCCTTCAAGTGGAGCTTGGATGGTACGTAATTCGACTTTATTTGTATCGGTAGCCTATTTACAAGTATGTGTGTTTGTGTGTCGCAACAGACGTACATTTTAGTGTCTTTTTGAAAACTATAATTTGAAATGCCTATTAATTCAAAAAAAATTTAAAAATAGAATTGTATAGATAAATGACTAAGCAATTTTATTTAAATAAAACTACATTGTATATTATTCTAATAATTAATTAAATAAATACATTTCTTGTTTTTTATATTCATTAAATTCTATTTTATATTCATTCTTCTAGATAAAGTTCCATTCTATGAAAGTTTTTATATTGTTGAAGATGGTAAATTCGTCGAAAATGACGGAGTTTGGGTTGTTGGTTTTGATGATACAATTGAAGAGGAAGAGGAAATCGTTGATGGGGTTGTGGGGGTTATTGTTGACGTTTTTGTAGTTTTGGGACGTGTTGTATGGTGATGGTGACGGTGGTGATGACCATGTCCACGATGCTCTTCCGAGGATGAGCTCGATGAATGATGCATTTTATGATGTCCAAAGCCTCCAAATGGACGCCAATTGAAGAACTGAAATAATTATATAGACAGTCAGACTTATTATAAGATGATGCTTATAAGACACAATTATAAGATACACTATAAAATAAGCCCAATATAAGATACAACTCTAAGATACGGATTCTAAAGGTTGGATGATGAGGGAACTGTGAGGAGGGAGATGTTTGAGAAATCTTATTATGAAAGATAACCCTCGCTATAAACGAATGTGTACTAGAGAAACTCAATATAAGACGGTCTCTTTAAATTTTTCTGTTTTAAATTTGTTTGGTGCTTTAATTAGTTTAAATCATCTAAGTAAAACTCCTAAGTTACCATGTAAAAATTCCTTATAAGATAGTACAATTTTTTCAGCCTCAAAGGGTATCTAAGGAGACTATTTACTACATTTTATATGTTAATAAAAATTTCTTCTAATTAAATTAGCAAAATTTACCCCAAAGGTTTGAATAAGGAGAGAAAATAACAACAAAAGAGTAACTAATTGAAAGCGGGCCATTTTATAAAATATTTTTAAGTCTAATTAATGAATATTGAAAATGTGTTTAATTCAAAATTATATCGGCTTTATAAATCATTTAATTTTGTGATTTAACAGCTAGTTAAACAGAATTTTATAAAGTACATAATTTAAATTAAGTGCATCTTTTGTTTAAATTTTATTTTTGTTTGAATTGTTCAGGTGTTCATATAAAAGTTTATTGACAAAGAAAAATTATTTAATTCACATAAGTTCACCACCTTAAACAATTCTCATAAAAATGAATAAATCCATTATAAAATGAGGATATTCGAAAGTAGGATTGTCGAATTAAAAAGATTCTTAAGTTACCGAAAACCCTACCGAAGGATTGGAACTAGAGTAGATGAATATCAGTGACTAGCCGGGTTAGTATGATCCAACTAGACTGACACATATACAGGCCTTTAGTGCTATCGCGCACCACTACACAACATAAAATATCCTTTAGTTTAAGATAATCCGGCATACTCAGCTTTAAAAACTTTTCAATGTTGACCTCAAAGATTGATTAAAACAAATATCATAATTCTAAAGTTTTCTTTATCTCTATGTGTAAATGACAAATATATGTTTACTGCTATGTTAAGAAAATGAAAAGAAAAAACAAAAGAAAGAAAAGTTAACTAAATTAGAAAGTCGGGAAATTAAATCTCTACCGACCTCTAAATTATGAAATTAAAAAATCTTTAAAAAATTTTAATTCAATAGAATTTTTAAAAGCCTAAAAACCCTAGCTAGATACATACACTTCAATATACGATACATGTCTTAGAATTTTTATAAAATTGATAGAGGAGTTTACAGATAGGGCCGGGCTAGTCTGGTCCATCCTAGCTGCCTGAACAATAGACGCTATTTGGGATACTCCTTATTAGCAGATTCTATCTTTAGCCTCAGGGCGTATCTTATAATGGGCAACTGAATTTTACTTAAATCAAATCCAAGTAATTTCAATTTCATTTCTAAATTAGATAAAGAATAAAAGGAAAGAAATCAAAAACGTTTAATGGTTAACTGTTTTTCTTTGTTTTTGCTAATCTAGTAAATCTTTACATCGCGAACTTTGTTGATAAACATTTCCAGGATTAGTCTGATTCATTTGGTTCTTCTCCCTCACTAGGCTCTTCTCCACCACTAGGCTCCGATCCACTATGTGGAGCTCCATTAAGTGAATGTTGGGTAAAATACTCGATGTAAATAATTCCCTCCGCATTTTGTGTATTCTCAAATCTTTCGATATGCTTGCTGATTTGCGGCTAAATAGTATATAAATAATATTAATAATATAAGTAATATATATCTTGTCAGTTATGATTCCCAAAATATTTTTTGATAATTTCTATTTTCTGACAAATTATATGACATCCTATAAAGTCCAGCGAGCTGAGAGGTATGACAAAAAAGTGGGAGCGGCTTTTCGAGGTTGAGGAGGAGGAGGGGGGGTTTCTAGCTAGGATTTGATGAGTATCCTATCCAACAAGAATGTTCCATTTCGTTCTATTCCATTTTGTAGGGCTTAGGGCGTTCCATTCTATTTTTTAGAAAATTTCTTTGTATTTTAAAAGCTGTTTCGGCACACATTTCTATTAAAGTTTAAACAAACCCAATTATCGTAATTGAAGGATTAGCAACTCCTCCATTAGCAAAACAATTTCGTTCCTTCACACGATATTTCTTCATCATATGCGTAATCAAAAAAGTAATTGGATAAGCTAAGTTGCACTCATTTGGCAATCTAACAGAAATTTCATTATTGTTTGGCACGTAAAATTTTTCAGTATATTGTCCAAATCTCCCTCTTCGTACAAGATTATGATTACCTCCAGCTATTGCGCAATTCATGCGGACACAGAAACGTTTGTATTCATGATTGGGATCACGTTGGTAAACATTTGAATTTGAAACAATTGCGTTTATTCTTAGAAAGAATTGTCTGTTTTGGGTTATTGCAGAATGTAAATATGCAAATAGGTAAACGGGAATTAAAATTTTGAACATTTTTAGTTTCTAAAAAGTGTAAATTTTTGATAAATTCTGTCTCCTCAGCAGAAGTGGATCGGAACAGTCAGAGGTGTCGGAAATCAGAAGAGCCTCGGAAATCGGAAGAGCCGGAAATCGGAATTTTCGGAAATCGGAAATTTTTCCAAAATTTCGGAAATCGGAAGAAAAAAAACGTCGGAAATCGGAATTCCACCTCTGCTCCTCAGAATAAAAACAGCTTATTCGGAACTATAAGCCCCAATGTAAGAACGTAAAACTGAATTCGATGGGAATTAAAATCCTCAAATATCGTCAGCAAAAATTCGTCCCCGTCTTATGCCCTACGATTTATATGTATAGGCAAACTTTTTTCTTTCTCTCTTACTAAAGATTTTTTAATAAATTTATTAAATAAAATTTCCTGGCAAATTTAGATGCCAAAATGAGGAAAGAAAAAAATTATGGAAAATTTGCGTAAGAAGGAGTAATTTTTATATTTTTTTACTCATTTTTGCCAATTAATTAGCCAAAAAATTTTATTAATTTAATTGATTTATCAATTGCAAAATAAAAAAAATTTTTTTATATTTTTTTATAAAAAAGCAAAATTAAAAAAAAATTTTTATATTTTTTTATAAAAATTTTTTTTATTTGCAATTGATCAATCAATTAAATTAATATTTAATAAAAATTTTTTGGCCAATTAAATGGCAAAAATGAGAAAAACGAAAAATTTTTTTATATAAAAAAATTTTTTATGAAAAAATTGAAACAAATTTAGAAAAAATTTTTTCTTGACTTTTTGAGAATCTTAGACACACAGATTCAAGGGCTTATAAAGGATTTGGAGTGATCAATTGTGATCAAGATTAATGATTTCGGGATATTAACAAATGGAGAGGATAAATGGGATAAGGAGAGAGTAAGGGTAGATCTTTTGCATAATATTTTCTGTCGGAAACGCAAAGCGATTTTTATATAAGTATATTATTAAAAAATAATAAAAATAAAAATTTTATATAAGTATATAGTAAAAAAATATTTATATAGGGATAATTTTTAATGCTTAATTTCCCCTCTTTCGGCATTTAATTTAGCGGCTATTTTTATCAAATAAATTGATTAAGAATCATGTGAAAAATGTAAAAAAATATTTTATTTAAATAATTGTAATATGGACTCTAGCAACAAAAAAACTTTTGTTTTTCGTCGATACGAAAATTGACAAAATATTTTTTATTTCATTCTCAAGCTTTGAATACTAACAGCTTATTTTTAGAAAGAATTGTCTCTCTTGGGTGGCATAATTTAAAAAATAAAATCTGATTAGGATTGGATTTGAAATTTTGAACATTTTTAAATTCTAAATAAAAAAAATTTGAGATTTAGATTTTGAGGATGACTTTGACATTAGTTAAGACAAAATAAAAAGTTTTGAAAATTTTCCGGGCCCATGCAACTACATTTTACGACATAATAGTAGATTAATTAAAAAATTTAAAGTTTAATAATAAAAAATAATAAAAATTTCTCCTTCTTTCTAAATAAATACGAGAATGAAGATAGCTTAATCAATTTATTTATTAAATTAATTCTCGGCAAATTTTAAATGGCAAAAAGGAGATAGAAAGATTCTTTAGCTTAGGGCTTGATTTTTTTAGCTTAGGGCATCGTCCCATTAGCTTAAGCGTCCCAAGAGCTATGCGCCCGAGCCAAAATTATTATATGCGAAGCATCATAATAGTTAACTTGGTTTTATTGTTGGATTAATGTTCGACTGAATATAAACGTCAATCCTTCCAAAGGGAAGAGGAGTATTGTATCCATATTTTCAATATAGTACATCCTAGCAAAAGTTGATTCCATAAGCGTTATCCTCGATAACTCAAGAGAGATGAAATTAATAACTACTTTAATAATTAGTTTGAATAATTAATACGTTAATAATTAGTTAATAATTTACTTAATAATTAATACTTTAATAATTAGTTTGAGGTCAGGGTCCTAAAAATTTGGCTGGATCCGGTCCGGCTCTAGTTACAAATCAGGAATCCGGATGCAAGTCCAGAAACGCATGCTGCGCACTGTCTACTTTAAGTTAGTCAAACATTTAGCGTACAATATTAAAGTTCGAACATAATTTTTCCAACATAATTAATGTCATAAACTAAACATTTTTATCTCTATGTTAATCAGTTAAATAATTTACTGTTAATGTTAAGAAAAAGAAAAGAAAAAAACAAGAGAAAGTAAACTAAATTAGAGTCGGGAAATAAAATCTCTACCGATCTCTAAATTTTGAAATTGAAATTATATAATTTTTAAATGTAAATATATTTGGGGTTCGAAATAATTTGAATACTAGTTAGATATACCTCAATAAAAGCTACATCTCTTAGACCTTTCTATCAAATGGATGAGAGGAGCTGTCTAACTGGAGTAGTTGTATTGTGAATGAATTCTTTGAATTCTTTGAATTCATTCACAATACATTAGTTTTCGAAAATTGCATGGAAAAGTCGATGTTCGAAAATTCCGCTGGTCGGGTTTTGGACAAAAAAAGGCCGGGTTTCGGGTATCGGTTAACCCGACTCATCCCTGACCCACCCTGATAACTTCTTCGAATTTATTCAGTCGATGTAGGAGTTGCTTAACAGGGATGGGCGTAAACGCTTAATGCTTGTTTAGAAAATTTAGGACTTTAAAATTTACCGCAGACCGTAATTCGGGCCTAAAAATGTCAGAGTTTAGTGTATCTCCTAGTTAGGATCCCTTGTTATAAGACACAATCTCTTTTTAGCAACAACTGCTCATCATACAGCGAGTCTTTGAATTTAAGCTAATTGACGTTTTTTGTTTGAATTAATTTCAATTTCGTTTCTAAATTAGATAAAAATAAAAGGAAAGAAATCAAAACCATTTAATGGTTAACTGTTTTTCTTTGTTTTTGCTAAGCCAATAAATCTTTTCATCGCTAACTTCGCATTTCCAGAACTATTCTGATCCATTATAGTCGGATCCATTATATTCTGATTCACTGGGCACAGATCCAGCGGATTCACTTTCAACAGACTCTGTTTCATTAGGTGTAGTTGTAGGAGTAGGTTCATCAAGGGAATGTCGAGTAACATAATTGATGTCAACGCGTCCATTCAAAATACGTTTGTGGGTTTGTGGCTAAATAAAATATTAGCTAACTTGTGCTGTAACGTAACCCGAAAATACATTAAGTTAACGAAAATTTTTCATTCAAGCTAGTAAATGTCATTTTAAAGAGCAGCAAGCTTGATAGAATTCAGAGCTGTTCCGCATTTTCGAGGGGTTTTTCTTTAGATTTTTAAAATTTTTCAGGAATTTAAAATACTGTCTCGTAGTTCAGTTAATAAGGAATAATTCCTGCTTTCCGATTTAAGATTTTTGAGGTTTATTTTTTTAGAAACAGCTCTGGTTGAATGATACCAAATAAATTTGTTGGCTTATCGGAGGGCTTAGTTTAGATTTTTGTTTGCCTAGCTAATATAAACAAACCCAATTATTGTAATTTCTCTGTTGATTTCTCTGTTGACGACTTCCTCCATCAGCAAAACAATGTTGCCCCCTCATACCATATCTAATTGCATGTGTTACAAAAAATGTAATTGGATCATTTAAATTGCACACCCTTGGTGCGTCAATAATGTTATCAACATTCTTTTCCAACATAATATCTCCAATAACACGATTTCCATCCGGTATTGAGCAAATCATGTAAACACAGAACCATTTGTATTCATGATTATCAACACGTTGGAAATCATTCCCGTTTGAAACGGTTGGGTTAATATTTAGACGGAATCGTCTTCCTTCGGCAATTGAACAAAAATTTAAAAATGTGAAAAAGAACAAGATTGGAATTAAAATTTTGTTCATTTTTAAATTCTAAATAAAAAAGAAGTTTAGTTTTTGCGAAATTCTGTCACTTATCTTTCACCTAAAAGAGGTTGTTTTTAATAAAATTACACCTTATTGAGTAAAAATTATCGAATTCGGGACGCCCTAGTAATTTTTGATGCATCTCGTCGAGTTGAATCGAACAGAGCTAGAAATCAGGACATTCCAAAAATTCTATCCCTACTAATTAATTTAGAAAATGTTATTTACATTTATTTAAGGAATAATGGGCGCTGTTTTCAAAACTCGCAAAAAAACTTTCAAAACTGCTTTCAAACATATGTAATAAGCGTTTTAAATGCTAGTAAGCGTATTTTAAAAGGAATATATACATATAAAAAATCCTCCCCTCCTCTCCCAAAAAATCCTCCCCTCCTCTCTCCCTCCTTCCCTCCCCCCTGCTCCCTTCCCCCTGCTCTCCCTCTTCCTCCCCAACTCACTCTCAAGCGTTAAGGGAATACATGCTAGATTTCTTAACCAATTTATTAAGTCAATTTATTAAGTAAAATCATGCAAAAATTAAAAAAATAAAAAAAAATTGCCAAAGGAGAGGATAGAGAAGCTAAATTAGGGACGGTTAGTCTTAGGCCCTCCCTCCCCCCTGCTCTCCCCCTCCCTCCCCAATCTCACTCTCAAGCTTTAAAGTAATACATACAAGATTTCTTAATCAATTTATTAAGTAAAATCATGCGCAAAAGTTTAAAAAATAAAAATTAACAAAGGAGAGAGAGAAGCTAAATTAGGGATGGTTAGTCTTAATCTTGCTAGGCATGAATTTTTATTTATGCACTTGAATAAATTGATTGGGAATCATGTGCAAAAATTTCAAAATTAAAGAATATTATATTTAATTAAATAAAGCTAATAAAATTAAAATTTAAAAAATTGCCTAGGAGAAATTAATTTAAAAGAATAGGAATTATGACAGCTAAATTAGTCACAAGAAGTCTACAGAAACTTAAAACACATCAATGTTTTGTCCAGGGATTGTTGAGATTTACGAATATAAACTGCACAAGGATAAGAGTTTATCCGACGTAGAAATGTGCTAGTGAAGATGAATTGAACTTGTACAGACGAAGGAGAGCAGGACTATACGTGCTAGTATAATCAACTATGTATAATGACGCTGATACTGGATTTTATGCTATCATCACACGCTACACAACAATCAACATCAATAGAGGAGACTTAAATTTTCAAAAAAGGTTTCTATCAAAGACCGGCAAAATCGTTTGCAGGATTTTGTGAGATAAATCTCGCAAAATCCCGCATCCCGCAAAATTCCTCACTCTTTTCCAGTGCCGCAGACAAAAATTTTGAGAATTCAAGGAAGGCGAATTAGCCAAAATTCTCATCTTTCTAACGACGCAGGCGAAAATTTTTGGAATTTCTCGAGTTTAAGAAAGAAAATTAGAGGTAGAGTTGTTGGCGACCTGATATAACCTAGTATCCGCGGTTTAGGTTAATCAAAATTTAAAAACACGGATTACAATTTTGAGATTTATTTATATGTATACTGATAATATTTTTTGAAAATTTTTTATCTCAACATGCAATGTGAATCAGTTAAATAATTTACTGTTAATGTTAAGAAAATGAAAAGAAAAAAAACAAGAGAAAGGAAAGAAAACTAAATTAGAAAGTCGGGAAATAAAATCTCTACCGACCTCTAAATAATGAAATTGAAATTACAAAAATTTTAAGGATTGTAAAAATATCATATTGGATAAACCATTTGGATTAAAAGACCACCACCTCAATATAGGATAAACCAGTGGATGAAAGGAGATGGTTAAAGGAAATTACCGAAATTCAAAATTTCAACAATCTATTTGACAGCTGCTCTTGTAACTATCAGCTGTTTAGTATCAGACTATGCCAACCTTGCTAGTACTATCAATTATCAGCTATTAACTATAAACTTATTAACTATCAACTAATAACTATCAACTAATAACTATCAACTAATAACTATCAACTTTTCAACTTTTCAACCGCTTGTCAACCTCTCTCTCATACAAGCTGTTACCTCTTGAGTGATAGGGACTTTATATCGTTTTAAGCTGTGTGAGGGCATAAATTTAAGCGTAAGGCTCTGAGTCAGCAGCTAGATAAATGTGTAAGAAATTTTTTATGAATGAATAGCTAGATATAAATTTCATCCCTTTAAATTCACTATTTCTGAACCGGATGATCAATTCTCAATTAAATAAAATATAAAATATTTCTCGGCAAATGCAAAAAGATAAATTTGATAAATTTGGCTTGCACTAATTTAAGAGCAAATTTAGCTCTTACAAATTTAAATATTGTTAATTTAGTCCTTCTCGCCCTCCTCTAAAGTTGGGCTTGTCTGGGCGCCTAGATGTTAGATGTTATACGCGTTCGTATAAACCTTCAGGCTTTAAAAACTAGATTTGTGAAATTTTTCTTAGATTTCTTTACATCCTTGACACCTCCAAAAATTTTAGAATTTTTCTTCAAATATTTTTGATGCTATCTCCGATAAATCATGAAGAATTAGGTATTTTTTGGTAACCAAGACATTCTTGGACATACGTAATTTAATAAAAAATACAGTAATTTTTGGAGAACGGAGATAAACATACGTTAATTATTATTGCAATATTCTATCTTTATAGCTAATTAGTTCACTATTTTATTAGCTCGCGCCAAGATAGCGTGAACCTAACATTATAGTCCCCCACATATTTTGGCATTTAAAATGCAAATAAATTTTGTTAAATATTGATTTGGATCGTGCATTTTCTCAATGATTAACAGCATGATTTATGCCCATGCATTTATAAAAATTTTGAAATGTAATCGTTAGTTTTTTGTATCTAATTCTCCATCATAAAATTTACAAAACTTTTCCCCTAAACATTTGCTTTACCCAACTTCATTTAAAACATTCCCTCAAAACAAACATTTCCTTTGATCTTAAAACTTTTTCTTATTTATTTTAAATATATTTAAAATACCTCATTTAACCCCGACCTCATTTAATTTTCCAAGTTCAAATTATTAACACAAAATTTTATTTTCTGTAATTGTATCTTTTAGGTAAGTTAGTTAGAACAAAGTTCTAATAGGTTTTAGATACAGCAACTGATGCTCGTTCGAATGAGATAATAATTCAACAGCAAATGCTGTTGAATGATTGGATTGGACTTGAAGAGACCAAGGAGATCAGGATTCATAGGGATTAAGGGAAACTGAATCCACCGATATTTTCTTTTATTCTCACAATCCTATCCTAGCTTATAATGCTCCAGAACTTAACGTCTGAAAATAACTACTGTGAGTCTATGAATTTAATATCTAATTGTCTTTTTTTGCTTGAATTAATTTCAATTTCGTCTCTAAATTAGATAAAGAATAAAAGGAAAGAAATCGAAACCATTTAATGTTTAACTGTTTTTCTTTGTTTTTGCTAAGCCAATAAATCTTTTCATCGCTAACTTCGCATTTCCAGAACTATTCTGATCCATTATAGTCGGACCCATTATATTCGGATTCACTGGGCACAGATCCAGCGCCTTCACTTTCGTTAGACTGCGTTCCATTAGGTGTAGGTGTAGCTGTAGGAGTAGGTTCATCGAGGGAATGTCGAGTAACATAATTGATGTTAAAGTATCCCTCCAAATGTTGATCATTAGCAGCATATCTTTCCATAATCTTTTGGGTTTGTGGCTAAATAAAATAATAAGTGCTTTGTATTGTAAGGTGACCCGTAAATAATTTTCCGAAAATTTTTTCAGACGGATTAGAGAAAAATGTCATTCTAAGGTCAGTAAGTGTAGAATTCAGAGCTGTTTCGATTTTCGAGGGTTTCTAAACAGCTCTAGTTGAATGACACCAAACAAATTTTACGGCTTATCAGGTTTCGTAGTTCTGATTTTTTCGCCTATTCAATTATAAACAAACCCAATTATTGTAATTTCCCTGTTGATTTCCCTGATGATGACTTCCTCCATCAGCAAAACAATATTGTCCTCTCATACCATGTCTAATTGCATGTGTTACATAAAAAGTAATTGCATGATCTAACATGCACTCCCTTGGTGCATCAATAATGTTATCAACATTCTTTTGCACATAATTAACTCCAAAAACATGATTTCCTTGCGGTATTTGGCAAGCCATGTAAACACAGAACCAATTGTACTCATGATTATCACGACGTTCGAAAGTATTCACATTTGAAACGGTTGGGTTTATATTTACATGGACTCGTCTTCCTCCGGCCTGTCTTCCTCCGGCCTGTCTTCCTCGTCTTCCTCTTCCTGCGGCAATTGCACAAGAAAAAAATGTAAAAAAGAACAAGATTGGAATTAAAATTTTGAACATTTTAAACATTTTTAGTTCTAAATTGAAAAAATATGTTGAGATTTTAGATGATTCTGTCTCCTCAGAATGAATAAGAGATGCCTGGAAAGTAGGGTCTGGAAAATTGGGCTCCAACTTTCGGATACTGATATTTATACTTATTTTAAAGAGCACTTAAAGAGCTACAGTTTTTGTGTTGAAACTTTTTTCTAAAAGATAATTGAAAAGAGATATTCGAAAAAATTAATCAAACAACCTTTGGCTTAGCTATTGTTCGGCAGTTAAATAAAAATTAGTTAAATAAAAAAATATGTCCTATAAAATTGACTAAATGCTTAGAGAAGAATTCATTTAAATAAACAAACTTAAACCCTCTCTCTCTCTCACTCTCGATTTCTTAATTAATTTATTAAGTACATTTTTTGGCAAATTTAAAATGCCAAAAAGGGGATAGAAAAAAATTAGAGGAAAGTACGAAAGGAGCAAAGCTGTTTCGAATCTTAAAAACCTTTGAAAATAGTAAATCCAAAATCGGATGTATACAAAATACTGAATCGAAAATAATTTCCAAAATCCTAAATCGAAAATAGAAGAAAAATAACCTCGAAAAGCCAGGGAAGTTCCCGGGTTTAAAATGTGATTAGTTGGGGGGATATCGATGTCTCTGTAGAAATATAGAGGTTTCAGTGGAATATCAGCAGATTTTGAGGTCCCTCAATCCAAATCCCTCGATATCTCCCCAAAATCCTTTTAAATAAGTTCTGTCAATTTTAGCGCCAAAGACAAAATTTAAAATTATATGAGGCAGTAGGACAAAAGTTCACTTTGTTTATCAATCCTCTCCATCAGGGCTGTGCGCCAAAATTTTCGCGTGGCGCGCCAAACGCCAAACGCCAATTTTTTAAATTTTAAAAACACGCCAAACGCCAAACGCCAAAAATCGGCCAAAATCAACGCCAAAACGCCAAACGCCAAACGCCAAAATTTTTAGAGTCTATAAAGACTTAAAAATCACTGTTCATCTCACTTTAGCGCCGCAGGCGAAATTTTTTTAATTTTCAAGATTCCTAGAAGCCAGATTCATCCTTTTTTTAACGCCTGAGTGAAATTTTTGAGATTTTTGGAGGCAAAAAAGCCGAAATTCATCCTTTAAAAAATTTTAAAAGACCTACTATGGCAAACATAAAGATGAAAATATGAAATAAAACCTCTCCTTTTTTGCGCGGCATGCGAAAGTTTTCTAAATTTTGGATGGCGAGGAGCTATATTGTCAAAAATAGAAATGGAAAGAAAAACCCTCAAAAATCGAAATTTCGAAACAGCTCTGGGAAGAATTAATTTTTGTATCCATTTTTTCCTCCTTTTTGCCATAGTACATATTTGCCAAAAATTTAAAATAAAATATTAAATAAAAAAAATATTAAATAAAATATTATATTTAAATTTATTTTTAAAAATTAAAAGAAATTATTAAAAAATTTGTTTTAACTTCTAGAGGATGTTAGAAATTTATAACATTGTGGAGTAAAATTTAATTTTTTGTCTTCAGAACATACAGTAGTCTTGTGATTCAAGTACGACCCTTCCAGTCCTGTCTCTAATTCATATTCTTTCTGCAAGTTCGAACACGACAGACCCAAACCGTAAACCGAAATTAATTAAAGAAATAATGGCTTTACTACTGCTAATTTGAGAGGCGAAGGTCCTCACCCATTCCTCAATTTAGCCTCGATCGGTCGGAACTGACCCTCGTCTCAGTCCTTACCATGAACCGCGCTAAGGACCGAGTCTAAAGTACCGAGACTCGAGGAGCGAGGCGGTGATTCAGTGGTCTTCTTGGAATATTCTGGCTCTCTCAAACTCTTCACCGGCAATTGTTTTCAAGCCTTGGCAATCTCCCATATCTTGGTTTCTTCAAAAATACATTCAACCAACTCTACTGTTACCAACTTTACTACCAACGACTGTTTCGGACTTGTTTTTGTCATGCCGATCCGAGTCACTTTCGGGCCAAACATCTAGGCCCGACTCGATCTTTCGGTCCGTGTAGGTCCATTTTGGCAACCCTACTTTTATCTTAAGCAAAAAAAATATGTAACATTAATTTTAAATTTAAAATAAAATTATTTATTAAAATATTTATTTAGTCAAAAAGCTTGTTTAATTAATTAATCATTTGTTTGCTAATTTATACATTTGTTTGCTTTTACATACAAAAATATATTTTTAGTTTTTAATAAAAATAATAAAAAATAAATAAAAGAAATTGATTTAAGTAGCTAAACATTTAATTTTAAAATTTTTGATAAACATTTTGTTTTATTTTTTATCCACTTGATTTGAAAAATATTATCAAACTCAGCAAAATATTATTTAACCCCTGTCCCTTCCCCATGTGATTTTGGAAAAGAATTTTGAACGGAGAGACGCAGGATGTTCAGGTTAACTCCAATCTCTTCCCAGATTTTTTAGCTTGAATACCGGTGCGAAGGAAATTTTGAAAACCCGAGCACGAATCAACTATTTTCTCAGCCTGAGACATACCTCCTAGAGGAAGTATTTTTTGATTCATAATTTTTCGCTTTTTAAAGTGTCTTTAGTCTTTCGATTCATAAAATCTGTCCAGATTACTGCCTAGAAGCAGATATGGGTATCATGGATAACTGGGCCGTAATCTTCCGTAAAGGGGATATGTAATACGATATTCTGAATAAATTACGTTATTTTATTTAATTTAATTATGGAACTTAATATTATAATAATTTTGAAAATGCTTACATTCTCATTTGTTCTAAATTCATCAAAAGCAGACTGGTCACCATGGAATGCTTGGTCATTATGTTTCGAAAAAAATGGAAGTATCTCGTTATTTTATTAATAGAACTATTTAATTTTAGTTTGGGCACAAACCCGAACACGTACATGGCTAGGCGATTTTAATTTAAACCCTGGAAATAATCAACAAGCTAGAGCATGTCCTCCTGAAGCAGGTGGATCAAATTTGATATTATATCTCCACTATCTCAACATGCTTCCCGTTTAGTCTTTCATTTATTTTCTTTTATCCGATATTAACAAATTGTCCAAGGCATATAATGTCACTCAAATGGCCATTTTATTTAAAAATGCCATGTTATTAGGTAATTGCGTGGGAGAGGAGCAGGATGTAGGTAGGGCGAAGAAAAATCTAGAAAAAGGTTCGAGCTCGGGTAGCTCCAATACGAAAATTTCTAGCCGAATATCTATCCTATATGTACTCCAATTTTTGACAAATATCATCCAAAATTTAAGTACCACATTCCTCCGAAATTCATCAATTTAATCAAGCAACAATAATAGCTAATGCTGATTGGGGTCAATGGAGTGAATGGACAGAATGTAGCCATTTTGTTAGTGGAAATTCTGCTCCATTTAGAACAAGATGGAGAGTTTGTGATAAAAGTAGATGTGATGTAGCCGCTGTGGCACACCCTATAGGAGGTATTCTTACAATTTTGAAGTCCCTAAAGTAAAAGAAAACTTTGGAACCCCTCAAAATATTAAGTCTCTTCGTCTTCTGTTGAATGCCAATTATGCCCCGGCGAATCTATGGAACAACAGAATTGCCCAACAAATCAAATTCATTATGAATCGCCAGGAATTGTTCCCTTAGAACACTTTCAATGCCATTGGAGTGAATGGTCAAATTGGAGGTAAAGGGGATTAAAAATGCTATTAAAAATTTTTTAAAGTGCATGTTCATCAACCTGTGGAACAGGAGTACGTATTAGAATGCGTGTTTGCTCATGCTCACAAGTTAATATTTTTTAAATAAAATTTTAAAAATATAGTCGGATATCAAAGTAAGATACATCTTCGGGCAGAAAAAATTTTTTACTTTAAGGAGGCCTTCGTTTCGTTAACCAGGATTCAATTTATTAATAGAATGGCTCCTTAGAACTAGAGTTGGGCGGGATCGGGATCCCGACGTAAAATCGGGATCGGGATTTTGGAATGATGATCCCGATCCCGGTCCCGATCCCGACTGCGGGATCGGGATTGGACGAAATCGGGATCGGGATTCGGAATAATGATCCCGATCCCGGTCCCGATCCCGACTCGGGATCGGGATTGAAAAATCGGGATCGGGATTTAGTTAAAAAAAATTTTCAAAATTTAAATTTTTATTTACATTGCATATACCTCAATATAATTCCATAATTTTCATCTGCTGTGCTGAAATATTGATTTTAAGTCCCAGCGCGCATTTGTTCTTGGCGTATCAGGGATTAAGGAGGAGGGATAAAGTATTAACGATAAGGTGATTCTGATGGATTAAGAGGGATATCGTTGATTAATGAGATATTGGGATCTAGATGAACATCTAGGATATCCATTATATCCGTTCAAATCCTTTCCGTCGATAGTTTTATAAATGAGTCTCTTCTTATTCACCGCCGGAGGCAAAAATTTTGAAAAACTTCGAAGATTCTCAACCAAAATCTTCATTTTTAGCGCCGCAGACGAAAATTTTGAAAATTTTGGATGGCGTAGAAGCCAAATTGCTTTCTTTTCAGCTCATTAATATATATTTTCATTAATTTATAAAATCCCGATTTCATCGGGATCCGATTGCTAATCCCGATCCCGGTCCCGATCCCGGCTCGGGATCGGGATCGGCCAAAACCGGGATCGGGATTTGTCTTTCGGGTTCGGGATCAGAAAAATCGGGATCGGGATTCAAAAAAACCGGGATAATCCCGCCCGATCCCGACCGGGATCCCGATCCCGCCCAACTCTACTTAGAACCAATCTATTAGAAGGGCCATTCAAATAGAGAGGGTCTTGTTAATGGTTGAAATCCGATATCTTAGGTAATGGGGTTATCTATCTAGGGATTTCTCCTCTGAATACCCAACAGAATTTCTGAAGTATCTTATGGATAGAGGTGTATCTATTTGAGTGCATCATACAATAAGATCCAAGTTATATTTAAACAATTTAGTGTCCAGATGGTCAAGCACAGGAAGAACAAAATTGTTATAATCTTCTACCTTGCCAGCCAACTCAACCCTACGGATGGTGGCTTGGAGGGATAGCACATAATTTAACAATCTCTCCGACTTTATCTTTTAATCCATGCATTTATTGTCCTCCAAACTATGCCCTTCCATGCTATACTTGTTTAAATTTACAATCACTGACTGGAAAATAAAAATAATTTGGACAATAATTTATTCACTAAATAATATTTTTATTTACTGAAATAATTATTTCCACTCTCGTATATTTCACGTTTCAACATCGATTCCCTTTAGATCTATTTAAACTAATTAAAAGACAGAATAAATGCGCAATTTTCATTTCACGTTTAATTAAAATGATAGAACTAAAAGTTATCTATTTGGCAAATAAAAACTAATTACACTAATCTATTTTAAGGAGATATGAAGGTAAAACAATAATAGCAGTATACTACGTATCAGAGGTGGATCGGAATTCCGACTTTCGATTTCCGTCGGTTTTTCCTTCCGATTTCTGAAAAAAATTATGATTTCCGATTTCTGAGTTCCGACTTCTGAACCAGTTCCGATTTCCGGCTCTTTCGATTTCCGACACCACTGACTGTTCCGACCCACCTCTGCTACGTATAGCGAGATTCGTTTGTATCTAATTTTTAAATTTTTGAAAGTAAAACAATATTTTACTCTTTAAACTCGTCTCAAAAAATAATCGTCATGAGTCTCCTCCAAGTGTGGCAAGCATGTAACCAAATCGAAAAGCTTGAAGAGAGACGGAGAGAACCTTTCCTGCACCGGCCGCTAAACCAGAGGCGACTTTCAAACCAGCAGCCAGTGTTGGTTTTCCTGTGCCGGTTGATGAACGAGTGCCGGCTGCTGCATTTGCAGCAGCCGGCACTCGTTCATCACCGGCTGCTGCATTTGCAGCAGCCGGCACTGATGAATTGCTACAACTAGATGAATTAGCATCTGGAATCTAAAATTATTTTTAATTCGAAAGAATTTTTTATATCTTGAATACCGGTAGACACCAACCAATTGGCCTTAATGTTGGTTGAGGTGATGGTTGAGGTGGTGGCTGAGTTAAAGTTGAAATAATGGCAAATATCCACTCTCTATTAAATTTTAAAAATAAAATTATTAAAATACAACTGAACTTAGGTTCCAAAAGTAATTAAAAAATATTAACTCTAATATCCTTTCTGATGGAAAAAGAATCCAGTGAGCTTTAGAGGCTTGTGAATCCATTCCAATACAGATCAAACGATTAACAGCTTTGTCTCTAACACCAAGTGGAAAAGATGGACGACGGACAGGTAGCCTATCACACATGGATCCAACAGCCGTGTACTGAACAACATTTTTTAGTGTAACTGTTTCGTGAGGTTTTCCATCACCCTGACATTAAAAATTTTTTGAAAAATTTTTATTACGGATAAATAAATGAGTATTAGGCAATTGGAGATATAACGGATAAATATAATTTACGCAAGTCTTTAGCATCAAACAGATCCAAAAATCGTATGAAAACTGACAAGGTTCGCCTGGCATTCCTGGTGGTGTACGGAATTTTGGCCAGACTTGGCAATGGATAACTTAGTTACCGTATTATTAAAAAATACAAGTGTTGAATCAGAATATAAAACAACAAAAGTGCTTTTCCATCTATTTGGAATTAATCCAGCTTTATAACGTTGTAAATAGCCTTCTTTAACTGGTGAAGACATTAACAAATAATATTTTACAATTTATATTATTCTCAAAAATAATAAATAGTCAAAAAATGATGTTAGTATTAGGTTAATTGACCCTGAAATAACTTTTGAAAGGGAATATCGAGGGAACAGGGGATTGTGGGATAAGTACCTAGTTCTACGGAGATAAGTACCAGCTCTGTATTTAATAACTATGGTCATAGTTATGATTTACCCTCAATCCCCCAAATCCCTCGATATTCCCTCCCTTATTCTCTGTCAAAAGCTATAGTTTTATAGGTCTTCATGGTTAAGTCTTATAGGTCTTCATGGTGTTGTCTCTTCTTTGTGGACAATAATAAATTGTTTCCCGTTCTAATAAGTAATCGGAAAGAAATTTTCTAATTTTTAGTAAGAAAAATAATTTTTTAATGAACCTAAAAACGTGAATAAAAAAAGGTTGTAATTTACCCAATAATTTATATTACCAATAATTTATTTACTAAATAATATTTTTATTCAGTAAAATAATTATTTCCGCTCTCGTATTTTTCACTTTCCATCATCGATTCTCTTTAGATCTATTTAAACAATTTAAAAAACTAAATAATTTCGCAACTTTATTTCCGTTTGAGTAGAATGATTCAACTATTAGTCATCTTTTAGCAAATAAAAACTAATTATCAAAATATGAAGGTCAAAAGATGACATATCAAAAAATGATATACTATGTAAATAATATCAGTGGACTCAAGGAATTTTAATAAATTACGGACCAATATTTGCGATACAAGACTTGGACCGAGTTGACTATGCAAAAATGTCGCAGAAGAAGATACGTAAAAAGTTAGAGGCAGTGATGCGAGAGTTCCAGTTCCGGAACTGGAACCGGTAATGATCTGGAACCGGTTTGGAACTGGAACGTTGGAACCGGTAGAGGTCTGGAACTGGTTTGGAACTTTTCTGGATATTAGGTTCGAACCCGGCCTTAATGTATATGTGGAAATTCGAAGTAATTAGATCCACTCTATCAACACATACGCTTATACCCTCCATGAACACCATACTTATAACCTCCCAAATTTTCTTTTGAAATATGTATTTTTATCAATTAAGAATGCCGATTCAATTACTTGATAATATAGTATAGAATAATGATTTAAATAATTATTGTGATTAAATTTTTGACATACAGTAGAACCTTTTTATCGCCCTAATAAATGAGTAGGAGTATAGTACCATAACGATATTCTTCTGTATTTAATTTTCAAATTTTTGGAAGTTAAATATCAAATTTTACTTTTGTAAATGTTTTATCTCGTCTCAAATGATAATATTCATCAATCTCCACCGCCACCGCCACCACCGCTATCACAGCCACCGCCACCACCGCTATCACAGCCACCGCCACCACCGCTATCACAACCACCTCCACCACTATCACATCCACCGCCACCACTATCAAAACCTCCACCCCAACCACTATCACATCCACCACCACCATAATCTCCACCATCATAATCCCAAGTATTCCCTCCACCATTATCATCTAAAAATAGATAATATGTAACAAACTTTTATATTCTAGAGGAAGCTGTAGGCCGTTAAAATCCATTAACCAATTTTGAATACATAAACTATGGACACGAGCCCCTTAATAAAACAAATTGAAACCGTTTCCGCCACCACTATATCTTCTTCCATTACCCCTTCCCCTCCCTCCACGTGTGGCAAAATGGCGACCAAACCCGTAAGCTCGAAGAGAGACTTGGAGTGCATTACCAGCACCGGCTGGCTAAAATTATTTTTAAATTAAAAAAAAAATTTTCTATCTTGAATACCGGATTTACACACCAACCAATTGGCTTTGGTGGTGGAGGTAAAGTTGAAATAATGGCATTGATCCATTCTCTATTAATTAAGATATTATATTTTATTGAGGTCCAAATGGTTAAAAAATATTAACTCTAAAATGTTTTCCGATTGAAAAAGAATCCAATGAACTTCTGAGGCCCGAGGATCCATTCCAATACCAACCAAACGTTGAACAGATACACCTCGCGATAGAAATGGACGACGGACAGGCATCCAATCACACATAAATCCAACACATATGTACGGAACAACATTCTTTAGAACAACTGTCTTGACAGGGCTTTCATCACCCTGACATTAAAAATTTCTTGATAAATTTTTATTGACGGTACGCCAATTAAATGAGTATTAGACAATTGCAAATACAATACATATAATATAAAAAATAATTATTTACTCAAGTCATTAGCATAACGCTAAAAAAATCGTATGAAAACTGTCAGGGATAGACTGGCATTCCAATCATTTTCCGTTTTCTCCTCAAAACAGGTTGGCACTTAAATTTTATATCTGCAATTGTCATTTCCAGAACTGTCAGCTGTTGTAGTCACATCGACAATTGCATATCCGCAATTGTCGTAATATATATTTATTGGCTTAAGTTCGTTTTATGGTTCTGATCCAAATAAGGATGATTTATATGTCATTCGAAAGAGCTCGTCGAGCTGAGTCGAACGTCATAAAAATTAGCGCGCGGACTCACCTGTGAAACGAGATAAGGCTCGAAATGGTCCGAGATGTAGGACCCTAAAAATCGAAGTTCCAAAGGAACGATTTTTTTAATAAAAAATTTTTTTGTACAAATAATAGCTCATTCGAAACTCAGCTCGACGAGCTCTTTCGAATTACATAAAAATCATCCATATCTGGATCAGAATCATAAAACGAACTCTAGCCTAGTTATTTACTTTATTTTTAAAAAATGCAAGTGTTGAATTAGAATATAAAACAGCATAATTACTTTTCCATATATAAAAAAAATAAGCTGTATATCGTTGTACATAGCCTTCTTTAACTGTTGAAGACATTTAAAAAATATTTTTAATAATCTATATTATTTTAAAAGATAATGAACAGTCAAAAAGGAATGTTAGTAGAAGGTTAGAATTAATTTTTGAAATAAAGTCTTTGAAGACCTCACACCAAATGCCTATTGACCTTGAAGACTTATAATTTTGAGATGGAATATCAAAAGATTAAGGAGGATAAGGACCTAGTTCAATGGAGATAACTATCCAGTTATGTATTTTATAAGTATGGCATTTGCGAGTGTATGCGTTGAGTAGCGATCTCAGTTCAACCACACCAATACCACCTTAACCCTCCAAATCCCACAATCTAATAGGTCTTCAAGTAGGTCTTCAAGATGATTCTAATAAGTCTTCAAGATGTCATCGAGGTGAAGGTCTTCATTTGTGGACTCGAATAAACTGGTTTTCCCCGGTATCACGACTTATGCGCCGCGACTTTTGCGCCGCCACAACCCTACTATAGTTAGGTCAGGCTGTAGTTATTGATATATTTTTAATGATAGTGGCGGCGCATAAGTCGCGGCGCAAATGTTATCGGCGCAAAAGTCAAGGAACCGTTTTCCCCTTGTTTGAATAAAAGATTGGATTTATAAAATAATCGGAAAGTTTTTTTTAATTTTTATTTGAAAAAGGGAAAATAATTTTTAGTGAACTTGAAAATAAAAGTTTAAATATTTCTATTTACTAAAATAATTCTTTCCCTCTCATATTTTTCACGTTCCAACATCGATTCCCATTAGATCTATTTAAACAATTTAAAGACCTATGTAGAATATGTTCGCAATTTTCCTTTCACGTTTAATTAAATGATAGAACTAAAAGTCATATATTTGGCAAATAAAACCAAATATATTTTAAAGAGTTGAAGATATATCAATATAATATCAGCGGACTCAAGTATAGAGGTAGAGTTTGCTAAAATGCCGCAAAAGTGGTAACAGATTATAGTTAAATTTAAAATTTAATCCCCTAAGCTAATAGTAGTCAAGCTTAGAATTATTCCAACAGTCATTCACCACAAATACCTGTATACATCCTATTCCACCGAATGCCTCTAATACTGCTATTGGCCTCATATTCATCGAATAATCTTTTTATCAATTTTTTCAACTTGGTCCTACTAATACTTACAATCTTTAACAGCATCAGTGTTACTTCAAACTTGACTACACTTGACTAACGTTTGATAGACCTTGTCAATAGAATGAATACAATAAGCTTGAATGCCTCTGAATAAGAATCTGATGTGCTCTTCGAATCACTGAATAATGCCAGAATACTCCCACGACTCCGAATAATTATCCAATAATAATAATAATAATTATTATAATAATTTTTTATATCTTGTTGTACTTGAACACGATCTTCCGCTTGTGGGGGAGTGCCTGTCCCCCAAAAGTTAAATTAATTTAAATTAACTTTTAAGCTAAATTAAATAAAATTTACCTCAAATAAAGCTTTTTTTAATATTATTTAATAAATTTAACTGAAAAAAGGCTTTAATATATAAATTAAATAATAATTTTTTATAGAAAAATCTTGGGGTTTTTGTGGTTTATTTAATTATTATTTTAATTCTTAAACTTTTTTTATTTTTTTATTCAGTTTTCTAAAAAAAAATTTTTTAGAAGTTGATACATTCCTTTTATTCCGCCAAAATATTAAATTATTATAAATTAAAAATACTTATATTAGAAATTTTTTAAAAGATCTTCTATTTTCTATTTAGTAAATTTAACATTAAAATGGAGGAAAATTATTATCACGATCTCTTAATAATACTCATACAACAATTAATTTCCATTGTGGGCATTATTCTTAATTTGACAGTCGTATGGGTGACTTTCAAACACAAGTACTTTTAATTTTTTAAATTCTTTGTGTACTTGGTACAATACCATAAAACCGAGGTTGGGTTTCGAGGTTGGGTAACCCGACACATCCCTGAACCATCCTAGACCCATCCCTAATGCTTCTTGGCTGTGGACCGGTATAAAGTCCCCGCAATTAAAAGTCCGCAAAGTGTTGCTTGATTTTGGTTGAGAAATTCGATTATACAAATGACAGGTTATTCAAAAGGGCTTGTTGAGCTAAATCATCTGATACCAAAACTAAAACTGATTCGAATAGAACTGGATTTTTTAAACTTGGAGCAATCGAGTATATTCTTATGATAAATTCCAGAAATCTCCAAACAAGTTATGGACTGCTTCTTTCTATTAATTGTTTGTGTGACGCAATTCTCGAGTCTGGAACATTTTTGCCTACAGTTTTAGTGATAATGCACACAAAAATTTCTATAACCTATTGTTCTTTTGCTACCAGCTGGCAAAATATAGTCGCTGGGATAAATTCAATGTTTAATATGTTTTTCATTAGCGTAGACCGTATTCTTGCTCTACTATTTCCTGTATTGTAAGTCTCCAAATATTTTAAAATTAGGTACTATTAGTAATGACGCTCATTATTCATTTCCTAGTCACTGACCATTTTGGGCTTTTTCCCTCTCTCTTTTGCACTAAATTTTCCTAAGTTTAAAGGAACTGAACTATCTAAAATAAAACTTGTCTTAAGGAGTTTGAACTTGATCACTGCGTTGAGATAATTTCTAAGCGATTTGTGAGATACACATCATTGTAAGCTCTCCTATTTCCAGACCCAATGTTGTATCAGATACCCATCCAATCTGCTTTATTCGATAAATATTTTTAGAGTAAAATTAATATTTTAATTTCAGTTACCGTTTTGTTCTAAAGAAAGGGGCCGTTAAATATGTAATGGTTCTTAATACACTTTCCCTGACATATGGCTTTATTTTTATGATTTTTGGCTTTAACTATGCTCTTGAAAACCCGGATATGTATGTTATTAATCAAGAATTCCCTAAACTTAAATTACCCTATAGAAAAGTCTATTGCAACACCCCAGAACAAATTGGAGGCGATATACTTAGTTTTGGTTATATTGTATCAATTTTGGTTACTTTGGTTACTATATTTAATTATATTATTGTTGGAATTATTATAAAATGTACGTTTAATTAAATTGAAATTTTTATACATACGTTGTGCTATTTATGTCTGACTCCGGACATGATCCTGTTCCTATTTCTGGGCCTGGTTAATCTTGAAAGTTTGATCGGATCAGAGAGTGCTAGACAGGATGATTGTTAAATCCGGGCATGAAGATAGAGTTTAAAAAATGATTGCTAGTTTTTAATCCGGTCAGGCTTCGATCCTACGACCTCCTGGCGGTTATTGCTAGGCGCTTCGCTCACCACGTACAGTTGCTCTACCAACTGAGCTACCGGAACGCTGCTTGCACCTTCTCTTTTATTAGATCTTAAACCCCCGCCTAGTGAGTGCTTAAAATGCTAGCCAGCTGGATCTTTCTCTTCCTTACTCTAGACAGTCCGATCATAATTCATTTTTGACATGTAATGATCCTGGTTTTGTATATCCGGATCCGCCATCTTTATCCGAACCGAAAATCCCGAGCCATTGAATTCAATTAATTAAAATTTGTACATTTTAATATTCCAGTATATCAAAGTGGAGAATCAAACGTTCAACAACTTCAAACCAAACGGATCTACAGATCACTTATTATGATAATATTTGTCATAGTTTTCTTAAATTTAACTGGACTGATTTGTACTAAATTTATTACTCCGTTAATAACAAATGATCCTGAAATGGAATTTTTGTATGTTCGTCTATTTGCTCAGCTTGTAACGGTATCGGGTGCAATCAACGCCCCAGTTTTGTATTTTTGCAGGTAAGGATTTTAACTTCATCCATTGACTTCATCCTTTAACTTGATACAAAATCTTATTAAAATTACAGCTCGGAATATCGAAATGCTCTGAACAAAGAATTTCCTTGGATTAGAAGCTTCCTACGAAAGATACCGTTAATATACCCCAAATCAAGTATTACTCCAAAGGTTCAAGTAGTTGCAACTGTTTATCAACATCAAAATCAACTTAAAAAATGAAGGAATGATGAATGATTTTAAAGATTCAATAGCAAAAATTATTGTATTTATTGTAGCTGGATGTACGAAATTTAAATTTATTTACAAATTTGAAGAGATTTGATTAAGACTTTATTTAATAATTAAAAAGTAAACATCAATTTTTCACTTTATCAGTTCTCTAAAAATTAATTTTTCACCAATCTCCACCACCACTGTCAAATCCGCCTCCACTATCAAATCCTCCACCACTGTCAAAGCCTCCACCAGAATCCCAAGCTCCCCCTCCATCATAGTCATAAGTTCCGCCACTATAATCAGTTATTCCAGGATTGGAGTAATCTAAAAATAGATGAGCACGTTTTTAGCTTCAATGGACAGCTCTGATGGAGCGCTCAGTTATATGAATAAGGGCCTGTTTGTCTACTTCCCGAATCCGGCCTAAGTGGCACTAAAGAACCTCTATGAAATTCGGCCTTAGTGGATCCGGCAAGAAACCATGTAAAAACACAATACCGGTGATTGGTCGGATTGAAAAAAAGTCGGTTCGGTTCTGGGTCGTAAAAAGTTCGGATATCGAGTGACACGGACAATTCATTCACTGTACCCCGGCATTTACCTGTAGAGTCAGTGACATCGTTCACTACAGGTGATGAGCTTTGATTATTATCATCATTCATATAATAGTTGTTAGTTATGTAAGTATCATTATCCTTCAATTTCAGTTCGTTCAGATTTATAAATCTAGGTAACCTGTATATATCCACCTCCAAATCCACTGCCTCCATAACCCCCTCCCCATCCACCACCTCCCCAGCCCCCATGTGGGGCAAACATACTGCCAATACCGTAACCTAGAAGAGAGCCTAGGAGTGCCCCTCCAGCTCCGGCTGCTAAACCAGTACCAAATGTAGAAGTAGCAGTTGGTCTAAAAATTAAGTTAAGGTCAAATCTGATTATAAGGTAAACCAATGGGGTTTGAAAATATTATCTCTTATAATGAAGCGTATATTAAATAGAGGGTATCGCTTATTAAGTTAAACCCGGGCTGTATACCAGATTATTGTATGCCAATTTTTATCAATTCCAATTTTTCAAATTCTTAAAAAACGCCAAACACCATAACGCCAAAATCGACTTAGAATAACGATAGAATACCTTGGCGCTCAGCCCCAAAACGAGCTTAAAACGATTTTAAACAGAGGTGTGACTAACTTTGGGTTTATCCTAGGTGTGTATATCCCCTTGAAATTTTTAAAATCAAAAAATTTACTGGGCATAGGTTGTTGATGTCCGATCAATAATTACTGTTTGAGGCTGTGGGGAACGATAATAAGGTTGTTGCTGTGGATATTGAGGTCTAGCTCCATAAGGAATCTTAAATCAGTTAAAGAAAATTAGAAAATAATTTTCTTATCCACCTGTTGCGGCTGCTGAACGTTGGAAGGGTAAGTATTAGACATTGGTGGTGTTGGATAAGCAGGTGGGGCGTCCGGGTATCTTGCTGGAGGAACTAATATAATTTATTTTATTATTAACTCAAATTAAAACCAAAAGTTTTTTCACTTGTAGGTTGTTGAGGAACATTCTGCGAAGGATTTGTTGGTGGTTTGGGGAGAGTTGAAAGGATAGCATTCATCCATTCTCTAAGTTTGAAGAGATATATTTGTTAAAGCCAAACATTTACTACTATAAGATACACCTTTGGGATTCGAAATTGAATCTTATAACTGAGGCATATATTAAAGTAAGGGTAAAGCTTGAGCAGCTTCCCCATCCCTAACCAACAGAATGCAAAAAATGATTTTTAAACTGAATGTAACTAGCAGGAACGGCAAGGAAGCCAGAAACCTGGAACCAGGACATTTTTCTTCCAGCCCATTTCTGCTAGATTTTTCCGACCTTGAGATGTCTGAGAATTATATGGAGATCGCGAATAAACTCGAAAATGTGAGACGGACAACAGAAGACCGGTCTGATTCTGTTTGGTGCCGGACACTAATGTATATCTTATAGTATGTCTGACTATAGTAATAGACATACTCTAATATTTGTTCTGATGGAAAAAGAATCCAATGAACTTTTGAGGCCTGTGGATCCATTCCAATACCCACCAAACGTTGAACGGCTACACCTTGTGGTAGAGATGGACGACGGACAGGCATCCTATCACACATGAATCCAACACAGGTGTAAGGGACAACATTTTTTAGAAAAACAGTTTCGACTGGTCTTGCATCACCCTTAGATTAAATTTTTTTAATTTATTTATCTTGGAATAATTAGGTAACTTGGGATTGAGTTGGCCAGATATTTTCAAATTTTCCAAAAAAAGTTTAAATAAGACAAAGGGGGATATAAAAATTTACTTATAGTCAGGATTCAGCTAAAGAGGAGAGAATTACAATCTCGAGATATTGTAACGAGATTGAGTTTAAGAAGGTAGAACGACGCAGGATTCATCGGATTAGCCCCTAAATCCTGTAATCACTTTTGTTGCTCAAAACCTGGTATTCCGAGACGGAATCCACCCTTGCTTTATTCTAAGGTAAGCCAAAATTACGCCCATACCTAATATACCTATAATAATTTCACTTTCGTTTATCTCCAAAATTTACTTAATCTTATCAAACCGTCACAATATATTTAAAATAATTTTTAAATAATTATCTACCCGATTATTAAAAAATGCAAGAGTTGAATCAGAATATAACACAGCATAATTACTTTTCCATTTATTAGAAATTAAAAATCCAGCTTTATAACGTTGTATAAAGCCTTCTTTAATCAACGAAGACATTTAAAAATAAATTTTAGAAAATCTATTTAAACAAATAATAATGAAATTTTAATAATTTGGGTTAAAATACCCAAGAATTATTCAGAAAATTATTCAAAAAAATATATTTATTTCCATAGCAACGCCTTTCAGTGTATATTTACCCGTTTTACTCTTCATTTTATCTTTAAAATTATAACAGGCAAAAATTGGGGAGATATTTACTTATAAAAATTGAATTAGAATAAGTCCAGTGCCTCAAAACCTAGGATTTTACACGGCTTCAGGTCTTTATAACCGTCGAGTCCATGTATCCTTATCCTCTTATTTTCCTTTTGTTTTCCGGGTTTTAACAATAAAAACTTGGATTGGGTTCATAAAAGATATAGGTACATATTTGTCTATTGGCGTTTAACCATTCGTAATTTTAAAGAGAAAAATGTAAGGAGATGAAAAATGGAGTGAGATGATGTGATAACAATAAAAAAATTTTTGTTAATTATTTAGCATGCATAATTATAGGGTGTAAATAAATAATATAATAATTCGAAAAGAAAATTGGATGAGATGATGTGATAATAATGAAATTTTTTGTCATTATTTAGCATGCATAATTATAAGGTGCAAATAAATAATAAAATAATTCATTGAGGTTATTGACTTGCTCCAAAAAAACCAGAAAGATTTTATAAAAGTAAAAAAGGTTATAAAGATTATACTAAAATTGTTTAACTAAAATAAAATTAAGTATTTTCCGAGATAATTTTTAAGGAACGTGTCATAAATCAAAAATTGTAAGGGTATAAATTATAAGGAAATATTTTTCATTTTTTAGAATTTTCTAGAAAAGAAATTGAAAAGCGATTTTTTAAATAATTTATTGTAAAAAATAAAAAATAAATAGTAGTTATGTAGGTAGTTACATAATACTTTAATAAATATTTCTATTTACTTAATTTTTCTCCTCTCTTTCAATAGTTTTCACATTCCAACATCGATTTTTCTTTTAGCCAGTATTGACATTTTAAACGACGGCCTGGAATTTCGCAATTTTTACTCTCGTCATAAATAGAATGATAAAACAATGAGGCATGTATTTGGCAATTAAAAACAAATTATTGTAAAAATATGTGGCATTTTAACGATATCAATTGACTTTTATCCGTTGGATTTTGATAAATAAATTACTAGACAACCTAGGAATTAAATTTATAAAATTGAAAAATTTAAAACAAACAGTAGTGATGTTCGAGACTCTCGGTCTCGACTCTCGAGTCGAGAAATTTCTCGGGTTTTTTGAGCTCTCGGTCTCGGTCTCGGTCTCGGTGTTTTGGTCTCGGAAAACGAGACTAAATTTACAACCCTAATGACGGAAATTTTTTGAACTTTACTCGGACCTTGCGTACTTTGATATTAAAATTTTTAAGGAAAAGTCTCCAAAATTCCCAAAATTTTGCCTGCGGCGCTGAAAAATGGAAGAAATCTGGCTTCTTGAGCTCCAAAATTCTCAAAATTTTCGCCTGCGGCGCTGAAAATGGAGGAAATTTGGCTTCTTGAGCTCCAAAATTCAAAAAATTTTCGCCTGCGGCGCTGAAAATGGAGGAAATTTGGCTTCTTGAGCTCCAAAATTCAAAAAATTTTCGCCTGCGGCGCCAAAAATGCAGCAAAAATTTGAATTTAATAAGATTAAAGGATTAGATTTTGTGGTTTGTGGTATATTAGATACTGTGGATTCTGAAGGATAAAATTTAATATCAAGGGATGGGTGCATCGATGGATCAAAAAGATATTGTTGGATTTGTAGGGATATGGAAGGATATGAGGGGATTTTAAGAGATTAATGTGAATATCATTGAATATATATTGTGGACAAGTGGATTCAAGCGAGTATGGGGATTTTGAGGTATATCAAGGGATTTTTGGGGATTAGGAGGGACATCAAGTGATATCCCTCTTAATCTCTCGGTCTCGACTCTCGGTCTCGACTCTCGACTCTCGTTTTGGTCTCGGTCTCGGGGTTGATTCTCGGTCTCGGTCTCGACTCTCGACTCTCGGGATTTTTTGACTCTCGAACATCACTAACAAACAGTGAAGTTAAAAAAATTCGCAATCCTGTTGGATTTTGATAAATAAATTACTTGACAACCTATGAATTAAAAAATTTTTATTATAAATTTAGAAATTTTAAACAAACAGTGAATATTTAAAAAGTTCGACATAGACGATCATAAAGTTGATGTGCAGCAAGAAATTAAAAATCAATAACCAATTTGAGAACTAGAAGCACTAAAAACATTTTTCTGAATAAAAGAAATATTAATTTTCATGAGATTAAACATTGTTTAATAAACTGCTTTTGTATTTTTTAACAATTCGTAGCAATATTCGACCATACTTCACATTCAATTTTGGAAGTGATTGGATATCCGTTCACAATAATATTCCGCAGATACAGTTCCGAGTTATCAATTAAGTAAAACTCAACATTAAGTATTTTCACAAAATGTAATATGCCTAAATATTAAAGGAATAATATAATAAAAAACAAATAAGGAGTAAGTATGAAACAAATTAAAAAGAATTCCAAATTAAGAACATAAATTTACTTTTATAGAAAAATGTAACACTACAAAAAGGTTAAAATGTAATTTATTTAAATTAAATTATACTATGTATTTTTAAAAAAATTTTACCAAAAATTTTTTAAAATCCTCATATAATAATGGGATTTTATTCCAAGAAAGCAATCTACCAGCAAATTTATTTTAAACATTTTTAAGAAATAACATTTCGTTAAAATTATTTTTCTTTAATAAAATTTATTTTTAATTAAAATCTCACAGACATAGAAAAATTAAATAAAAAATTTATTAAAAAATTAAATTTTTCACAGAAAATTAATTTATTAAAAGCTATTTTTAACAAATATTTTTAAACAAATTTATCCGTAACTTTATTAATTTTATATATTAATTTTTTAAATTTTTGTAGTTTGAAAAATATTAATTTTTTCAGAAATAAAAAATTAAAAAACTTATTGGAATTTTGTATTAAAATTATCTATGTAGCTCGGGAAAATTTGTTTAATTTAATATTTCAAATATGGAACACCTTCATTAATTTTATTATAACATTATTTTACATTATTTAATCATTTATTAATTTTATTTAAATAAAAAATATCTATATAAAAATTATTCATTATTTTTTTAAATAATTTAGATTTATATTTTTAACCCTTATTATGTGATAAGCCCCTAGGATTGAAAATTTTTTATCCTATATGATATAAAGAATATAGCTATTTAATTCCTAAGGCTATGCAGTAGGCGGAGTATTGTGATCGCTAACACATCAGTCCGGTCTACTGAAGATGTTGGTTCGCTCTCAGCCGCCGAATAACCTTTTGCACTAGCTAAAGGAGAGAAATAGCTATAACCCAGCCGCTTTACTATGAAGTATCTCACAATTTATGAGGTGGTATATGTGGCTCATCTCCCAGTGTGGGCCATCCTTAGCCAATGAAAATTTTTAAAAGACGTATATCGAGGTTATATCTGATATTGAGTTTTTAGATATGGCAGACAGTATCTACATTCTCCGAAAATTTCTGAATTTTTGGACCAGAATTTAGAATATTATGGGCAAGAATGTCTCATATACCGAAAAAATACCTAATTTTTTTCTAGGTTTATTTTTATAACATCAAAAATATTTGATAAAAAATTCTGAAATTTATGTAGGAGATGGTCGAGTATGATAAGCTAATTTGAGAAAATTTTGAAGAATATATGTATAAGCTACGTGACAGTGTTGAGGAGCGCGCCTAAATGATCTGACGCCCACGGGGACACCCTGTTATTTTCTTTTAATAAGAAAAATAATTCTTGGTCTTCCAAAAAATTTTTGCAAGGCTTTAATTATATAAATAATATGAAATTAAAAAATTTGCCCAAGCAAATAAATAGAAGCTAATGTGATAAAACCCAAAATTTTAAGCGGACGTATAGTTATTACGCACACTAATAGCTTCCGAAAATATTTTTTAATAATTTTTGGTCTTTCAAAAAATTTTTTTCAAACTTGGCGAAGTCTAATGTGATGAAACCCAAAATTTTGAGTGGACGTATAGCACTGTAATAACTTCCGAAAATAATTTTTTAATAATTTTTGGTCTTTCTAATAATTTTTCCAAGGCTTTAATTATATAAAATATATTTTCTTTATTATTTAAGGAAGATTTTTATTCATTTATGCCAATTAAGTTGCATTGCTTATTTATTCTTTGGCCTAATTTATTTAATATTAAATTGCTTTATTTATTCAAGCAATGCAAATAAATAGAAGCCCCCAAAAATAGATTAAACTTGGGCAAGTTTATTTTATTAATAAAAATTATATATTATATTAATCTTGAAACTTGAGCTTATTAAATATAAACCATAGAAATATTGTAAACTTGGATAAGTTTATTTACATATTATAAATAGAAACTTGAAACAAATAAAAACCAATGAAGATAAATAAACTTGGACAAGTTTTATTTTTACGTATTTTAACTTAAACTCAAAACTTATTTAATATCAAGTTTAAGCTTAAAACTTGATATTTAGAATTAATATCAAGTTTAAACTTAAAACTTGATATTTAAAATTAATATCAAGTTTAAACTTAAAACTTGATATTTAAAATTAATATCAAGTTTAAACTTAATATTTAGCTCAAACTTGATCTTTAGAATTAATATCAAGTTTAAACTTAAAACTTGATATTTAAATTAAATATCAAGTTTAAGCTTAAAACTTAATCAATATCGAACTTAAAAAACTTGATTAATTTTATTTGTTCCCTAGTTTTGACTATATGTATTAAGCAAACACCCACACATTTTCTCATTAATAAATTGGCTAAACATAAGAAATTACTCAATGCCATAAGCTTGTATTTTTGGTATTTCTTTTATTTAATTTTTGGGCAAATAAAAGCTTAAAAGAATTTGTCTCAGGCCTTATGGGAACAATAAAATGATGTTATGGATTTGGGAATGAATTTTTTATGTTATTTTTGCTTAAATTCTCGTTCTTGTTTTTCCCCAATCAGTTAAAAATTTACTTAAAATTTGACGTAAAAATAAAAAAAACTCCTTTCAAAACACCAAAAAGGTGTGCCATAATTATTTTAGAAAATGCAACATTTCTTAGCAAAATAAAACTAATTTAATTATTTGTTTAGAAATATAGTAATTGAATAATTTCCATATATAAAATTTTAAATTTATTTTTTAACAAAATACATTTAATTATTATTTTGAAAATATGTATATTTTTTAAGAATTATTTTAAAATAAATATAAAATATTTTAATAAATACAAAAATAAATAAAAATACAAAGCTTGACATATTTAAAATACAGAAACAAAACACAAAATAAGTTTGAATTACAAAATAAAATACAAAAATAAAGTTTTATATTTCAAGTTTATCTTTGTATTTCAGGTTTACTATTTGTTTTACAAGTTTATTTTTTATTTCAAGTTTATTTTGTGTATTACAAGTTTCATTTTGTAATTAACGTTTATTTTGTAAATCAAGTTTATTTTTCGTATTCAAGTTTTACTTATAATTTAAGTTTAAGCTTGTATTTTAGGTTTATTATTTGTATTTCAAGTTTATTCTTGTATTTTAAGTTTATTTTTATAAACTAAATTAAATAAATAATTATTCCAATGGATACAAACAATAACACAATAACTACAAAATCCTCCCCAGCACCCATTAATTTCGCAATTGCATTGGCAGAATTAATGTTGGATATATCAGCATTAATACCAAATATATATTTTATTTTCATTCTGTGGAGCAGACAAGATCTTCATAATAATTTACGTGTTCTCTTAGCCTCTTTTTCGAGTTGTTTGATTTTGGTGGGTTATTTAAATATTGAATTAAAATTTAAACTGAAATAATAAAACATGAAAAATAATAATAAACTTAAGTTCACTTTAATTTCAAGTTTATTCTAACGTTATTTTATTTATTTTTAAGTTCAAGCTTATTTTTAAGTGTTTTTGAGTTTATGCTTATTTTTAGGTTTATTTTTGTGTTTTTAAGTTCAAGTTTATTTTTAAGTTTATTTTTGTGTTTTTAAGTTTAGGCTTGTTTTTATGTTTTATTGTGTTTTTAAGTTTAAGCTTGTTTTTATGTTTATTTTTGTGTTTTTAAGTTTAAGCTTGTTTTTATGTTTTCTTGTGTTTTTAAGTTTAAGATTGTTTTTATGTTTATTCTTGTGTTTTTAAGTTTAAGCTTGTTTTTATGTTTATTCTAGTGTTCTTAAGTTTAAGCTTGTTTTTATGTTTATTCTTGTGTTTTTAAGTTTAAGCTTGTTTTTAGGTTTATTTTTGTGTTTTTAAGTTCAAGTTTATTTTTAAGTTTATTTTTGTGTTTTTATGTTTAGTCTTATTTTTATGTTTATTCTAGTGTTCTTAAGTTTAAGCTTGTTTTTATGTTTATTCTTGTGTTTTTAAGTTCAAGTTTATTTTATGTTTATCTTGTGTTTTTAAGTTTATTCTTATTTTTATGTTTATTCTAGTGTTTTTAAGTTTAAGCTTGTTTTTATGTTTATTCTAGTGTTCTTAAGTTTAAGCTTGTTTTTATGTTTATTTTTGTGTTTTTAAGTTCAAGTTTATTTTTAAGTTTATTTTTGTGTTTTTAAGTTTAAGCTTATTTCTATGTTTATTCTAGTGTTTTTAAGTTTAAGCTTGTTTTTATGTTTATTCTTGTGTTTTTATGTTTAGTCTTATTTTTATGTTTATTCTAGTGTTCTTAAGTTTAAGCTTATTTTTATGTTTATTCTAGTGTTTTTAAGTTTAAGCTTGTTTTTATGTTTATTCTTGTGTTTTTAAGTTTAAGCTTGTTTTTATGTTTATTCTTGTGTTTTTAAGTTCAAGTTTATTTTTAAGTTTATTTTTGTGTTTTTAAGTTTAAGCTTATTTCTATGTTTATTCCTGTGTTTTTAAGTCGAGCTTATTTTTATGTTTATTTTTGTGTTTTTAAGTTCAAGCTTATTTTAAAGTTATCTTTGTGTTTAAGTTTCAAGCTTATTTTGAAGTTATTTTTGTGTTTTTAAGTTTAAGTAATAACTCTAAGTATGAATAAAATAACTCTAAGTATGCATTTTTAAACTTATAGTACTAATCAAGTTTAATATTTAATAAACTTAACATATATTTTACTATTCAAATAGGTTGCTTTAACACGTCTTCCAACAGAATTTAATTATATTTTTACTGGAGTGTTATATATAGATATTTTTAATTGGCTTGTTTATGGCCATGAAGTAGCTGTTATGGTCAATAAATTTTTATTAAGTAAAAAAAATTTTTAATTTTTAAGTTCTTTCGAACCATAATAGTTCCACTTACCTTCGAAAGAGGTATTTTTTAATTATAAGAATAATTTTTAAAAATTATCTTAAGTGCTAGCTACCATTTACTCGAAAAATTATGAACAACAAAAATCGCCCAAAATTGGAATATGGGCAGTTGTTTTGACGGTATGATTTTTCTTCTTTTAATAGTCCTAAGTTTTCAATTTTATGCCCCTTAAAGTTAAATTTTCCAGAAGCCGTTTAGCCAGCAAGCAAGTCTAAGGGTCTTGGATAGCTCTATAAACTAAGAATGTTACGACTCGAGTATATACGGTCAAAAAGCCGAGGGGATTTTACTTTATGTCTGTGCCAACCCTAAAAATACTATTAAGAAATCTCGATATTACGAGACTCATTCATCTAATTTGCTGAATTTAATAAAAAAGTTTCGAGGAATCAGAGTTAAATCGGGCTAAAGCACACCCATCAGGACCAGGTGATAACGAAAGAGACCATTTCAAAAAATGCAAAATGCAATGGACCAAAGCAGGGCTTTCTGAGAAAGAAAGTGGCTTACAGATTTTCTCGATTAATTCCCCTGGGGAATTATTGTTTCAACTTACCTCTGACAAGGGGAATTATTCGAGTTCTGACATTTGAACGTGCAGTAGTGTATTTGGGGGTAGGGAATTATTGTATCAACCCAACTCTAGCATGGGGAATTAATCGAGAGAGGGAATTATTCGAGGAAGGGGAATTAATTGAGAAAATACGGTATGTTCTAGGAAATATTATTCGAGATTTATAAATTATTATTAAATACCTATAAGAAAATAAAGTAAAAAAATTTTTTTTAGTTATTAATCAGCATAGCTATTGGTATATACATTGGAAGTGAATTAAACAATTCATCAATTCGAAATGGAGTAATAACTTTCCGTGGAAGTTATTACGGGCTTTACCATATAATAGACGTCTCTGTACGCTTAGTTATTTGGATTATTTGTTTCGCAATTTTTGTTTTGATTTTGCGTTATAATCAACGTTGTTATGCATTTTCCCGATTGCCGAACAAACACAATCTAGTACAGCGATATCAATTTGCTGAAAATGTTCGGTCTTCGAAACTTTTGTTGGCTGTTGGAATTATTATTTTTGTTTGGTTAGTAGGAGATTTTTTAAAAATTTTTTATGAACAGAGGACTAATAACCAGGGATTTTTATTGTGTAAGGAGGAAAGGTTCATCTTGATTGCCAAAACATTGGAAAGATTAGAAAATTCCGATTCATATCTAAGTTTGATAGGATTTAAAACTCATAGGCAGGGTATGTTTCAGTATCTCTTAATAAATGGAAGTCTTATTTCTATATAATTTTTTTCTAAATAACCACATATATGGACTAGGATTGGTGGATCCGGATAAAAAATATCAGGATATCCAAAAGATTTTAGCTCCCATATCAGATCCAGATATCTGGAGATTTCTCGAATTACCATTGCGGCTACTATTAGTGGAAATACGGAATGTAAATTAAATTTTGGGCAGAATTTCGTTAACATCTTCTTCCAAAATTTCTTAAAATTACATTAAAATTTAACAAATTTTAAGCAATCTACATTTTGATTGTGTCATGATCCGTATAGCGTACAATAAAGATTATTTTAATGTAGAATATTCACAATCTTTTGATTTCGTTTTGGCTGTGGCTTTAAATGCTATTCCAATTGCTGCAATATGGTTTTTTAAATTTTTTATTCCTAGGCCTTGATCATAGTAAAAAGAAGAGTCTATTAGATATTAGAAGGGTTTAAGATGAAGAAAGCATGGTAACTCAGTTGGTAGAACCCCTTTACGCGAAGGCGTTTAGCAATGGCTTCCAGGAGGTCGCAGGATCGATGCCTTACCGGTGCTATTTCCACCTCACTCTCAAAGCTCGTGTTTTTGAAAACCACAAAGTTTACAGTAGACTTAAGTTCAAAACTTTAGTTGGGGTAAGTGCGAATCAAAGCCCTATAACTGTCCATGACTATTGATCTTGTATCCTTACTTCAATCATTCCATCCATTTCTGACATAGGTCTTGAGACTCGGAAATTCCCCTCTTGGGCAGCTCTACAAAACTCTTTAAAAATGTATTTTAAGGTTTCATTCCTCGATGTTGGAAGCCTTTAAATCCCATCTAAAACAATTGACATCATGCCTCTGCAGTTTTAAATGTTGCTCCAAAAATAATTCTCTCCAACCACAACCGCAACTTCCTATAAATTCAATTTTGCCGTTTCCACCAAATCAACCAACAAATACAACTAAGAGATTAAATAATTATAAATCACCCAGAGCTTTATTAACTGGGCAAAAATTAATAATTGGTAGGGAAGAGGAACAACGAGTTTATTTCAATGAATTACGCAAAAGTTGGAATGTGCCACCTTATGAGATGAAGAAGAAATATATTAAATATTAATTGTATTAATTATTATTTTTTATTTTTGAATAATAAAATGAAGTAGTCGTTTGATCCAGTGAGGTCAACCGAAATCCGATACTCGAACTCCGATACCTGGACAATTTTTGTTACGATACCTGCCAGAGAAATTTTTGAAAATCCGACACAAAATCTTGCCCAACTTTTCCTCTACACGTCAAAGCCTGGCCTGACCCCATACCAGATGATTAGCCCACTTGGAAAAATTATTCAAGTCGGAATTGGGTTTGCCAAATACTATCAAATTATGCAAAAAAAAATATTAATTAAATTAGAAACGTGTTGATTGTAAATTTTTTTTTGAATTATTCAAATAAATTCACAAAATTCAAAATTCTCAAAAAACGCGAATGAGGATAAAATGTCATTTAATTTGAATCTCTTCTCTAATATTTTTATCAAAAACAAATAAACTAATATTAAGTAAATATTCATTAAACAACTAAATTAATTATCTAGTAATAATTGTGTTACTATTCGTAGTATTTCTTTGCATTCCCACAGTAAACGTATTTAACGGCACAACAGAATCAGATCCATGAGAGTTGAAAATTAACGAAATAAAAGCCTTTCTGTAATGTCTTAAAGTCAAAATGGTAACTATTGGATTAAATATAGCTATCCAAGGAATTGGCAAACGAAGTAGCATTAACTAAAAAAAATTAGTATTAAAATTAAAATTAATAAAATACAAATTGTAAAATCCAAGTAGATGAAAATTGACTAAACAAGTTTGCAAGGGTAAAAATGCAAGTAATCCAAATTGGTATTAATGTAAGTAAAGGTAGTAATAACTGAAAGATTTATTAATAGATTACGGTACTAGATACTAATGGCGTTCCACTCTCCAACTTATTCCCCAGACAATTTAGTGAGCTTGAGTGAAATTCGGATATGCCATCAGATAGTAACCTGAACAATAAACTAACGGTAGATATAAGAGTTTAGGTAAATGATCTCATAATGGTCAGACTTTCTTACTCCCTCAATTTCTCTACAATAATTCCTCTTCCATTCAAAAATTCAATAAACTAGGTCCAGACAGTATTTTAATCAGACTATGTTTTGCCCCTAATTCTAGTTTAAGCATCTAGAAATCCAACCCAAATGGCCATTTTTGCCATTTATGATATTTAATAAAAAACAAATAATATTTACATAAGCAATAATATTCAAAGTCAATTGTTGATTAATTTCAGAAAAACGGTCGGTGTCAACTTTAAGCTTCAATCGTACATGCAGGGACATAGCTCGAGCAGATACAAGCATAATTAAATAGGCAAACAAAACAAGGATGCTAATAAACAGCCAAACAAAGGAATAGATTAGAGTATTCTAAATTAGTTATTGAGTTAAATTTTGAACTGTGTGAGAGCTTGGATTCTCGAAGTTTTCAGAAAACTTTCGGAAATCAAGAATAGAGTTGGCTGATCATGGGAAATCTTCGAATAGCCTATTCCGAAACTGAATTTTTTATTTAAATAGTCAAGATTGTCCTGTGACGGAGAATGTCTTAGGAATAATTTTTCTCTACTGTGGACACTGATTCAGGAATGGGTATTCCAGAGAACCAAGGTAAAAAACGTCCTGAATTCCAGATTTACGGGAATCAGCTTCAGTGCGATCCCGAACATGACACATGGAACAAGATTAGGTTAGGCCAATAAAATCCCTCCAAAAAAGGGTTAAACTCACCCCTTTTTGAGCAAGTAATATAGGCTCAATATTAGTCCCATTTCTTTCCAAAATTTCAATTAAAGCCAAATTATGACAACACAACTGATCGTTCTTTTCAGGCTTTCCAGTTAGATAAAGTAGGAAAGATAAAACAAAATTTAATGGAAGGACAATACCAAACGTTGATAAAAAATATTGGAATGAAGTAATGTTGCTATTTCTTTAAAGTGTATTTTTACTTAAAATACTGTTGAACCTTACTATGAAATATTCTCAATACTAGGTATACATCAATTTAAGAACGAACCTCTAAAAGTTAGGAAGCTACATGGGGCGGCTTTCTAAGCCATACACTTTATTTAAGCTACACCTCATTATAAGTTAGCATCAAAAATTGTATCTTATATTGAGTGTTTACTAAAAGGGAGTATTTGTGGTATTTAGTGCATAAGCCATACCCCATACGTTCCAAGCACACTATACCCCCTACCTCCTTTATAAGAAATAATATTATGAATCCCACCTTATAGAGTGATTGTTTATTTAATAGGGATTATAAAGAGTGATTGCTTAATGAGGTAAGTATATACTATAGGATCCTCTCATTGATCCTTTATCTAGTATTAACGTATCGTATAATGGCTCTGTTTGTAGAAACCTGTTAAGACATAAATATCTATAGATAAATTGAGCAGCTTGTGAAAATATAGAAAATAGTAAACAATTATCCCAGAATGCAAGTAAAATATCCTTGGGGATAATATTTGCATTAAAAGGACTGTTAAGCACAACAATATTAGCATCACCATCGAAAGTAAAAATCTTGGAAAAAATTTTTTATTTATTAAAACCTCTAATTGAGTATAAGCTAGATGAATGTCAGCCAGCTTTTGATTGACTATAACTTTTTTATTTATTCATTATCCAATCCGAATGAAGCTTATATCATTCGAAAGCTCTTGATTAGCGGAATCTTTTTTCAAATTGGATGGCCAGGTCTGATCACTCACTAAAAAGTTTTAACCCGAGAATACAATTATTTGAGGGTTTTTCCCGTTACTTGGGTTGTAACTTTTTAGGTAATAATCAGACTTGATCTATCCAGTTGGCAAAAAGATGCCGCTTTTCAAGGGCTTTCGAATGATATAAGATCCATTAGGATCGGATATGTGACAAAAAAGTTATAGTCGATCAAAGCCGGGTGACACTAAACCGGCTCAAACTCAACTACCCCTTCCGGAAAAATCAAAAATCAAACCGGTTGGGTCACTAAATTAATAATCAACATAAAAAGATCAGTTAAAGCAGTCTGAAGCAAAATATGACTAAAAACTTTCATTTCCGGTGTACTTTTGTTTAAAACAAGGACTATAAGTAAAGTATTCAAAATTATTCCAATAATAAAAGTTGAGAAAGAATTTATTTGAATTATTTCTCGAATCATTTTAGATACTAAAATAAAACTAAAAATGGCAAATATTTTATTTGATATTATAAAAAAGTTGAAAGTAATAAAAAATTATATTGGCAAGTGGCAGGTGTTTTATAAAAATTATAAGTTTAAAAAATTTTTTTTAACTACAGTAATTAAGAACTTTGAGAAAAAAGAGTGCGCTTTTCTCTAATGCAAGCACTCTCCCAAAAGTTGAAACAAGCATTGGATTCAGACACCTCAGGGTTTACTTATAGGTGTCGAGATTTATCTTTGTCGAGAATGTAGTGTTCGTCAAGATCCTTTAGAGGTGGGGTTGAAAGTAATAGAAATTAGAGCCCGGCTCGATACGATTTTTTTTGATATTTTTTGATATTTTTCGATATATATTTTTCGATATTTATCGAAAAATATCTATCGACCCCTCCATCCGGGCTCTAATAGAAATTGAATAGTCGGAGGAGTTCAGTTTCAGTTCGGAGAAGTTCAGTCTCAAACCGATAACTCATGAAGGCATGGTCCTCCTCCATTTTATGAAGAAACAGGAAAAAACCGAACTGCTATGGTAACCGAATTTTTGTATATCTGAATCTCATGAAGAACCGAAGAAATAAATGAAATTACTCGGCTTGTCGGTCGTATATGAGACCCTCGGTAGATACCCGAACCGTCAACCCTAACGTAGAGGGGAGCTAAAATTAAAGTCCGAACGTACACATTTTAAAATTTATTTACAAATAATAAAAAATATTTTATTTACTAAATCAGAAAGAAAAAATTTAAAATAAAAATAATAAAATAATAAGTAAAAAAACTTTAAAGTAATAAATCACGAAATATAGCGTTTATTTTAACTAACTTTTTTCAATATTATTAAGTAAACATCATTTATTCAAGGTGTAAAATTATTTAAGGTCGCCATGGAATTATTTCTCACCCTCAAAATTTATTTAATTATTTATTTACTAAAAAAGTCTCTTTTTTAAAAGAAAATGTTGGGAACTAATTTTCCAATGAAAAATAAAAGTTTGTACATAAAGTTGAAAAAAGAATTTTAAATTATTAATGAGAAAATTTGATGTCAATTGGAATTTAATTTTATATGTAAAAAATTTCTTTTTTAGCGCTTTTTTGTAATTCATAATTTGTAAATGAGAATTGTAGCTGTACTACGTTTTATGGGATTGATGGAGATGTTTGCGTCCATCTCTTTACAAAACATCTATATTATTTATAAATTTTAAATAAACAAATGATTTATTTACATGAACATTTTTTTAGTGATGTGATTAATTAAATTTGGTTGCGAATTGTTTCATACATCAAGGACAACAAAACAGTTTTAATTTAATCACTAAAAATTACATATATTATTAAAAATCAAAACTTGAAAAAAATATTTAAATAATTGATAAAAATAAAATAGGTAATGAACTTAAAAACTCAATAAAATTACAAAAATGTTTTAAAAAGATCGTATCAATGCAAATGTCATTTGAGTCCTACTTGCAGCTCACTCCTCCCTCTTCTCATCCTAAGTTTTAACCAGAGAAGAGAGTGAAGAAGTGGGCAAGGAGTAGGAGAAGAAAACGGGTAGGATAATACCGCAACATTGATTTTTACATCTCTCGTACAGGTACAGGTTGGTCAGCTTTTACAACACTAAGCTTAACAAGCCATCAAAAGATTTGACTTTAAGTCAAATCTAATCAAATAGATTTGAGTTGAAGTCAAAAAGTCGGCCACGACATGCCCCTACTTATCACTACTAAAATCACTTTGTTTGACTATATTTTCGATTCAAACATTGAATTAACAATTTTTTATTACTAATGAGCATTTTATGAATATGCTATTTTTAGTTTCAGCAATTTTTAGATTTCTTCGTTGGTTTTAATATAATGTAATTTAGTTTTAGTTATTGTTTTAGCTATTTTTTCTATTTATTTTTGAGCTAGTGCTTATTTAGTCAGCTATGAGGCAAACTAGCATCTTCATTTGACCGGAATGATGAAACCCCCCCCCCCCATTCCACCTGCAACTAGATGTTATATCTATTTGTAAAAACTTTATTACGTAATATATGACAGAATCCAGACATAATAGGCATCCTCAAACAATGGTCGACAAACTTAAAACCCATATATTAAATTGAAGATAAGAAAAAATGTCGTGGGTATTTTAAAGTAAGGATATATTTTATAGCGAGGTCAGACCTTTCTTCAAAATTGTTTATAATTTTGTTATTGTTCATTTAAAAAATTTAGTCAATATTTATTTAATAGTTCACGTGAATTCGATGCCTTTATAAACGTATTTCAAAATAAATATTGACTTATTCTAAACTCGGCAAAGTCTTTTTATAAAGTGCAATATTTCTCTTAAAAAATATTTTTATTTATTTTTCCTTTAAAGGCAAAATATACTTTATAATTTAATTTAATTTCAAAATATTTTATAAAATAATTTAAACATGCTTTATTATTTATTGTTTAACTAGAATTTTGTTAAACCTTTTAATAATTTCTCTATAATAACACTAAACATCACAAAATTTTAGATAAGGCAATCTCGGCCTTCCAAAATTCACAAAATTTTAGATTGTGGCGATAAATATATAATTTTTGCGTTCTTCTGTTTCTGAGGAAGAAAATTTTCCTTAATGGCATTTGAATAGGAAAAAGTATATAGTGTAGGTTGTAAGGTTGTCGGATCCGGATATCCGGATATCGGATATTCGGAAATTTTAGAAACCGGATATCCGGAGATTTTCGGTTTGGAGACCAAATCAGGATATACTAAATTTTTGTTTCGGATATAGGATTAGGATATCAAAAGATTTACATATAGCTATCCGTCAACCTTAGTGTACTGTACCGTTGTTCATTCTAGCTTTAAAAACTTTATACATAAAGAAGCTTCCTGGATAAAAAAGTTACAAATATCAAGGATATTTCTCCTCATCTTCCAGTCGTTTTTACATGTTAATCTACCCTAATTTACTTATTTCTTACTAATTTTACGTAATTTAAATAAAATTTTTCTCTTAATTATGACTACTTTTTCATAATTAAAATTATTTACTTAAAAGACACCGTTGTAATTAGAACGCAAACCCTATAATTGATTACTTTTATCCATTCTGAAGAGACATAATTATCTAAAATCTCTCAAATTATTTTTTATTTAGGATTTAAAAATGGTCAAAATTCTAATCCCAATCTTCTTTTTTATATTTTTGTTTTTATGTGTAATTACCGAAGGCAATCAATTCAAGCTAAAAATAAAGGCAAAAGTTTCAAATACCAGTATTTTTGAACGTATTGATAATCATGAATACACAGATTTCTGTGTTCGCATGTTTTGCACATCAAAAATAGATGATCGTCTTATGCATATTATAGATTCAGATTCTCATGAATTATTTATTTTGGCAAACAATGCTGAATATCCTATTAATGCATCAAATAATTGCAATTTAGATGCATCAATTACATTTTCTATTACCCATATAGTCAAAAATGATTTAACTGGACAATATTGTTTTGCTGTTGCAGGGGACAATATTTGGGTTTGTTTCTTAATGGATTTGGGTTTGTTTCATACCAAGAAATTACTATAGAGACCCTCACGAAGAGCGTGATTTTGCATAAGAGTCATCTGACTACGATAGGCTGTTATTTTTGTATTACATCTTAAGCCAAACTTGTTTAATCAAAGATTCTTGTACCATTCGATTTAGATTGGAGAGATCTTTCAAATGAGCTAAATTTACTTTAAGATGTTCGCAAAAGTTTCGAACAATTTTTCACTCCAAATTAGCATTTACTTCCCTTACACTTACTGACATTATGAGCTCATAAACTCGCTTACAGTTGATCCTGAGCTTATTAAATACCAGCTTCGGCGTCAGTCCTGACTAAACTAAGCCGTAATAACTTTATATATTTAGCCACAAACATACACTTTTATTGCATTTCAAAATACACATAATGGAAGGGTTGAACTCGAATACTTTACGCAACATAGAATCCTTGAACCTAGTCAAGATGAATCAGAGCTTAGTGGATCAGTGCCTATTGAAGGAGGAGAACTTGAAGCAGACCACATTGAAAATGCCGAAAGTAATCAATTCAAACTAAAAATTAACGCAAAAGTTTCGAATTCGAATAATGACGATATGGATAATCATGAATACGACCATTTCTGTGTTCACTTGGTTTGTATAACAACCGAAGGAATGGGCCAAGTTATTAAACGACGAGGACGCAATATAATTAATGATGAATTTTATGTGGAAAAGAATAATGAAGTTCTTATAAAAGCTCCAGTGAATTGCGATTTTAGTTTTTCAATCAGAATTGGTGTTACACATAAAAAAGGAAACCATTGTTTTGCTAATGGAGGGGTTGTTCGTCAAAGCAATTACGATAATTGGGTTTGTTAATACTTCGGAGGGCCCACACAATAACTCCGAAAGTTCTATTCTTGTGTCACTCAACTCATTTCGAAGAGTATTCTAGAAAAGCTTAAAGTTTAGCCTGAAAAAATTTTCAGAATAATATTTTTGGGCTCCTACCTAAACTACTAATTACTCTAAATATTTAGCCGCAAGTGATGAGTAAAATTAAAAAAGGCGAAAATACACAGAATGCGGAGGGAAAGATTGAACTCGTTTACTTTACTAAACATTTTCTCATTGTACAACATCATCCTAGTGCTTGAGAGACTAATGAAGGAGGAGAACATTGAGGGACTATTGAAGGAGGACTATTGAAGGAGGAGATCACACTAATTATAAAAGTGTTTAAAACAGATCGGCTCATGGACACAGATATGGATACAGATAATATCAAGATGCCTGCGGATATCCGACTGAATCAGCCGTAAATATTTGGCTACGGATACCAAAATCAGTGTCCATGAGCAGGTTTATCAAAAGCAAAGAAAAAATTTAACCATTAAATGGTTTTGATATTCTTTCCTTTTATTCTTTGCCTAATTTAGAAGAAATTGAAATTAATTAAAGGAAAAACATAATTACAATTAAAAGTCACTTTAAGATACACCAAACTAGGACACAGATACTGATTTTGGTATCCGTATCCGGATATTTACGGCGGATACAGACGGATATCCGCAGGCATTTTTACAATATCTGTATCCATGACCATGTTTGGGATACACTGAGACTAAAAATATTGTATCCTATGAGTAATTTTCTAAATAGGGATACACATCATATATAGGGTTTATCTGTTAAGGGTGAATTTTAAAATGAACTCCTGTTTATATTTTTAGAATCCCCGATATATTTAAAATTGTTAAAAAATTTAATTTTAATTTCATAATTTAGAGGTCGGTAGAGATTTTATCTCCCGCCTACTAATTTAGTTTACTTTACTTTCTTTTGTTCATTTCTTTTCATCTTCTTAACATTAACAGTATATTATTTAACCGATTTACATATGTAGAGATAAAAAAATTTAGTATCTTGATAAAAAATTTCGTATCTTGATGGTTGTTGTAGGGAATGAAAATGTTAAGTAAGTTAGGAATGATATTTAAGAGAAATTATATATAGGGACCGACTCCCTTTCGTTTAACACAAAATTCCCCTTCACTTTTCTCCCTTCCTTTTTTGACCCTTTAGCTGTGATAATACCAAGTCAAATTTTGTAGTGTTGGGATTGTCGCAGACACAACCTTCAAAATTCTCAAACCTCTAAAATTCTCCTTATCAAGAAGCTTTTGACCACTAGCAGCGAGCATTTCAGTTGACTGCGCACGATTTATCTCCTTGTATATACCTCAGTTGAGGACCCATGAAGGAATTTATAAAGATTGGAAAAGGGAAGTGGCTTGGTAAAGTCATACATAGCTTAAGTGTTGCCAACCCAATACGTAATATAATGCCAATAAGTGCCTAAGTTTAATTAATAGAATGGTCCCGGCATATTTCAACTTCGCTCTTACTAATCAACAAACCCTAATAAATATAAAACAATCCCAAGAAATATTTTATACAAAAGATTAAATATTTAAAATATCAAAAAATTGAAAATACAAAGGAAAATTGATTTTAAATAAATAAAATTTAATACTGATAGCGGTATTACGTACCTATTTAACACTAATTATGGTGTGTTAAGAAATTAGATAACACCATGTTTTTTCTGGGGTTTTAGATTTTGGCTGTACAATTAGTCTAGAATTTTCCCAGGATTTTTATACTCACTATTAAACATTATACCCAAAAAATTTTGAAAAATTTCTATTGATACAAGATGCCTTTAATCCTATTTCGCTAAAAAATCGCCTTTAGATTTTTAGGAATAAAATTATCTGAAATATAAAGGAACTAGTCTCGGATATTGAGGTATATTAAGTGGTTATCGGGGATTAAGGATGATTAGCGAGAACAATGGAGAATATGAATTAAGCGGATATCGGAATTTTGACTGGATTAATGCAATATCAGAGCAAGCTTATCTGAGGAATAAGGGGATATTAGAATAACCCAAACCTCTAGTTTTATCACTCAAGAAGCAAGAAATCAAGCTTATCCTGCGCTTCCAGTATCCTTTTTTCCGAAAAATACAGTTAGACTTCAAACATTACCATATCGTATTACGATACGTAATACCGATAAATATTTAAAAATAGTCGGTAGTACAGTACAACCCGATAGTAAAATGAAATGAATGTTTTTTGGAGTTTTTGAATTTTGCTAATTTTTTTGGAATTTTGTTTGTTTTTTGGGGGGGGGGTTCTTTTTTAAAATAAAATGTTTTTTACTCCATTGATAAATTTTGTACTCAAAACTTTGCTTAACCGTCTGAATCTTCTAATTTTTATTCCTCTTCATTTTCCAGTTCAGCTTCGTCTACTTCATGTACGTCTTTTACATCTATTTCATAATTGAAACCAACTTTCTTTAATTTGTTATTTAACTCTTTAGCGGCTATGGGAAGAGTCATCACTTTTTCTTCTCGACACATTGGACACGTTTTTGACCAACGCTCTATACATTTGAGATGATAAAAGTGTTCGCATTTAGTCATTCCAATAATATCATCGGGTTTATAATTTTGCAGACAGATTGGGCATACAGTTCGTCCTTTATTTCCAGCTTCACTAAATACGATTTTCTTGATTTCCATCTAGAACAAAAGTTAAGGCTCAATATTAGACAATGTTAGTTTAAAATTCAGAGAGAAATCAGTAGTCGTTACCCCGTTAGCCCAGTGATAGAGATACTGTATGTAGTGAGCGAAAGCGCCTAGTAATAACTGTCAGGAGGTTGTGGTTTCGAATCCTGCCCGGTTGCTGAACTCTTTTTGCAGATGCTTATTTTTTCAAGAATTTTTAATGTATTACCGTATTTACTCGATTAATTCCCCACCCTCGAATAATTCCCCGCCCTCTATTAATTCCCCATGCCAGGGATGAGTTGAAAAAAATAATTCCCCACCCTTGAATACCTTACTACACGTTCAAATTTCAAAACTCGAATAATTCCCCACCCTCTATTAATTCCACATGCCACGGATGGGTTGAAAAAATAATTCCTCGGGGGAGTTAATCGAGTAAATACGGTATCTGTGACATTGTGAAAAGAATTTTAAAGTTATAGTTTTATCAAGATAAAGCTTCTCGAGATAGATACATCAAAAATGACAATATCCTTATAAAAATAGCACTCGAAAAATTAGACTGAAAAGTCAGTTTGTTATTTTTCATGCATAAAAATCCTGTCTCTAATCATAAGAGATTTTACAAAAATCTCCATATCGATTATCCAAATCTTATTAAAATACGGATATACATACTTTTATCCCTTTAATTCACTTGAATTTTTATTTAAATTTAAATATAAGAAAAACTTTAAACTTACTAAATATTTATGTTTAATTTCATTTCCACATTTATATACTGGCTCTTCACAGTACGCAAAAACCTCTTTGAGATTAGTATAATTCTTACTAATTATTTGATTAATTGCCAACTTTATAGGTTTTGGTACTCCTTTTTTCTTCAATTTTTCAAACCATTCCTTTTTCTAAAATAATTTAGATTAGTTTTATGTTTGGTTAAGATAGTGGAATAAATTTCGTTATTTACAGTACTGTTTCCACTTCAGAAATTTGTTATTTATTTTTAAATATACAGTCACATCGTACCAAAAGGCCCCATGAAAATTTAAAAACCATTGGGGGACCAAGCTGATTTTTTAGGTAAAAAATTAAAAAATGCTCGTGTTATACGCCTGCATTTTTTATTGACCCTCCCTTCTCCTTTACTTCTCATTCCTTCATTGTATTACAAAATGTCAAAGGCAATTGTTGGCAAGGATTTGAGAGGGGGGGAAGGATTTTTACTTCAAATCGAATCTACTAGATTTGCTTGATTTGCCGCACTTCTTTTCCAAACTTAACTTCATTTCATGACCATTATAGCAAAGTTTTTTTGTTGGTAGAATATTTTTTCCTGGAAAAATTGAATTGCAGCTGAATCAAGTTAAAAAACAAAAACGGAACAATGACTTTGTCGCATATTTTTCGCTTTTTTAGAAATTAATTCAATCCTTGCCCATTAATTGCCTTTGACAGATCTCTGAATTTAGATCCAAACCCTACTCCATATAAACAAAAATATAAGCCTCAAAACTTTTCGGGCCGGGGAACATAGTTTTCACTTTTTTCGGCACTTGGATAGACGTGACAATACCGTTCAGGAACGGGGTACAACTAGGGGTTTGATTCATACTTTATTTCAATAGCTTCCCCACACCCACCACGTTCAGCACGTTTATTTGATCAAAATATTCCTTATGAATGTAAGATTTGATAGAAAATACGTAAAATTAAACCGTATCAATTTTAGAATGATCATTCGGATTTTCTATAACGTGTTCAGTTGCAGCATGACAAGCAGTGTAGATAGCGAAATCATCATAAGAAATCGTACAAAATTTTGTTACCACTTCTTCTAGTATTTCTTTTGTAGTTTCAGAAGTGATACTAAATGGAGTTAAAGATTCAGCATCACTATCTCCCACACTATTTTGAATTGAAGATTCCCCACGACCACCACGTCCATCACGCCCTCCTCGGCCACCACGATCACCACGTCTACCGTGCCCTGCACTATTTGAATTTAAAAATAAATTTAAAATAAATATAAAAAATAGAAGTAAGTTGAATGATTTTTGCATCTTAAATGAATGAATACTTCTAGTTTTTAATAGAGTAGCCTTGCCGAGGCCTAGGACCAAGATTTTCGAATCTTGGTCTCGGCACGACCGGTCATTTACAACATATTTATATATGATGTAGAATATGAAACTAAGGCCGAAGGCTAAATAAGGCCGAGGTCTAAATTTGACCTCGGCCTCGACCTCGGCGGTTTTTTTCAAAAAAACTCGACCTCACGCTACTCGTTTTTAACTGGAATATAAAAAGTTGTTGATTTTAAGCTAAGTAAGACTTCTGATTAGTAGTCTAAAAATGATTTAGCTTGGAACTAAATGTTCAGTCTACTTTTTGATTGCCTAACTCATCTCAATACATATTAGCATGCAATAGATGCATGTTTTGAAATTCTAGTGATATGTTAGTTTGAAATAAATAAAATCAGATTAACACTTTTTGTGAGAAAAAATCCTTAACCATGTTATATCCCCTTATATGGACTACTGGAATTGTTGTTTCAAAAAGTTAATTTCAAAATTTATTTCAAAATTATTTCAAAATTAATTTCAAAATTTTAATTTTATTCGCTATTATTATGAAAAATATCAATGCCTGAGAAAATCGTTTTACCCCTAAATTTTTTATCACTAAAAATGATTGTTTCTAACTTATGGAGATAAGTAGTTGTATGAAATTAATAAAAATGAATAAAAACGCCAAAAAATAGGGCTATAAATAAACACAAAAAATTTTTAACAGGCTCCTCCCTTATCAAGTGAGGCTAGCAGTTAAACACGAGTCAGCAATTTTTCAAAAAAATTTGAAAGCATGACCGTTACACGATTATAGATTTATTCGATAAAATTATTTTTTAAATTCATTAAAATTGAGTTGCGCAATATTCTCTATTCAATGTCGCAAATATTCAATGCGTACGAAACACTATCATTATGATTGCGCATAAAATTTTTTAAATAATTTCGATGCCTTACACATTATTTTATAAAAATGCTATCAATTTATTAACGTGTCACTATTTTTTTAATTTCGAAAGCATGACTTTATACGATTATAGAAGCATGACTTTTACACGATTATAGATTTATTCGATAAAATTATTTTTTAATTTTTTAAAATTAAGTTGCGCAATATTCTCTTCAAGGCCTTTACAATAAGCGAATTATTTTAAACGCATACAAAAATAATTAAAAATATCAATGTTGTTATGTCCTAGGGTAGCGGTCTTACCTAGTGACAAACAGAATAACACAGGAATAGAATATAACGTTTATCCGAATGGTAAATACTACAATAATGAAGGTGGCAAAAGGCAAGAATGATGAAGGACAGACGGCGCCGGTCGACCCAGGTGTCGACCGAGACTGATCTCTAACGACTCCTTTTATACTAGACCCAGCACATACCTAACATCTCCCTCCTTTAAAAAAGTTAGGGACTAACTTGAATAATTTGCTACTGAATTGAATTGTTAGGTTGGGTCCGAATTGAATAACTTCTCGAATCGAATAACAGAATGACACCGACTTGAATACAAATGGGACAAAATTTACAAACATTTGGGGGAAAACAAAACAAAAAAATTTACAACAAAACAAAAATTTATCACAATTATCACAATGTCCCATAACATCTCTCATCAACATCTATCGTCTAAACATCCAAACAAAGCAGAAGCACATCGAATAATCTGAATAAACCCGGCTGGGTAAGGGATTTTCACTATTTCCCTGAATAATACTGCCCTACATTCTAATACTTGGGCGAAAACTAAATATGGCATTTTGACTAACTTCTAAAATCTCATTTGAATAATCTCATTATCTTTTGAATAACTGAATAATTTCTCAATCAACTGTATAATGCCATAGGAATATTTAACTTTCTAATGAATTCATCAATGGAGCGAATAATAAAATTTTATCTACAAACTTCTCTGGAGCGACTAAATTATTGACTCAGACTTGAATAATACTTGACCGGCTTACGTCCACTTGACCGACTTACCCATTGCGGCCTTGAATAAACAAATAATCGGGACTTACATCTTGCCCATGACTGCGGTTCCTCATATAATCAAAATACTGAATACAACATGCTCCGTCACTCTGCTCCTGATGTCAAGCTCGAATTCATCGAATAATCTTTTCAACAGAATACTAAACTTCTGGACCGAATAATTACAACTAACTACTCAAAACTCGAATTGGTCCGAATAAAATCTACAATCTTTAACACCAACTGTGTTCTATCTAAACTTGACTAAAATTGACTAAGGTTTGCTAGACCTTGTCGAATAGATGAATTCGATCGGCTTGAATGCCTGCCACACTTCAACTGACGCCATCTCCTCTGAATAAGAACCTGATGTGCTCTGCGAATCTCCGAATACTCCCCCAGAATTTGAATAATCTGAATTGGTCCGAATTGTGAATCAAAGGATTCACTACTGCGACCGCGCCACTGTTATGTCCTAGGGTAGCGGTCTTACCTAGTGACAAACAGAATAACACAGGAATAGAATATAACGTTTATCCGAATGGTAAATACTACAATAATGAAGGTGGCAAAAGGCAAGAATGATGAAGGACAGACGGCGCCGGTCGACCCAGGTGTCGACCGAGACTGATCTCTAACGACTCCTTTTATACTAGACCCAGCACATACCTAACAAATGTTTTACGTTATTTCATAAAAAATTTTTAATTTTCAATAAATATTAAGAAATATAAGAAAAAAAGTTTGCTTTCAAAATTTCTTATATCTAAAAGGAAGCGGTCTATAACGTGTCCGAATAATGCGTCAGAGGAAAATGCGTCAGAGGACAATCGGTCAGTATTGATATAAAGTAATTAAAAGTGATGATATAAAGAGAGGGGATATAAACAGATTAGGAGTATTTATAAACTGATTTTGGGGGTTAGAAGAGATATAAAGGGATTTGTTAGGAGTAAGGCCGATATCTCGGGTTTGGGAGGATTAAGAGTGATATTATGCTATTTGGCTGCATTAAGATGGAGATCAGCCAATTTGGATGGATATCAATAAATTTTTATCTCTTTATATCTTCACTTTAAATCACTTTATATCATTAATCAACGATTGTCCACTGACGCATTGAAAGAAATTAGTCTTTCCAAGCTACAACACATACCAGAAGATAAGTATTTTTTGGCGAAAACCAATTAACCTTTAATTAATTCCCAATTTTAATACCAATCGAGAACAATTTCCAAAGAATAAATATTTATTTATAAAATATATTAATTTTACAAAGAAAAGGGTTAAAGAGAACTAAAAGGACTTAGAAGAACTAAGAAGAACTTTAAAGAACTGATATAATTGTAAGATAGGGGCTTTTATACAAACAGAAAAAGGTGTATATTTTAAGAGAGAGAAGAGAACGGAAGTGCTCGGGAAAGAGCAAAGTGACTAATAGTGTCACTTTGCCGTCTATAAAGGTCCGTGAGCCGTCTATAAAGGTAAAAACCGCCAAACAAAAACTGTTTAACACGTTATACAATTTGTATTTTTCGATTTATATCCAATAAATCAAATAAAAACTTGCCCTTTTATTTGATTATATCAAAATAAAATTATATTATTTTATCGGCTTCCTTTAAACTGGGCAATAAAAAAGTGACCTTTAATTTTTCCCCCCTTATCTGAGATAAATATATGTATTTTATTTTTTTGAATGGAAAGTGTTAGGGTGGCGCGCTTAGTATAAAAGGCGAAGCCTTTTAGTAGTCGGGGTGTTAGTCTTGTGTTAGTCTTGTCTTAGTCTTGTGTTAGTCTTGTGTGAGTCCGAGTTAGTCCAGAGTCGCCAGCTAGTCAGTCTTAGTCCGTAGTCAAGCTAGTATTCTACTCCAGCGCATAGTCTCGTCATTTCTATTGTATTGTTAACTTTGTGATAAACCTTTGTTTGTTAGTCAAGTCTTGTTCTGTTAGTATCGGACACACCGCAAGTCGATACATAACAGAAAGTGCATATTTTGAAATACCACAAAATTTTTTGCCTATTTTTATTTTTTTAATTTTATTTTATAATAAAAGAATGCTTGTTGTACATGCGTTTATTATAAAAGGCCTAGGGTTTTTTTTTCAAAAATAAAAGTTTTTAAACTTTGATTTTAATTTAAATTTGTAAATTTATTTTTTTAATATATTAAAATTGAAAAAACTTTAAAATTTTTAATTTAGTCTTGATTTTTTGGTACTATGCGTTTATATCCCCGCAATTACGCAAATGTTTGTCCGCACTTTTTTCATTCTTTCTCTTTATAAATATTAGAAACGGTCAAGTTAACCCCTTTTTTCTTCTTCTTCTTTCTCCTCTCATAAAGATTAAAATGTTCAAGTAAAAATAGACTTTTTTATTCGAAATGTTCATAGGCACGTATTTCGATCCAATCAAATCAGAAAAATGTGGGTGGGTGGCTTACCGAAATAATTTCTAAGCATTCTCTTATTTTTACCTTTATATTTTTCAATAAGTGAATATTTGTCTTCCTTCATTTTACTTGAACATTTTAATCTTTGGGAGAGGAGAAAGGCAAAGAAAAAATGGGAGTTAACTTGACCGTTTCTAATCCTCTATGAGGAGAAAGATGAAAAAAGTGCGGACAAACATTTGCGAAATTGCAGGGATATAAACGCATAGTCTTGATTTTTTAAAATTTTCTCCTGCCCTAACAATTGAATTTTTGTTCCTAAGGCTTTCCAAATTCTAAAAAATTTGCCTTCGGCGCAGAAAAATAATTTTAGTTTAAGAGGGATATCATGAGATTGATTGAAGAGATATCGGAGGATTAAGGGGTTTAAGAGGGATATCAGGGAATTAATTGAGATTTGAAGTAATATCAGAGAAATAAGATGACTTAGAGGGATTAAAGGGAGCCTACCCGTTTTCACTTCTTCCATTATCTTACTCCTTCTATAAATGAGAAGGAGTAAGCAGAGCTGTTTCGAAATTTCGATTTTCGTTTTTCGATTTTCGAGGTTTTTTTCCTTTCAATTTTCGATTTCCGATTTTCGAATTTTTGAAAAAATTTGAATTTTTGGCGGCAAAAAGTAGGAATTCTGACTTATCGGCCATCATAAATTAAAAAATTTTCGCCTGCGTCGCAGAAAAAGGAAGATTTTTGGCTTAAGGATCCTCCAAAATTTATTTTTCATTTTTCATTAAAAAAATTTTTTTTCGATTTTCATTTTTCGATTTTCGAGGTTATTTTTCTTTCGATTTCCGATTTCGAAGATTTTAAAAAATATTTTCGATTTCGATATTTTTGGATTTATTTCGATTTTCGATTTTCGAAGATTTTTTTGTTTCGAAACACCTCTGGGAGTAAGATTTAAAAATGTGAAGAATTAATTGTCATTTTGCGAAAATTCAGAAAATATTTGTTTCAATTTTATTTGATTAGATTAATTAATTAATTAAAATATCCTTTTTAAATATTTATTTCATATTAAAATTAGAAATTAAATGATTCTATACGCTTTAATGTAAATTTAATAATGGAAGGAGTGAAAACGGGTAGTAAGATTAATTTGGATTTCAGGAAAAAGAAATTAATTCTGGAAAAAAGAAATTAATTCTAGAAAACCAGAAAAAATAAAATTGATTTCTTCTTCCAGCGCCTCAAGCGTAAATTTTGAAGGTAAAGTAGCCAGTTTTCTTCGCAGTTTCTTACCTCGCAGCAGCCCTATCCCGCCCCCAAAAAACAATGGGAATTCTACTGAAGATGCTGGTTCGCTCCCAGCCGCCGATTAACCTTTTGCACTATCTAAAGGAGAGAAATAGCTATAGCCCAGCTGCTTTACTATTCTTTTATGTATTAAAATAAAAAATTAAACTATATTCTTTTTATGAATTTCAAAATATGCACTTTCACTTTAAAGAAAAAATCGAATATAAGTATCTCAGACAAATAAATGAGATTAAAGGAAATTGCCGAGTTCAAAGTTTTTTATAATGCCGACTTTAAAGGAAGCCGATAAAATAATATATATTTTTATTTTGAAATAAACAAGTAAAAGGGCAAATCTTTCTCGTGGATTAATATAAATATTGGCTATTAATTTTCACTACCATTTTGAAAATAAAAATTGCACTTTAATAAAATTTTGGCTCTGGTCTAGGCTCTTTCATTATCCATTTTTAAATTATCATTATTATTAAATTATTTAAATTATCATTATTATCCATTCTTAAGGCATCGACAAATATCCTTTCTTGTGACTAACTTTCTCTTGACTAACTCTCAAATGCTAAAGCTTTAGATTTGCAGTGGTTTAAGAAAAAACCACTCTGTTTATTTTTCTGGTTTTTAGGTTCATGTTTTCTAATTAATCTGAAATTTTCACAGGATATTTAAATCGCTATTAAACACCATACCCAAAAAATTTTGAAAAAAATTTTCTATTTTTATCGGGGTTTTTATCGGGTTTTTAATAGGTATTATTATTATTATTATATTATTTATTTATTATTATTATTAATATTTATTATTATTATTATTAGTATTATTATTATATTTATATTATTTATTATTTATTATTTATTATTTATTATTTATCGGGTTTTTTAAAATTCAGATGGTTTACTTATAGAAAGGAAATCATGAAAGCCTTTATCTCATGATAAGTATCGAGGCCTTTAAACAACTTTATAATCTTACCATAATTAAAATAAATATTTTTTTAATTTTATTTAATTAAAATTTTGAAATTTCCAGTCATTCAAAATGTTAAAATCATTCAAAACTATTCTCTTTTTAACATTTACTCAATTTTTAACTTCAAGTTCAAGTGGTGCTGGTTCTTCAAGTTCAGGGCACGTTGGACGTAGTAAAGCATCGGGTTCAGGAGTTGTTGGAACTTCGGTTTTCGGACCTCAACTTGAAGAACGTCAAAATATTATTAATAGTTTATTTGAAGAAAATCACCCGACAGCTTTTAACGAGTATAAAAAATATTTGGGTTGCTTTAACGTGATGACAGATATTTCTCCAAGGGAGTTTCGTGATCTATATGAAAAGGTTCAACTAATTTTATAAATTTTTATATAGTCAAATCTTTTTTTAACATCAACCCAAGGGTTCGTGATTCCACTAGACTGACGCTTTCACTGGCTTTTATACTATAGCGATACCACTACACAACAGTTCGTTTCTGTATGGGACCGCAGCACTAGTTAAGAGTCCAATGTTTATCTCGGGACAGGGAATAATTCTGAATTTATACCTATACTCAGTTAAGATTTTGGGGATTGTTCAGAAAACTATTTATTAACGACCAGAAAGGAAAATATCTTACTAGGAGATTCAGATTAACTGGGAGTTTCAGAAATTTTTTTAACTACACATTCTAAAATGTAAAAGAATACTAAAATTAATTTAGAAAATTTTAGTATCTCGAATTTCTAGAGCAATTATTAGAAGAAAAAAAGGTAAAGCAAAAAGATGTAAATAAAAAAATAATTGAGATGGTTAATAATGGATCAGCGATTAAGGAACTCAAGCAATTCTGTGAAAAACATGAAGAAAAATTAGTCAATGATATGTTTAAAAAGTGCTTTGTAAGTTTAATAATTTTTATTCATCAAAGTTACAAAGTTTAATTGAATACAGTCAATTACTAATGATAAAACGATAACCAGTAGTTAAGATTTACTACCGTATTTCTTCTAATAAAAGCATGTGTGCTTCAATTTTCGATCCTCTCGAGGTGTGTGCTTCTATTATGTCGAGACTGTGCTTCAATTAAAGACTGTGCTCCTATTCTTTGATACTCTCGTACGATGTGCATATATTAGAGACTGTGCTTCAAAAAGAGTGCTTCAATTTAAAAAAAATTTTATTTCATTATAGGAAAAAATGAAAAAGATGGTATTTGACAAGGCTGTAGCAAAAAAAGAAACAAAATGTCCAATCTGTGATAAAGATTATAAAGAAGATGAACAAATTGATATGACTAGTTGTGGGCATTTTTACCATACGGATTGTATTCTTAAATGGTTTGAGACGGCCAAAAGTGACTTTAAAAAGTGCCCAACATGTCGCCGTGCTCAACTGAAAAATTTTGTACCTTCAGACATTGATAAATTAAATAAGAAGTTAAAGGAAGTTGGTGTCGAATTTAAGAAAAAAATAAATATTCGATCGAAATTGTCAAATGCTCAGATACAATTACTCATTCAATTAGGCTACTCAATCGAGTAAAAAAATTTTTTTTTAATTAAGAAATTTAAAAAAGAATCGAAAAATCAAAAACACTAGATCCAAAAAACTGAAAATCCATTTACTAAAAAAGTCGGCATAGTTTATCTAACCAAATTTAGCGCCATAACTTTTTCCGATGCTAGGTTTTCTGCTAGAATTCAAATTAAATGCATATTAGAATTCTTTACCACAAAAATAGGCTTACTCCTCCTTCTTGACAATTTTGAGCCATATATCTCGGTCCACAGGCATCTCCGAAAAAAAAAGAGTCATTCGATTCGACCGTGACGAATCGAATGACGTATGTTTCGACACGGTTTAGATGGGCCCTCGACTAAACAACAGCCTAATTTCTTCCTATTTCGCTTCTTTTGTAAATTTTAATATTTGATTCATTTGTTCAAGTCATAATAAAAATTTGATAAGTAGGGATGGACATGACGTGTCTGAAGTATCTTCAAGTTCAAGTGGTGTTGGATCCTCAACTTCAGGAGATTTACATAGGTAAAAGTCACATAAAATTCTCCAAGACTAAGCATACCTTTATGTAAATTTATTACAAGCTTTATAAAGTTAATAAAAAATTACGGTACAAACAACTCTCGTTAAATGTAGTTATATAGGAACTCAATCATACAAAATGTCAAAATCATTCAACTTTCTTCTCTTAACATTTATTCTAATTTAACATTCAAGTCCCAGTGGTGCTGGATCTTCGCGTTCTGGACATGGTGTATATGGTGGATCTTCGAGCTTAAGTGTTGTTGAACCTCCATTTTCAATATCAGAGGCTATGGAACAAAAACGCATTCTTGATTCTTTGCTTAGAGATTATACCAATAAATATGATGATTATGATAGATATGAATTATGTGGGGCTGAGATGGAATATGGTTCTAAACATAATCAAACTAAAATTTCAAAAAAGGTCTTATTTATTAATCTTTTGTATACAGGGTGCGGCATAAGTAACCGGACACATGTTTTCTCTCATAACTTTATTAAAACGAAATCAAATAAAATCAAAATACAATCAGATGATAGAGAATTAAATAAGAAACAAAAATAATCAAGAAGTTTCGAAATGCCCACCCTTGGCTTTGATACAGAGGCGAAGGCGTGAAGAAAAATTTTCGCAAATAGCACGCACCTCTTTGAGTGTAATTAAGTCCCACTCTCGGATGAGAGAGTGGCGCAGAGACTCCAAACTTTTGTGAGGCTTAGCACAGACCCTGGACTCCAAAATTGACCAAACAGAATAATCCATCGGGTTTTTGAGAAAAAAAATTTTACATTAACCAAATTTTTTTACATTTTGTATTTAAAACTAAGGTTGGCCTATCTTGGGCATCAACGGATATTCAGTTTCCGCCATCCTAACCACAAATTTCAAATAAAGAGACCTAAAAATTTCAAGATATAAGAAATTTTCTGATCGGTATATCCGTCTCGTATATATCAAAATAAATTAAAATTATTTCAGTGTAAAGAAATTCTTGAAGAATCATTAAAAAAGGATAAAAATATTTCGAAGAGTCAATTAAAAAAGTTAGTGAATAAAATGATAAGTAATGGGACGGCAGTTAATGAAATCAATAAATACTGTGATAATTCTATGATGAAAATTCTGAACGAACTTCGAAAAAATTGCGGTGTAAGTTTAATATATAGTTTATGTGGGTGCTTTGATTCATAAAGATGTTGTAGAATATGAGATATTTGATATTATATTATTTCATCGGCAGCAGGGATGGGTCTGGTTTACGATTGCGGGTTTTTATATTGAGATTATTTGAAAAAGTGACAGTTTTTTGGCAGTTTGCCGATCAAACATAGGGCTATACAAATACAAAATTATTTGAAAATTGGACCGAAAATAAAGGCCCAGGGTTCTTTTATGTTAGAAACTAACCTACTCCTTATATATTTTTACAAATTAAATTGATATATGAGAAAATGATATATGAGTGATATATTGATATATGAGAAAACCTATCCTTGATCGGCAGATGAGAGTGAAAATTATTGTTAATAAAAAGAAAAAGCTTGCGTTCTTGAATCTATACGTATAAGTGATTGATTCATATCAGGTATCACTCGATATCACGCCACTCGATGTTTTCTTCAAGGTGTAAACAGAATTTTTTCAGCGCCGCATGTGTACTATTTAAAGAAATACGGTATTTTCTGGAAAGTTAAAAATTTCTACCTTTTGAATTGAATAAAAAGATAGCGTTACCAATTTTTAAAATATTAATTTCGTTATAGAAAAAAATGTGGAAGATCGTATTTGACGAAGCTGTAAATAAAGATGAAACAGCATGTCCAATCTGTCTTGGGGATTATAAAGAAGATGAACAAATTGATATGACTAGCTGTGGACATTTTTACCATTCGGATTGTATATTCGAATGGTTTGAAAAAGCCGGAAGTAACTTTGATAAATGTCCAAGTTGCCGTGCTGAATTTGAAATTTATATACATCCAAAAGTTGCTGAGTTAAATGAGAAATTAAAGAAATTTGATCTTGGTTTTGAGATGAAAACAACTGGTCGATTGGAATTGACAGATGCTCAGCTAGAATTTCTCCGACAATCAGGCTATACAATTGAGTGAAAAGTAAAAATTAAAATTAAAAAAGAAACAAAAAATCCAAAAAATAAACAAAATCCAAAAAAACTTTTTTAATTCTATTTAGTATTTTAATTTATTTCTTATTTTCATTCTTTTGTAAATTTGGGGTCGCTTTAGTAAAACAAAAAAATCCAAAAAATCCGTGAAACATTAAAAATCCAAACAAATCAAAAAACCGAAAACCCCAAAATCCAAAAAAATCCCATAATCAAAAAAACACAAAAAATCCAAAAAACCCCAAAAACAAAAAAAACACTAATTTAAAAAACCCCCAAAAACTAAAAATCCAAAAAAAGATTCCCGAAAAAATTTTATTTAATTCTATCTATTTAAAATCTATTTTTTATTCATATTTTCATTCTTTTGTAAATTTTAAATATTTAATCTTTAGTATAAAATATTTCCGGGAATAGTTTTGATAAATATTTAGAGTTTGGTGCTTTGTAGTACTGCCAAAAATATGAAAATATACAAAAAATCTGAAACGTTATTAATGGTTGTGTAGTGGTGTCACTAATGTTTTTGGAGAGATGGATTTGATTTGAAATTGACTATAAAGAGTAATAAATTCAAATAATGTTTCGGGAAAAACTAAAAAAACATTTAAAAAATATTTTATGAGGGAACAGTTTGAATAAAAAGGAAAATAATAATAAAATCTTAAAATCATGGATCCAACACTCCTTTCTCCTTTAAAAGAATGGTCGTTTATATTTTGTTGAGGAATGAATCCCGTGTCCGGACAATGCGTCAGTGGATAATGCGTGAGTGGAAAATGCGTCAGTGGACAATCGGTCAGTATTGATATAAAGTGATTAAAAGTGATGATATAAAGAGATAAAAAATGGTATAAAAAGACTAAAGATGGGATATAAAGAGATTGGGAGTATTTAAAAACGAATTTTGGGGGATTAAAAGAGATATAGAAGGATTTGTTGGGATTAAGGCTGATATCTCAGGTTTGGCAGGATTAACAGAGATATAAAGTTATTCGGTTGGGCTAAAATGGAGATCAGTCGATTTGAAGGGATATCAGTCGATTTTTACCTCTTCATATGATCACTTTTAATCACTTTATATCACCACTGACCGATTGTCCACTGACGCATTTTCCATTCACGCATTGTCCACTGACGCATTGTCCGGGAGCCATGAATCCGACATGCATCGAATTTGGAGAGATTATATTGGGTTTGGGAGATTAGATGGAATCGGGGCGATTAGGAAGGATATCAAGGGAAGTCTCTCCGTTGCCCTTCATATTCTCTATCATCTCCTTAAACACACAAATCACTTTTTAAGCGCTGCTAATGTAAACGCTAATAAATTTTCGATATCAAATCAGGATATCCGATGAATTTCAGTTATTTAAAGATAAAATTAATTTTAAGCAATTAAAAACTTGTATTTAAAATTTTAAAAACTTTAAATTTAAAAAACAGAGAAAGGAACTTATTTAAAAAATTTAATCGAAGAAGAGCTCTAATTATTTCCCAAAATTCCCGAGTTTATACAAGGAAAAATGAAGTATTAAAATTAGGAAATTGTAAATAATTATTTGGAACAAACGGCTGATAACCACGAGGTGTTTGATTATTGGCGTTTGAATTGAAGACTTTTACAATTACAGGTGCAGGTTGTTGCTGAACCTTTGGCTGTTGATGGGAATTTTTTAAATTTTTTGAATAAAAAGTTCGTTGATTATTATTATTGTTAGGTCGAAAATTTTTGAAGGAATTAGAGTCGTTACTCGGTGGTTTAGAAGAGCAAATGCTTGCTTTATCCAGTCTGTCAACAATTTGATCCAGATTTTTTAAAATTCGAACCCCGATTATTTATGGCACCAATTTTTGCCAATCTATCGTGGCATCAATTTGTTTCAACCAAATTTGTAACAAGGGTTAAATTTATTTAATTTACCAAATTTTTACCAATAGATTTCCAAACCAAAATTTAATCAAAATTCATTTTATTTAAAATTTATTCCAAAAGAAAATTTATATTATAATATTGGGTTAAAAACAAATTGAGAGAGAAGATATTAATGAAGCAAGGAATAAGCTTAATATAACAATAATGTAAAGGTTTAGATAAGGCTAAAAATAGGGTTGATGGAAATGTTAAAGAATATCAAAAAATGTGATGAGTAATTTGAAGATGCAAAAATTTGTAAAAAATATATTTAAAATAATGAATCATAAAAAATAATATTATTTTAATGTTTTAAATAAATTTTCCGGGGAAAAATAGATATATTAAATAGATATACTTATTATAAAAATGCATAAAAAATGGTCGTTTTATGACTATAAATGAATAATAACAGAGATAAAATGGTCTAAAAAAACCTATTTAATTGCTATAAAGATTTTAGTATCTTGATAATTATAGTCGCCGCTTCGTTACAGCAACCAGATTTTTGAAACTTTTAACCTCGTATAAGTTCCGATTTTTCAATAACAAAAATTCTAATCTATAGTGAAGTCTGTTTTTATTAATCACCATAAATGACACCTTTCTTCTGGTATTCTATACATTTTATCACCCGGTTGGCAGTTAAAAGCATCAAAAAATTCTTGTAAATTAGACAATGCTACATTTACACGTGCTCTGTCAGGCGAGTGATTATCATCAGATAACAAATATTTTGTCTGGGAAGTATACTCAACTGAGCACCAACCCTGAAAAATTTCAACTAGTTAACTTTAATAAAAACATTATTTTAGGGTGAGGTTATAGTTATGTAGAGCATGGTATAGTGAATTTTAAAGTACATTATTTATGGTAAATTTTACTCCTCTTTCGCCCTATTTTCTACCTATTTTTTAAATTGGGCTTATCTCGCCAAATTTTACCATTTTGTAATATTTTGGCATTCTGTAAATGATTTGGGAGTAATGTCTTCCAAAAATTTCTTATCGTGTGCTTGTCGACTATCGAAAGCTCAGACCAACCCTGTACATAATTAACTTACAAAAGCATAGGTAGCGAAAAAAAGTTGTTCATCAGTCATAAATTCCAACCCATGGACTACTATTTTTGGATCTTCTACTTGACTTTTTCTCGTTTTTAGATAATTTTTAAGCGCCCAATATGCTGATTTTAGACCACCAGCATCTGCTAGGTTTTCACTCAATGTAAATTCACCGTCAACTGGAGATTTAGATTTTTCACCTGTCCTCACCTAATATATAAATAGTCAGTTGAACCTCAATATACGATATGAGGTACGTTTTTAAAAATTTGGTTAGCCACTGGTTCTGTGGGGCTCCATATTTAAGCGGTGGCACGTTTCATGCTCGAGACCATATTTTGGACCATAACTTTTATGATTCCTATCAGATCTAAATAATTATTATATCAAATCGAAAGCTGTCAGACTATATTTAAATGTTACATTCGAATAAATATAAAGGTGTAACTTTTTATAGTATCAACTGATCAACTCAATCTGTTAGCAATGTGGTTCTCACACCCAATGAATTGTCCGAAAATTCAGAAGGAATATAATCGAATAAAAATAACCCATCAGCGGGTTGAATTGTTGCAATCGGTTGTGCTTATGCTCGGATCTCTTACCATGATAGTTCTATTCCATCTCCCATCGACTAAATTTTCCACAGCGTGAATTTATTCAGCAGCTTTCGATTGATATAATAATTACACTAATCGGTTTAGAATCGAATAAGTTATGGCCTAAAATATGGCCGAACTTGAAACGACGATTCTGAAACCTCAGCATTGTATACTGAGGTCTGACTAGGTCTTAAATTTACCAAAAAATGATTATATTGCGTAATAAAACACTGTTTCCTTCTATCATATTCATTCTCCGTCAGTGTTTCCCACCAATCCTCGCTATGCCCATATTCGTTAATTGTCCTTCCGAAATTGTCAAATCCATGGGTAATTTCATGCCCAATAACTACTCCAACGCCACCAAATTTCATTGGAATTGGCATATTCTTTAAATTGATAAAAGCTTTATAATTATTTATTACAGTCTGATCTCATCATAAGATACACCTTTGGGACTGAAAAATAGAAGCTTATGAGGTGTATCTTAAATAAAGTTTCAAAGCTTAAAATACCTCTTTTAAAATAGAGGACATTTATTAATCATTAAAAAGTTATGACATGATAAATATGATAAACATTAAATAATTTTTTATTCAGTGATAAGACTTGATCTAACATGTTGGGGGAAAAATCACACTTAATGAGAGCTTTCGAGTGATATAAGTTAATTCAGCTTAGATCTAAGCTAAAAAGTTATATGTAGTTGATCAGCTTAGGATGGCGCTTAGTTAGCCTTGTTCAGCTCGATGTGCCCTTTGACTCCATCAGTCACTAGTACTAAGCGGATCTTACAACGAGCTCTGACTATTATTAAAACTTTACTGAACTATATCATAAACTGGGAAAAACAAATATCCCGCCAGAACAATGAAAGCATTTAAATAAAAATAATAAATTGCATTTGATGTGAACATTTGGCTATTTTTAATATTTATTTTGTGAAGCATTTTGCGTTCATCGTCGACCAAAACGACTTGATTTACGTATCTCTGCATGGTACAATAGGAAGCAGCAATTTCAATCTCACCAAAACTCATTGTATTACGGTCAATTACATTATAACATCTGAGATTAGATACAAGGTTAAAGACTAATGAACATACGCTTGAAGACTCGAAACGAAATAAACATTGATAACTCGATTAAGGTTGGAGGTTTTGTGTACCCGGGGATTTCCTAGAAACCATTATCCTAAAACAAGATGGGAACTAAAGGATGAGAGTCAAAGGAGTAGAATACTTAAAGCAAAAAATGCCTTTTGAGAATGGCATTTTTGTGGACATATGAATCTCGAGCTGGACATATATCTTTAAATAAATATTTTCTACGGATCTTATCTCTATGTTAATACCGAACAATGTATGTATAAATTTCAGTCTATTTTAAGACTTGACCTTGGTTTTCTCCCCGAAAAATAACGGCAAGACAAATTCTGATGTTGGAGTATGTAAATATTGCTCAGAAAATCTGCAAAAGTGATAGGATCGTATCCCAAAGGTATCCAAACGGATCGTATTCCATGTCCAAAAATTTACGGGTTTAAGGTATCTGCCAACCCTGCCCATCACACTCCCTTTAAACGTCAATAAACCAACTGATTTTCGTTAATAATTCCATCAGTATCCTTAAATTCATCAAAATAACCGGAATATTGCTTCATGATTTCCAATTTTTTGAGAGCTCGTTTTTTGGTTCGTTCATCAATCCACTCCTCAGAAACAATCATTTGACGAAATTGTTCTTTGATTATTAAAATTAAATCCATTATATCAGCTCTTGTCTTTTCTTCAAGGAAAAAGTCGAGAAATAGTCTATCAGCTGCCTTTCCAAAATGCGTAGCAGTTCGCATTATACAATAAGTTTCTATTGGTTCATTATTAAGATTCCAAGTTAATCCTCTAAATTGTTCTTTTAAATTTATAAAAAAGGTACTCGTGTGGAATGAGGGGCCATTTTATTGGGCTTTGATGCAAATGTGATATATGAGATAATATCCGACATGCACTTAACGGGTGATCCCATGAGAGTAATTGATCAAGTCTTATTTGTTTGTAAAGTGTGAACTTAATAACAATAAGATGCTTATGTAAATCCGAACTAATAGCGCCTATCTTCTCGCATTTCTTCAGTTATTTTTCATCTACCTTTTCATACAAGTGATTAGGTTAGAGTTGTAAGTACATGTAACCTTTAATTTCCGGTTAGGCTTCGGATATCCTAAAAATTTTAGACCGCCAACTCTAGATGCCCCTTAGTAGAAAAAGAGAGAAAAAGAAATATAAAGGAATAAAAATGTGTGCCGACAATGCTCCAGGAATGCCAAGAGTTGTGACTGAAGTGGTGCCAATCAACATTAGGTGTGTATTTGGAAGTAAATCCACTTCTACAATGACCCGTATCTACGATACATCTTCATTAAAGTAAGTAAATGCCTTTGTGTGTCTTCAAAAATCCTCACTCTATGCAAATAACAAAAAATAATTTAATTACTTACTCAAATTCCGTCCCATATGCATAAGAATATTTATAAATTATAATACCCATTTCCAAATAACTTCTTATTAGATCAGAATTTTGATTGATATAGTTGAATATATCTTCAAAACATTTAAGACATTTAACAAGAACTGTAGTATCTCCAGTAATATCGGCTTTATATTCATTTAAAAGTGTTGGCCAATCAACATTAGGTGTGTATTTGGCATATATTTCTTGGAGGGTTTTTGTTTCGAATTTACCACTAATTGTCGGATTTCGAAAATTGCCTTAAATTTTAGAAATAATAGTTAGCCTAATAGCCTAATTTGATCAACTCTTAAGGTTCGTCTTTGAATAAACTACAGTAAAAGTCTGGTAAATCTCAAATTCGCCAAATTCTAGCCCCCATTTAAATGGTCTAGCCATCCATAAAAATTGGTTGAATACCATAAATACAGTTCTAGCGGGGTGATGTAAGATCACAAGGATAATTTGTGGTTTACTTATGGCCTAACATGTTCATTAAAGGTCGTTTATCGCCAAGATGGGGAGGGTGTAGTTAGGATGATTCCCAAGGTGTTAAGCTCTTGATTAGATCCTGACTATCAGTTTTACTTAATTTAGCATATCCATGATCTACCCAAAGAGCGAAAACCTTACTAAACGGCAACCTTACTGTCTTATCTACTAGAGTTGGACAGCCAAAAATATTTGTTTAACATAATTACCCATAATCTCGCTGAATTTCTCATTGACCTGAATAATATTACTTATCCACTTTTCAATAGCCTCTCTTTCAGACAATCCTGAAGGTAATATTGCAGCCATTTCCTGTGGATGTTTTCGCGATAATTCTGTCAGAATTAGTCTCATTCCATTAATAGAGGCATCCGTAATTTTACTGCTATGAAGAACAAACTGATATAAGCTTATAGTTTGATCCCTTGCATATTTGCCTGTTGTAGGTGTCGAAATTTCCAGAGTAGTGAATTTATATAAAAGGAATGAAAATGGACTAATGTTTGAAAACATGTAGACTGTCTGAAAAATTAACATTATGAGACTTATGGGCATTATGAGACCAACATCATAAGCAAATATTGGATGATTGGCCCTTATCCATTCAGTATTCAATGTATATTGTGAGCCCATTTTTTGGCGTAGATCGAGTATTTTATCAAGCATTAATTTTGAAATTCTATCATTATTACGAGCAGTTAAATCCTTGCAAGAATCATAATATTCAGTTAATTTTGTAAAAAGAGGATTGGTTTGCAATTTTAGGCGCTTCTTGTTGTCATTTAGAAGTCCTAGAATAACATATAAATAATTTTTATACTACAGTTGGATCTTATAGTAAGATAGACATAATACTAGATACTTCCTCAGCTTATAAAACAATAACACATGGATGTTATAATACCCATGGATATTATGCGTAAGAAACGTGATCCGAATCTAATATCAATAAAAATAAATTTTAAATTCATCATTATTAGCTTTTAAATAGCTGGCGGCGTCAGAAATCTCTGACACCCATTCTACCTTATGAACTTCGGTCAAGACAATTTAAGAGTAATTTCAACTACTAATTGAGCCAGGTAGGATTAAGACTAGTTGGAGGAAATATCATGAAATTTCTCATGCCTTATGTCCGGCTACTGGTTGTGGTAACGCACTTGTGATATCCTCTATTTAGGTTAGACTTCATTACATATTACAATCTTATACCCCAGTGATGTATTTGAAAAAATAAGAAAAGTAAAAAAACAGTAGGCTCGAGTAAGCCCGTATTTACATTTATTAGTTAATTTAAAAGATACCAATCATTAAATTTTTTGCTTCCTTCGCAAGCCTATGATAATGACTTATTTTGCCATCCATTCCAGCAATAAGTTCCAGAGCTTCACTCTTACGAAATCCATCGCAGATATAATCATAAAAATCATCACAAGGACGTATATTTGGATTTATAGAGTTTGACATTGTTGGAAAATTGACAAGTCGGATACGAGGACCTTAAAATTAATTAAGTTAAGTTTTCATGAATCCTGAACCCATTTGAGTTCTTTATAAAAGGATTTGACTTATTTATTGGTGTATATCCGTGCTAGGTGTTGTTATGGAAATTAGGCCTGGGCTCCGACCTTTCAAATCTTGACTCCGTCTCCTGACACAAGAACCTGCTTCTGAACTAGCCTATGATCCATACCCAGCCCTGCTTTACACTTGAACGACCCAGAGTTTTTAAGCCAGTAACGGCACTTGGCATGCTTCCCACTTTGAAAATGCCAAAATTAAATATTTACCAGTTCCAATTTTTTTTTTTTCAATCTTCGCTTTTTTATTCAATTTAGATTTCTTTTCATAATCATTCTCTAAATATTGGTCAAATTTTTTGCAAGTTCCACATGTTAAGGGGCATTCTTTCTTCATAAAATCTCCCCAAATTGTGTCATTACAACGCTCTTTATATTTTTGACATTCAGAAATTCCACTTGGACCAGTATTGTCAAAACATAAATTTGTTTTGATTAAATCACACGTATCACAAGTTCTAGAAATATTATTTAAAGTTATGCAGTTAAGTCCGACAATGAACTCCTAACGGTAATTGTTAGGCGCTCTCGCTACCACAAAATGGAGCTTGGTCCTTTTGGGGTCCTTTTCCGCATTCAATTTTAATAGATCTACCGCTCATTAAAAATTTATAAAGTTAGCCAGCTGCATACCTTTGTTTATTCACCCTTTGTCCTAAAATTTATTTCTATCAACTATAGTTCTAAATTTATGACTTACAAGTACCAGAAATTGACCATAATTGCCCTTTTCTTAATTAAAGGAGAACAATAGACCTGAGCTTCCACCTTCTTGCGCCTTTTTGCGACCTATGATTATCCCAAATATTAAATATCTACCTTGGACATTCTCTAGACATTAAATCTTTATAAAGGGGACGATCACAAAGGTATTTTAACTTTGGACAGTCTGAAGGCCTTCCAGGGGCATTTTTATCTTCACATTTTTGGCCATAACTTATATAAAATAGAAAATAATAAATAAATTTTGAAAATATTTTTATTGAATTTTTTGGAAAAATTTTAGGCATTTTTTATTATTTTATGTTGCAAAATTATATTTATTTTTATAAATATAAGCTACCTTTGTCTTAAGGAGATGAACGGTTTTATTATTAAAGCGAGACGCATTTGGTCAAATATGAGCTTAACAGGGCTTAAAGCTTTTGTTTTCTTCTTTTCTATTGTTAAATAATAATGCAAAAATAATTATAGGAAATTATAATCAAAATTCAACATAAACAACACCCTTGAGCTAGAAAATCGTATTTTATAGTTAGGTATAGGGTTGGGTTGGGGTCATAAGGGCACCAGCACTAGAAACTGACACTTAGGCGACCCCGAAATTTATGAAAATTTTCTTAAATTTCTTTAACATCATTGACTACCTCCTCCAGAAATTTCAGAATTTTTTATCGAATATTTCTGAAGTTATAGTCGATAAACCGCGAAAAATTTGGGTTTTTTCGGAAAATCAACATTTTTGGCCACAATTTCCGAAATTCTTGATCAAAAATTTTGAATTTTTTGGAGAACGTAGTTAAAGTCATGAGAGATATTATTGCAAAATTTTATCTTTTTTGATAAGTAACTCACTGTTTTATAAACTCGCGCCATAATGGCCCCGTGCCCTAATGGCCCCGTTCCATAGGGTTTAGTATAGGGTTTAGTATAGGGTTGAGGAAGAGTGTCTCATTAAAGAGAGATTCTGTCGTATTTTTGAAATATTGGAGATTATTTAGAAGCTATTTGGACTTAAATCGTTGCACTTTAAGTGCCGTTATAGAGGAATTATTACAAAATAGGTACTTATATAATTCTCATCAGACATAAAAATAAAAATAAATTATTTTAAAAAATATTTCAAAATAAGCACTTTGCTTTTAAAAATAAATAAAAAATTAAAAGACAATATTATATTGCACTTTATTCAAAGCCATTTGCCGAGCTTAAAGGAAGGCGATAAAATAAATATTTGTATTTCGAAAAATATAAATAAAAAGGGCATATTTCCCTTTAATAATAACAAAGATTTTCACGTGCTTATTAAATAATATTGGCTATAAATAAACAAAATAGACAGACAGATACAAATACAGGCTTTTATTAAGCCGACTGCTCATATAGTGTAATGCCTGTAGTTATTTAATTCCTGAGGCCGTGCAGGAGGAAGCGTGGTGTAATGGATAAGTTCGGCCAACTGAAGATGCCGTATCACTACCCCCTGTTAGATAGAAAAGTCCGGACATCTGAAAATGCCGGATCACGGCCCGCTGTTAGATAGATAAGTCCGGCCAACTGAAGATGCCGGATCACTACCGCCGCCTAGATAACCTCTGGCAGGCACTAGCCCAGTCCAGCTTTACTACAGTAACCCAACTTCACATTAGAGCTGTATTAGCGATACCTCAAGTTAATATAAACTGATAAGAATATTCGTGATTTTAAGCCCTAAGGGTGTTCATATAATAGTGGCTTTAAACGTTTCTAAAAACGATTGTTTTAAAATTTTTTTATTTGTTTTCTAATTAGCTATTGATAATTAATTTTTCAAAAATGAAAATATTATCAATATTCTTAATTATGTTTTTCGTTTGTTTAACAATTTGTGAAGCCGGCCAAAAGAAAAAGGGTTCAACTAAAAAAGATAAAAGCTCTTCTTCGCAAAATCCAAGCGATGTAAAAGATGGTATGCCTAAGGATCCGATAGTATATAATATTCTTACTCGGAAAATGGATACTTTGAATACATGGACAGGTATGTATTTTATTTAAAATTAAAAACAAAGGTGTTGTTTATGGACTACGAGTCTTAATAGAGTTAATTTTAATTAGAGGGGCCAGCCCTAATTAAGAGAGATGTTGATGAGATGGCGATGAATAGAATAGAATACCCAGAGGTAGTGCAAGCGAGCGGGGTGAATGATTATTGGTTAACCACTTGGTCAGGCTTATAGCCGACCGAACACTAGGCCATTGATTAATAGAGAACTAAGTTGGAATGAACATCAACTAAGCTGCTTTTCCTTATTTTCCTTTAGCTTTTATGCACCTTCTCTCTAGCGGGGTTTTTATTACTTTCTCAAGGATTACACCTTTGATCCTTACAATAGTTAGAGAATGCTAGTACACCTGTAATAATTAAAAGATAATTAAAATCTTTCAGGTTTTACGTCATTGCAACATTATGTTGAGGTTGTTTAATTTAAAATATAATTTATAAAAATTAATCTAAGGCCCCGAAAGAAACGAAGGACTATGATAACATGGTTAATGAAGCAAAGGACAAATTAGCATCTGATATAGGCAATACAATGTTAGCAAGTTTTTGTTTAGATTTGCACTCCGAACAATCCCCCCTAAGGATTTTATTGAATGATACGGGTTCCGAAGCCTTTTCTAGGGTTAAACATGTTTATAATTGCATTATTTGCAATAAATATTTTCAAATTAAATAGAAAGGGTGATTAAATACGTGAGGAATTATTTCCTTGCGCCTAACCTGTGTATCACTTCGAGAATACAGGCCTTATTTACAGTCTTAATTTTTTTCTCGTACTCGTACACATCTCGATCACAGGTACAAGTACGAGTACGAATTTTGGTACGAGCTTCCAAACACTGGGTAGGATTCTGCTCCTATCGCATACAGCCCAGGACGATACTCACAGGGTGTTGTGTATGGGCGTCAGCCCTTAAAGTGTTTACTATAAAAGCCAGCCATTAGTTAATTCCGGGTCTCTTCACCTGTCCATTCTTCCTACCACAACTTCATTGTATTTCGTCGTGTGATAAAGTATTGTTACCTTCCTCTACGTAAGCGGGGTCGTAACACAGGGCATGATTTTATTTCTTAAAAGTAATATTATAATAAATTATTTTAACAGGTCTGTATTTTTCGAAAGAGTTGAAATAGCTTTACAAGGGAGAAAATTACGTTATGTTCGCTTAATTGGCCCTGGAAGCATGCATGCTCATTCGAATCATGATTTATATGAGGAAGATAAAATTGGGAAAAAGTCTAGAGAAGCATTCCTATATTTTCCTGAAGTTTACAAAAAAAAGTTCATTAAAGGTTCGCAGATTCGAGCAGTGTATCAATTTGCAGTCCAACTTTTGGTTCGTTAATTATAATGGGAGCTTCGGAGGATATCGCCTAGATACTCATCGGACTTAAATGATAGTCCAGATGTAAAATATTCCTTCTTTCCTAAGGAAGTATCTCATCTTCCTATTCTTTAATAGAGAACAAAATCTGAGAATTAATTATTCCCACGGAATATTTAACCTCTTCAAATTCATCATCATAAATCTTCAATTACATCATCGACACCAGTAGGTGTTCCAGCAGGGATGAGACGGAACTGTCGTTACACCCAGGAATTGGGGAGTAAAATCACTCAGGAATCAAATTCCAGATCTTATTATTTATCCTTTATGTCATCACTTTCCCTTACAAAGAAGAGGCTGTGAGGGAGAGACTTTCTCCATGGGAGAGGCTGTCTCCTTTGTTAGAGGGAGTATCGCCTTTGCTATTTTTCAGTGATGTATTTATTTACTTGTCAGTTTAGCTATTAAAAATTAAATTATAGACAATTGAACATTTTGATAAAATACAAAACCCAAAAAAGAAAGAAGAAATAGACTTGAAAAATAAGGGGAAAGCCATTGCTTCATCATCTGAAACAAATGATAAACATAGCATTATTGGAACTTTCGAGGATTTGTATGTACATAAAAGTGAAAAGGAATATATTGAAGGAAAATATAAAATTAATGTTATAAATCCTTTAACTAAAAAGAATAAAAATTCGAATAATAATTTATACAAAATTCCTAAAATTGTTGAAAAAATGGAGGAGGATGAAGCAACATTAATTATAATGCTAGAATGTAACTGTTTTTAAGCATTGGGGTTTTCTAAAAAAAATACCCAGAAATTAAAAGAGACGAAAAATTGTTTCCCAAAATATTCCGGAATTTTTATCCAAAAATTTTTCTAAAAATTTTTAGGTTCGAAAAAATCAGAGTCAATTATTTTCATTATTTTCAAGCTCCGACCCTTGTAAGGTTAATTTAAAGTGGGTCAGCCACACATTAGCTACGACTTAAATGTTGTTGCACTTATCTAATTTGGGGAATTGGGCACTCGTCTTAGTATCAGTTCCCTAATTTATTAGCTGGTGCCATAACCTTCACCTTGTCGTTGGATGAATTTCCTAGCAATAAGGCTCTAAATACGCACCGATTTTAGTACAAAAATGGTAATAAGGAATGCAAGTATGCATAAATGTATTGGATGATAAAAGATACGAAGCCCGTGCGAGATTCTCTTCCTCTTCTAAATATTTTCTGTCGCAAGCTGCTCAAAGGAGACCTTATTTTTTACAGAACATACTTTAATATCCTCTCTAAAATAATTAAAATAATTATTTAAGGCTCATTGGACATGGCAACGGAAATAATAAATAGCTATAAGAAAGATAATAAGCTCAAAAACTTGATTCTTGTCGAATCTGCAATTCAACATGAATATGAACGCAATGAAGATGGACGAGGATATCTACTAAACTTTATGAAAACTAATAAACTTGAACAACTCAAAGCTTTTCCTGATTCAATATTGGCTTATAACAATTTCCTTTCTGTGGTTACATATATTTATTTTAATAAACTGGGAGTTGAAGAAATGAATAAATTGTTAGCTTCTCCAAAGGAAGAACAGGAGGAGGAAGTTAAGCAAGAAAAGGAAGAAAAGGTTAAAGATGAGATGAAGAAAGGAAAAAAGGAAGATGTTAAGGAGAAAGGAAAAGAAAAGGTTGAAGATGAAAAGAAAGGAATGGATAATAATGAGGAAAACAAGGAAGGAGTGAAGGATGTTAAGAAGGAAGATGTTAAGTTGAAAGGGAAAGAAGAGGCTAAGGAAGAGATGGGAATGGATGTAAAGAAGGATGATAAAGAGAAAACGAAGAAGGAAGATGTTAAGAAGGAAGATGTTAAGAAAGATGATGTTAAGGTAGACGATAAAGAGGAGGTTAAAGAAGAGGTTAAAGATGAGACAGAGGAAGAAAAGAAAGATGTAGGTAAAGATGAGGAGAAGAAGGAGGGTAATGAATAGAATAGTAATGAAGTTAAAAAAGAAAAGGATTAAGATGGGTAAACTTTGATAAATTATTTTAATTTTGTGAAAAATATAATTTATCTAAGATTAATTTTTCGTTGATTTTTCAACTAGTTGAATAAATATATTTAAATTTAATTATTAGGATATGAATTTTGATAATTTAATTTTATCTAAATTTAGAAAAAAAACATGATTAATTATTATTCAAGTCTTAATAATCTTGTTTCAAACTTTGTTTTGATTTTCTTTCGGTTTGGCTTACAAAAAAGCCAATTGTCTTTTAATAATCGCAATCGACATATTCAGATTAGAAATCAACTATCTCTTTTTCGATACAACCAATGCTTTTAAAATTCCATGTTTTCAAACAAAAATGCATTTTTCTAACAATTTTTCCCAGTATGACCAACAACTAAAATCACCATTCTTTTTTATCTACTGCTGCTGGAAGCCATTGTTTGAATTTCTCTGGTTTATCCACAAAATTCAAATGCTTATGGACAATAACAAAGAAATTCATTAGTAGTTACCCCCCCCCCCACAAGGTTGCACTGCGTGCAACCTTATGGAGGAGGAAGTCGGCAAATCAAAGGAAACCAAAAGGTAAAGACACATTTCATATTCCTAACCACCCTTTTTTTACCACCCCTTGGTTGCAGGGCAGTAGTTAATAATACCCAAATCGCTCCCAAATCGCTCTTCTACCCAAATAGCTCTTCCTTTTTTCAAGGTAGCTACCCAAATCGCTCACTCCTTCATCAATAAAACCTAAGCCTATAGGGGGTATTTTTTGATATTTGCCACAAACACCTTTCTTTGGGAAGTGTTTAGGGGTAATTAATCACGATTAATTAGGGTAATTAATCATTCCATTATTAATTTCCCTTTGGCTGATACTTTGTGGGGAATGAAAAAATAATTTTTGTGACGTTTCATGGTGAGACACATTTTGTTAAAAAATTTGACAATATGAAATTTGACATTTTGAAATATTTTTAGTTTTGATAGAAAAATTTAAAAGGGACTTTCTAATTTAAAAATAAATTTAAAAAATTAAATAAAAATAGTTTTAATTAAATAAAAATGATAAAAAATAAAATTTACAAAATTTTGCATAAAATATAAAATGATTTTAAAAAATGACCGGAAGTACAAATGTAAGGGGTTTATTTCAAAATGCCAAATTTAAAAATTGGCGGGCATTTCAAAATTTAAAAAATTTCCAAAAAAATTTAAAATGTCAAAAAATAATAAAAATAAATTATAAAATTTAATAAATAATTATAAATTAAAAAATGAGGGAAAAAATTTGACAAAATTCTAGAAAAAAATTAAAATGATTTTAAAAAATGAACGGAAGTCAAATGTAAGGGGCGGAGCTAATTATTTCGAAATACCAACATTAAAAATGTCAAACGATAAAATGCCAATTTTCAAAATGTCAAACGACAAAATGCAAACTTTATAAATGTCACCGACAGATTGATGATTTTAGAGCGAATAGATTTTACTAGTATCATCATTTGTCCTTGACATAAAATATTTCGTAATCGACTATCCGTCTGAAACGAAGAGTATAAAAGGCAAAGTTTTTAACATTCTTAACCATTCAACTCAAAACCAAAAATACTTTCTACAATTTAAAATTAAAAACTTTAAAATGGCATTTAATAACGATCAAACTGCACCCTCTGCCAATAAGCGCGCAAGATTTCTCATCCGTGATCTTCTTCCACATTTATTCATTGACACACAAACCGGTGCAGGCGCATTAAATTTGCAAAACTATTATCGACAAATAGACTACGATACATCATTTAATCGTAAATTTAAAATAATGGGGACAACAGGCAAGTTTATTATTGAAAAGCTACCCGAGAATCCGGAGGAACTACTGAGAAAAATAATTCACGATTGTATGGATCAAACCATCGAAGCCTCAAGAAGGCAATCAATTGAACCTGACCGATTAGGAGCTATAATATCTTCACAATTATTAGACAACGACATATGGATCCCAATTAGAAAAATTGAAAATGATACTATCGATAACATTCTCAATAGATTCCAGCTTGTTTCTCAATCTAAGATAGAAAAAGGTTCTCTTCTTGGCCAACCATTCACAGTTAAAATCCAGACACTTGGTATTTCATCATTGCCAAAGAATCAATCAATTAGAGGACGCGCACCCCAAGAAAATTCTGCAATAATTACACATATAAATATTGATCGATTAATAAAAATTTCAAACCCAAACAATTTATGTTTATTCTATGCGCTGGAAATAACAAGAAAATATTTTGCTAAAGAATTGGGCGCTAAATGGAACTTTTCAAGATATTTAAAAAATGGTGACAGACAAATGGATGATGTTTTCAACCTCCTAAAATCAGTAAAAATCCCTCATGATCTTCCTGAATATGATGCTGTGGAATATGTACCAGTTGTTGTCGATTTTTGGAATAATAAATACAAGGATGCAGGCTATAAATTTAAAGTATTTATTTTTGGAAGTATCAGTGAGAAACCTATATTCAAATATGGGAACGATAATTTTAACATGCCTATTTCAATTTTTCACAAAGATAACCATTTTGATGGAATAAGATTTGTTGGAGGTATGTTTGGGTTGAAACACAAATACTGCTTTACCTGTGAAAAAAAGTTTCGAAAGTCAAAGGAACATGATTTGAAATGTAAATCTCTCTGCAGATTATGTGGACGCGTTGGAAGTGAACGACCTTGTGTGGCAACAGGAGACTTTTACAAGAAATGTGATGAATGTGGGAAAATATATTTGAATGGAGAATGCTTCAACCATCACAAAAAGAGTAGCAATTGCCGCCAAACAAAACAGTGTGATAAATGTGGAGTAATCTGGTCAATGAAAAATTACAAGAGAGAGGCTGAAAAGAAACATGTTTGTGGTCAAAAGTGGTGTCAAATTTGTCGACAGTTTCACAACGTGGATAGAGGATGTTTTATTCGCCCCTTGGAACTGAAAAAAGGAGTTGATTATCGTCTGGTTACTTTCGATTTTGAGGCCACACAAAATGAAGTGATAAAAAATGATAATGAAGAAAGACGGCTACACAACGTAAACTTTATCGCAGCAACAGTAACTTGTACAAAATGCATGGAAAATGAACAATTATGGCGCTCACCTCTAAGGCAAAAAGGAAATAGTTGTACAATCTGCGGGAACAATCGATCCATAACATTTTCACACCGTCCATTCAATCAAACAAAAGTTGATAAGCAAATCGTCACACAAAACCCGCTTAAATTCTTCATCCAATGGGTTCTTTTTGAACTTAACCCTCAATATACAACAATGGCATTTTCACACAATGGAGGGCGTTATGATATGATTATGGTGTTCAAAGAAATATATGTAAATGGTGTTGTTCCCTCAATAATTCGTCGTGGTAATAAACTTTATGAATTGAAAATTCCCCGCAACAATAAATGCAATGAGGTTATATTCCGGGACTCGTATAACCTTTGTCCAGTCGCTCTGGGGAAGCTAATTGGTGCATTTGGGCTACAAGTAACTGAAAAACAATTTTTCCCGCATTTGGCAAACATCTCTGAAAATTATGGTAGAACTCTACAACAATTACCCCCGAAATCTGATTACTTATATGGAGGAATGCCCCCTCAAAAGCAAAACGAATTTGATAAATGGTATGAAGTAGAAAAAAATAATCAATTTTGTTTGGATGAGGCTTTGGCTGAATATTGCACAAACGATGTACAAATACTTACAGAAGCATTGATCGCCTTTAGAAAAAAATTTTCGGAGATCAGCAAAAAGAAAACTACACGACCTGGAGCAGTAGTTGAAGGAATCGATATTTTGAAGGATGCAATGACAATCGCATCGGCATGCATGAAACATTTCCGACTCAATCATCTGCAGCCTGAACATTTGGCAATTGTTCCCGAAAAGGGATATGAAAATATTGATAATCAAAGTGAGCTTGCCCTGAAATATTTACAATGGTATGAAGAAACAAAAGGAGTGGAAATACAAAGTGCACATTCGGAAGGTGGCGAACATGTAGTAGATGGAAAATATAAAGTAGATGGATATATAGCGGCAGAAGATAGGGCAATTGAAGTAAATGGCTGTGTTTGGCATGCATGCCAAAAATGCTTTGGAGATGATTTGAACAAAATATTGCCCAATGGAAAAACTGTGGGAGAGACACGTGAAGATGATGGGAAAAGGATGGAAATAGTTAGAAAATATATAAAGAATGTTGATATTATATGGGAATGTGAAATTCATCAGATGCTTCGTCGCAATCAGAAAATGAGGAAAGCTTTTTCAAATTACCACAACAAAGGACCAATCAATATTAGAGACTGCTATTTTGGCGGGAGGACTGGACCACTACACATGCATTTTGACGCAGAAAAAGAACAACACAAAATTGCCTACTTAGACTTTAATTCACTTTACCCCTCAACAATTGCTACAACATCATTTCCGGTTGGGCATCCGAAAGTGCATGTTGTACCATTGGCTGAACAAAAAGTTTATTGGACAAGAAGTGAGCAGATTCCGTTCAAAGGAATTTTAAAAGTATTTTTGCTACCACCGCCTCAACTGGATGTTCCTGTAATTCCAGTTAAGTTTGACGAAAGACTTCTATTCCCACTATGTAGAAAATGTGCACTCATGTACCCAAATGGCGCGAATATCAAAGATTACCATTGCCCGCACAATGATGAGGAGAGAGGTTGGGTCTCTACATGTACATCACTTGAATTGGAAGAGGCATTAAAAGTTGGATACACAGTTACAAGATTTTATAGAGCTTTACATTATGAGAAATGGGATGAAAATTTATTTAAAAATTATGTGGCCGAATTTATGGCAATGAAAATACACGCAAGCGGGTTCCCTGAAGGAATAGAAGGAAAAGAAAATGAGGAAAATTTTATAAAAGAATGTAAAGAAAAATTTGGAATTGAACTTCAAAGAGAAAAAATGGTTCCGGATCAGGCAATGCGCTACATTTCAAAATTAATGCTTAATTCGTTATGGGGAAGGTTCAGTTTACGGAATGGTCTGTCAAAGAGTTTAATCATCAACTCCCCCAATGAACTACGTGAGTTTGACAACAATAAATCAATTGAAATACAATCTGCTGATGATCTAACTGAAGATACTGTTCTATTGACCTATAAGCCAAGAGAAGAATTTATAATAGAACATGACACTTCAAATATTGTGATTTCCTTATGGACAACGTCGGCAGCAAGAATTAGATTATTAAAAGCAATGCAAACTGTAGCAGGAAAACTTGACTGCAATCTTCTCTATGGGGATACCGACAGTATATTATTCTCTTACCCAAAGGACATGGAATGTCCGCTCCAAACCGGTCCCCATCTTGGTGATTTGGCACGAGAGTACGCAGGATTTGAAATAAAAGAATATGTTGGAGGGGCATGCAAGGCTTATGCACTGAGAATGGAAAACAACAAAAATGCAAAAACAAATAGTGTTCTGAAAGTACGTGGTATCACTTTAACAGCAGATGTCTGTAAAATTTTGCACTTTGACACTTTCAAAGAAAGCGTACTTAAATATGCAAATGGGGGAAACGAAGATGAGGAAGATTATGAATTGGATAGAGGAGAAATTATGATTGAAAATCAAAATTTTATACGGCGGAATGTGAAAGATGGTATAGTTTACTCAACTAAGATGAGAAAAATATATAGACCAATGATACAAAAGGGGATAATTTCAAAAAATCTCAAAATTGTAAATTTTGGACAAAAATAATTTTTCAATTGTATTGTAATATTTCACAATATTTTTTCAATTGAATCTTTAAATTTTCATAATGTTTTTAAACAGTACATTGTTATTTCAAAATTTTTTAAATTGTATTTAAATTTGTTGATAAAATTGTTATATTAATAAATTTTTAATTTAATTTTAGGGTTAAAAGATAAGGTTATGAAAAAAGTTAAGGATTATAAGATAAAACTGATTTAAAGTTAAGGATTAAGAGATACAATTGTTGTAATCTTAAGAGTTAGAAGATACAATTGATGAAAAGTTAGCAATGGAAGTTTAAGCCGAAGGATGTAACCTTATATTGCAATCGCCCAAACGGAAAAAAGAAGTGACGTTTGATCAATATATGAAATTCCTCAACATTGTGTTTTTCGTATGAGGTCAGAAGGGATGAATTTCAATATTTTACACAAAAACAAGTCTGTAATGCAAAACAGTTCATCAACGGCAATTAACAGATGAGTGACAAGGAATTTTTGTCAAAGTTTTCACAGAAGGCTCAAGTAGACGATAATTAAACGATAATAATTATATATATTAAAAGATAATTCAATTACCTCTCTTAATCATTAATCATTTCTATTTATATTTTTAATTCTCAACAAATAATTTAAACATGAACTATCAGATATTTTCAAATAAAGATTTAAAATTAAAACTTCCATTCGGTTGTATTATTAGCGGCCCAAGTTCAACTGGGAAAAGTACATTTGTCCGAAAATTAATTTCTAATTCTCATCAACTTATTGAACCTATTCCAAAATCCATTCTTTACTGCTATGGGGAATATAATTCTCTTGTACCCGAGCTACAGCGAGCTGGAGTCTCAGTCTATTCCGGAGTTCCCCCTGAGGATCTTATTAAGAAACAAGAACAACCTTCACTAGTCATTCTTGACGACCTAATGTACTCAATTGACGAAAAATATTTATCCGAACTTTTTACAAAGAAATCTCATCATCTTAATTTTGGCATAATATTCATCACTCAAAATCTCTTCGAGAAAAAGCTTAGGGTTGCACGACAAAATTCTATGTATATTGTATTAACTCGCGCACCGAACAGTGCATTGGCCGTTCGAAATCTAGGAGTACAATTATTCCCAGGAAGATTAAACTATTTTCTAGACGCATATCGACAAGCTACAAGTAGCAGTAATTATTCATATCTATTTATTGATTTACACCCAGCATCAGATCCAACACTTAGACTAAGAACAAATATATTTAAAGACAAAGAAACAGAAGACAATTATTATTCATTCCCTATTATATTTTTACCCAAAAATTCCTCAAATTAAATCATGTCAACAAATATTGGTCAAATTGTTAAAGACAATTTTCAATTTCTCAAACAACTCGCACAAACACGCTCATTAATTAAAAGAAGAAAACTTTTAAAAAAAGCTTCAACAGATCAGTTACTCTCCCTTACTGAAATTTGTTTTAATATAGTACGCGATCAATTTAAACTAAATAAAAGGCAAAAATCTCGTCTTCTACCATTCGCTGATTTTGTTCGCCGTGTGAGCAGATTAAAAACAGAAAAAGGCGCCCGGCGTACGGTAATACAACAAGGTAGCGGTTTACCAATTGGTTTATTTCCTGCCCTCCTAACCCCAATTATTATTGAATTGACAAAGACATTGACAAACAATTTATAAAAATGGCAAATAAATTTATATTAATTCCTGAGGATATATATCGCGGACTACTTACTCAACCTACACCAGAAACTGGAAATATCAATTTGGATTTTACTCGAGAAAATTTGGAAACTATTAAAAGACAAAATGCCAACACAGAATTAAAAAATATAAATTATAATCAGGAATTGAGACGGTATTTACACATGTTGAAGGAACAAAATGATAGACCAATGAATGTTTCAATAGGACAAATGCAAGACCCAGCCCTGGAGCAAATTAAAAAATTACTTCCCCTACTACAAACAAGCTCCAATGAAAACCGTACAGTAACCGAAAGCCCCCAAAAGACTTTTAGGCAAAATATTACCACACCAAAATTGACCCCGTTAGAAGAAGTTACTGAATTAAATGAGGATGATCTTAGTATGCACACGGCAGAGGAGGAATCTCCTGATTCCAATGAAAAGAGTGAGCCAAAAAAGACAACAATAAAGGAAAAAACAAAGGAGATTTTTGAAAATATGAAACAGGAAAATCTAGATAAATATGACGTAAGCACAGATGGAAAGATTTTAAGTAAGAAGGGAGGAAAAGAAATACAGGGAAGCAATGCTCAAAAATCTATAGAGTGCATTCTTCGAACTGGAATAAGTGGGAAATTGAGATGGGGTGAATTGACACCACCTGGAACATCTGTTTTAGAAAATAAATTAAAAAGTGATAATAAAATTTGGCCGTTGATAGAGAAGGCTAGGGAGCATTGTACACCAAAAAGAACTTATTCAAAACAAAAAAGAAAAATACCCGAATCCAAGGAAATAGCTGAATCAAAATGGAGACTTCCCGCAGAGTGGAAATGATTTTAGATAAGCTTTACAATGATCCATCAAATCCGGCAGGATTTGCTGGTGTAAACCAACTATGGACAGAGGCTAGGAAAAAAGATGCGATTATTAAAAAGAAGGATGTTCAGCAATATTTAGAAGGTCATAGAACATATACAATTCACCGTCCTAGACGCATACACTTTAAAAGATCAATAACATATCCTTCTGGATATATGACAGATGTTCAGTGCGACTTGGCAGATTTTCAAAAGTTATCGCGGCAAAATAATGGAAACAAATATGCACTTGTTGCAATAGATGTTTTAAGTAAAAGAGTTTTCGCTGAACCTGTGCGCACTAAAAAATCAAATGATATGATTGATGCATTTGAAAAAATTTTGGCAAGAATGGAAATGCACCCCCACCGAATTTTTAGCGATAATGGAACAGAATTTTGCAGCAAAGAAATTATGGACTTTTTTAGAAAAAAAGATATTGAAAAATACACGGCAACTTTCTCAGAAGTCAAAGCATCTCTAGCTGAAAGATGTATTCGGAACATTAAACAGAGATTGTACAGGTTTATGAGTGAGAAGCATACATTAAAATGGGCAGAAGCATTACCGAAAATAGTTGACGCAATAAATCATTCAAAGTGTAGGGTTTTAGGAGGATTAAGACCGGTTGATGTAAGCTTTAACAATGCAAAGGAAATCAGAGAAATGGTATTTGGTCCTATTGGCAAAAATAAACCTCGAAAAAATCCAAGATTCAAGGAAAATGATTATGTGCGTATGAGCAGAAGTAAAAATATATTTTCAAAAGGTTATCTCCCAAATTATAGTGATGAAATTCTTCAAATAGATCTTGTTAAAAAGAAAGCTAATCCAAATAGATACCGCGTCCGTGACGATAATGGAGAATTGTTTAAAGGATATTTCTACCCTGAGGAACTGACAAAAGTAAGAAAAGATGAGAATACTAGTTACAGAATTGAGAAGATTATTAAGAGCAGAAAGAAAAAAGATGGAGGAAAAGAATATCTTGTAAAATTTTTTGATTATCCCCAACCCCATTGGATAGATGAAAATCAATTTGTATAAAAGGCCAATTTTTCATTCCCCATAAATCATTTTTACATTTTTTAATTTAATTTTCATTTTATTGTTCATAATTATTATTAAAATAAATAATGGCTAATACATTCTTTGTTGTTCTTCCTAGTAATGTTAGTGATTACCCAGATAATAAACCCAATAAATACAGAGTGCATCTCCCTAAGCCAATAGAATTTCAAGGTGGAAACTGGGTATGTGGGCTCTACAGTATCCAATACCCCCAGTCATGGGCTGCAACCATTGGCACCGATGTTAAACAATGGATCGAAATTAATTACAAAAGCAAAAAACCGATTAGAACAGGAATTCCCAAAACAACACAGTTAACACCCAACGGACTCAGCTTCTTTTTAAAACTTGTATTATCCAATAAGGAAAAGTCTAGGAAAAGACGTGATGTATCAATCGATACTTTAGAGGATGAAATTATTATTAGGCCAGAAATTAATTTAATTGAAGATCCAATTAGGAAACGAAGAAAGAGAGAGGCAGATAGAGATACCGTACCATTATGGGTAAAGGAATTTTTTAATACGTATCCACACTATTATTGGGAAGCCATACGAGATTATGAACAAGAATTAGAACAACATAAAGTCAAAGTAGAGGAAAAAACAAAACAAGTTATTAATGAAGAGGATTATATACAGAAGGAAGAATTTCAGCAAGAACTTGAACACCTACATTCCCTTTCAGAAGGCAAAAAGAAGGAAATTCGTCTTTTAACTGACGAAGCTAATAAGCGAGATAGACTTGATGATCGACTTATAGCAAATCAGTTTCTAGAACAGCACCCAGATGATTATCACGAGCAAGTAATAAAAATGGAAATAAATATAATAGTAAGATACATTGAACTAGAAGATAAAATTAAAGCGAGCAGGGATGAGGGCGGTAAAAATGTTCGCTCTGGTGAAGAAATTCAAAGGTTTATTAATTCGATAAAACGTATGCGAAAAAACTTGGAAGCACTCGAATCTGCAATAATTGAAAGAGAGTTGAAAATTAATAGAGATGAGTTTAATCAGCAAAATTCAAATACTCACTCAGAATTTGTCCAAAAATTTTTTGACGACCACCATGAAGATCATTGGGCAGCTTTGAAGAAAAATTTAGGGGATCTGCAGGAATTACACAGACAAATTCGAGAAAAAAGAGATTTACATTCTCAAGAACAAGATGAAGAAGAAAAGAATAAATTAAATAAGGAGATTGACAATTTAAATAAATTGGCTTCATACAGACGAAATAGATTTACAGCGATACATCATGCGGCCTATAAGAAATGGAAAAATTTTGAGCTGCCAATTCCACCAACTAAAAATGAAATTAAGGAAATGCAAAAAATTGAAGAGAAAACTCATCCAGAATATTTAGAGAATGTCCTAAATGTAGAACCAGTACCAATTCCTGCTCCCGTAATTACAGATGAAATGCTTGAAGTTGTCAAGGACAGACATGGATATGAGCAGAACAAGGTCAAAGAGTCAGAAGAAAATGAAAGAAAGGATAAAGAACTGAAAGAAAGTAAGGAGAAATTGAAGCATGCAAGAAGAATAGATAAGCATGGCGATCCTATACCTCCTGACTCGCAAAGTGTTGAAGAGGAAGATTTAGCTGAGGAAGAAAGTTTCGAAAAAGAGGAAGAAGGTTGGGAGGAAATAAACAGAAAAAGTCCAGTTTTAGATTTGGATTCAAAAGAAGAAATTATACCAACAGATGAAATATTTGATGAGCAAAAAGATGAGAAAAATACTGATGATCTAATTAAAGAAAAGACAGTTAAAATGATTGATGAAAAGGAATCTCACTTAAAAGATTTACATTCGGACATTGAATTTGAATATTTGGACAGCATTGATCGCTTTAGAGTAATTTTCAATGATCCTGAGATTAGAAACATCACAATATCTTCACAATTATGTTATGTTCTCGGCTTTCCCATGGGCCCTTTGGTAAACGGACAAATTGGAAAATATGGCATTGATCTTAAAGGAGGATTCACAAGTTTTGCTGTCTATTCAAAGGGGTTAACGGGAACTGTAATTATGGGAAATTCTGTCAGTTCATTACTTAGAATTGTAGCCGTCGAGAATAGGTCTGGCGGAGTTGTTGAAAGAGTGTATGATCAACCAATGTTCATACCAGTGCTGCCTAGAGAGATTAATGAGATTGAGATTGAACTAAGATGGATGAATGGAAGTCTTGTGAAATTTGATCACGGAACTGTAATTATTACTCTAATGTTTAACAGAATGATTAAATTTTAATAAAAATTTTGAAAATTTATTATATATTTTTTATCATTTTAATAATAAAAGTAAAAACAAATTCGTCTGGCTTTGAATAATTTAATAATAAGGATAGGAATTTTTTATAAGTGTATCCAGAAGAAATAAAATAAATGAAGGTGATACAATGTTGACCACAAGTAGGTAAAAGAGGGTTTTGAAGGGGAACATTATTCATTACACGTTTTGGAAATTTGGAAATAAAATTTTTTATTGAAATTGGTGGGTTGGGGAGTAATAATGAATCAAAAATAAGTATCTTCTCAGGGTTCATTATGAAAAATGCAATCCAATGTGATCCATTTTGAGAAGCCCTTTCTAGGTTGACGACCATTGAACAAGGATATTTTTGAATTTCTTGTGGAATTTTGTCTGCTGCAAAGCATCCAATAAAATATCTCTTAGTTATACTGTTGTGTAATAAAATTTTCTCGATTTGTAACGTGTCCATTTTAATTGAGGAAGGAGATGTTTATATCTCTCTTTATATTTCTTCAAGTTCAACGTCCTTGCTGTCGTTTTTATTCTTTATTAATTTTCTTAGTTGATATGTTAAAGCTATAGCTAACAATAAAAGCCAGAGTATAATCAATAAAACGCAGTAAATAGTTTGAGCGATTGATGTTCCTGATGATGGAAATTCCTTGCAAAGTGAAGGAAATTGTACATTGTTCACATGTTCCATTGATGAAAAATCCAAAATATTAATATTGGTTTTAGGATTAGAATTAGAGACTAGTCTAGTGTTATTTTGAACTCTTTCAGGAATTATTGGGTAATTTTTTGAAAACGAATTGATAAGTTCGATTGATTTAGGAGGTATTGTATTTGCATAATAGCCTATACGTTCTCTTAATTTTTCTCTGTATTCAAGATTATCCTTTTCATTAATCATCGAATATTGTAGTGATAATTTATACAGAAAGAAAAATAAAATAATACAAACAAAGCTAAATTCAATTTTAATAGTAATATGAAACATTTTTGAATGAAATTGAGAAAAAATGAAAAAAATTACGAGAATTTATACTGAAATATCTGTGGAAATTGTTCTGTTTCTATCTAACATTAGCAGTGAATCGATTTCACCCATAGCTACTAGCACAATCCCACCATTTGGAACCGGTTCATTGAAGGTCATTTTTATACTAGTTGTACCATTCTTTATTAAATCAAACATCTCCGGTCCATTATCTTCCTGGCTATTAGTAAGATTAAATACTAGCAGACAAAACCCCCCATTTGAAAAACGTTGCATTGAAATTCCATTACTTTCTAAGGCCCCCGCGTATCCTATAGCCTCCTGCATATCATGATATATTCGCACATATTTTCCATTTGGAAAATCAAGAGAATACGGGGCAGCTGGAAAAGTAACTCCCCCAGCAGTTATGGAAATATCTCGTAAATTAAAATGTTGAAAATTAAAAGGATGCGTCTTTTGAGCTCCAACAAAATCGGCATTTTTAACCATTCCAAGGACCACTCTCCTCGGTACTTGATCCATCCATAGATTAGCATTAAATTCTGTCCTGTTCTCGCTTATGAATAATGATTTTAACGAAGTTTTTCTCATTGGATATCGTGCTGGTTTCAATTCTAATTTCTTTGCTATATCGAAGGCAAGACTATCCATTAGCTCAATTTTTTTGATAAATAATTTGCATGCAAGTACTTCTAAATGATATTTATGATTAGTGGCTCCTGGAGCAACAATAAGAAAATTTGATTCATTGGGCAAAAGCTCAATATCTACTTCACACTGATTAATTAGATACCGAGGTTGATTGCAAATGTCTACGTCTAATTTTGCCATGAATTGAGCGGATTTTTGTATACCATCAGCTGATGGTGCAAATAAGATTCTTCTATTCTCAAACCCAACACCATTAAGCCCCATATCACCATCATCGTAATATCCTGCGGCGGATAAGTATGAATTTTTTACTGTCTGTGGATACGTAAGTTCATAGTCGAAAATACTTTTATATGCCATAAGTGAATTTCCTTCAAAGATTTGGGTTCCATTTATACTGATACGGCAATTTTTCCAAATTGTATGTCCAATAAGTTGGCAACAGGAAACATTGTTGTCTGCAGCCTCCAAATTGGTTAGACGTCCATGTTCATCTTCTTTCCGAATTCTTAACTCGGTAAAAATATAGCACTTTGATAGGTCAATATAATTTGTGCTTGCGTGGATTTTGAAATGAAAAGGAGTTATATTTACAGGGTTAAGTGTGAGTAATTCGATAAATGATGAGTTGCTAATACTAACATTTGTATGAGGAGTTTCGAAAAATGATAAAGCATTTGTTATCGCGTTGCCAGAATCACGATCAATTTTCTGATGAGTAGACATTTTTATTTAATAAAGACCGAAAGTATCTATTTTTTGACGTTTCTTTTTTGAACTATGAGACGGTTTACCAATAATGATTTGATGACTTTTTTCTTTTGAAAATGATGAATGGGGTTTACGCTTTCTTTTGAGTCCTTTTATACTATCACTCTCTTGCAATCCGGTTCCAAACTGCTTTGGCATTCCACCCTTCTCAAGTAATCTATCTAATCCACGTCTTCCTTCACTAATTACTGTTTGTTTAAAATTTGGTTTAAATGCTTCCTGATCATATTCTGGGTTTCCCACACTTTCTAAAATTCTTCCTCCAGTATCCAATGCTTCTTTTGCTACAGCTGTTCCCGCGCGTTTTGCATAAGGTAAAAGGAAACGCCAAAAATTTCTAAGTACATCTCCAACTCCACCACCCATTTGTCTTCCGTATCCACGTTGATAAGGATTAAGTCCGCGAAAATAATAATAATTTTCACCAGTCCCTCCTCCTATTTGACTGAAAGCCGTATGATGATCATCATATCCGATAGTACGCGGATCAAAGGGGATATGAACCATATTTAGTTTAAGTTTATTTAGTGAAAATACGAAATTAATCTGCGTCAATTTGACGAACAAAATTTTAAATAGAAAAATTTGGGATAAATTGTAAAATAGAATAATTCGAATTAATTAATGGTGTTCAAGTTTTGATTAACAATCATATTTTATTAGTTTAATAATAATAATAAGTTTTAATTAATGGAAGACAAGACACCTAAATTGATATTTCAAAGTTTGCATTGCGTCGCTTGACATTTTGAAAATTGGCATTTTATCGTTTGACATTTTTAATGTTGGTATTTCGAAATAATTAGCTCCGCCCCTTACATTTGACTTCCGTTCATTTTTTAAAATCATTTTAATTTTTTTCTAGAATTTTGTCAAATTTTTTCCCTCATTTTTTAATTTATAATTATTTATTAAATTTTATAATTTATTTTTATTATTTTTTGACATTTTAAATTTTTTTGGAAATTTTTTAAATTTTGAAATGCCCGCCAATTTTTAAATTTGGCATTTTGAAATAAACCCCTTACATTTGTACTTCCGGTCATTTTTTAAAATCATTTTATATTTTATGCAAAATTTTGTAAATTTTATTTTTTATCATTTTTATTTAATTAAAACTATTTTTATTTAATTTTTTAAATTTATTTTTAAATTAGAAAGTCCCTTTTAAATTTTTCTATCAAAACTAAAAATATTTCAAAATGTCAAATTTCATATTGTCAAATTTTTTAACAAAATGTGTCTCACCATGAAACGTCACAAAAATTATTTTTTCATTCCCCACAAAGTATCAGCCAAAGGGAAATTAATAATGGAATGATTAATTACCCTAATTAATCGTGATTAATTACCCCTAAACACTTCCCAAAGAAAGGTGTTTGTGGCAAATATCAAAAAATACCCCCTATAGGCTTAGGTTTTATTGATGAAGGAGTGAGCGATTTGGGTAGCTACCTTGAAAAAAGGAAGAGCTATTTGGGTAGAAGAGCGATTTGGGTTGTGGAGCGAAAGGGGACTAGTTAACTACTGCCCTGCAACCAAGGGGTGGTAAAAAAAGGGTGGTTAGGAATATGAAATGTGTCTTTACCTTTTGGTTTCCTTTGATTTGCCGACTTCCTCCTCCATAAGGTTGCACGCAGTGCAACCTTGTGGGGGGGGTAACTACTTTCATTTTGTTTACTTTTTCTTTGTGATATTCAAATATTTTAATTTATTTCCTACAATTTTTTAAACTTTTACATTATTCCTTTGTATTGAAATTTTACAATTTTCATACAATGCGCCTCCATTTTCACTATACTAGATAAACTATAGTTTGATCATCATTATCAACTTTTTCATACAAACAGCTTAATAGTTGTTGTCAGCCTAGTTTATGAAAAGGAACAAAAATCCGTGTTCGTTGTGTTCATCCTTTCAACTCTTTCTCATGAGGAATGTATAAGGAAAAAGAGTCGAAATAAAAAATAATAAATAAAAAATATTGAGGCTTACTCATACGGATTTATACTTTTTAATAGAATCATTGCTGTTAATCACTTAGTAACACACTTTAATCATTTTTCATTTAATTATTCCTACATACATTATAAAGATTTAATTTAAAGCTGTACAACCACGACGAGAACGCCAACAATAACCTTCGTATCAAATCATTTTTCCTTTAATTATCTGAAATCATTTTTCCTTTGATTATCTGAAATCATTTTTCCTTTAATCTCTTTTCCATTTTTATCATTTTAATCATTTTTCCTTTAATTATAACTACATACATTATAAAGAATTAATTTAAAGCTGTACAGACACAACGAGGCGCCAACAATAACATTCTACATCAAATCTGCCAAGAAATATTGCAGATTTTTATTTTAGTACATTTTTCATTACTTTAAATTTTTTAATAGACTCACTTCGACGACAACAACATGATGGAGATGCGAAAATGCTATTTGAATTTAGTCCGTTTTCCGATTTGTTTTCGGATGAGGAATCAGAAGAATAAGATGGCGAGAAGTCCGGCGATGCTTATTAATTACTACAACGTTATGGAAGCGGAAGACAATTAATAAAATTGACAATTAAAATAGATCAGGCGTTAAAAAATAATAAAACTATCATAATAATTGCATGAGATTATTAATTTATTTAAAACTATATTACTAAATAATATCTAATATGATAAATGATAAACTAATATGATGAAATCGGAAACGAATAAAAAGGACAATTGTGTATTATTTAAATTGACATATTTAGTGTTATTATTATAATATATTCTTTTAAAAATTTTTTTAATTTAGCAATTTATTATTTTTCAAATTAATGAGAAACATAAAATTTTGCTTCATTTTAATATTAATTTTTTTTTTTTAATTTTCTTTATCGAACACAAATAAAAAAAAATGTGAAACAATAAAATAAAACTCCTGGATCCACAGGGATCACTTATGGAGAGGTAACATAAAAAAATGCAAATACAATAGGACGGTTTAAAAAATTGTTAAGTTTTTTTTTAAAAAAATATAAATAAATAAATGGACTCCACAGAAAAAAATATAAATGTAAATTTAAATTAAATGTATGAAAGTAAATGTATAGTTTTTAACAAAATTTGTAACTGCTGGAAGAAAGCAAAAAGGAAAACAAAATAAAACGAAAAAATCTGTCGGGCAATTTTCCAGAAATTCAAATATTCAAGAAGATGTCGATCTGGAACCAAGAATAATGGAACTAAAATATATTTTGGATAACTGGAATGGTATTAAAAATTTTTTTAAATTAACGGGAAGTACCAATGGAAGAGCCAGGGTGTGGCATATAGTTGGAGATTGCCGATTCCAATTACTCCGAAATTCGAAATATTAAGCAACTCTGAAGCCCTAAGTATGAGCGATGATTTTGAAAGAATATGAGCAGTAGACTAATCTGCCAAACATGGCATTGGTCCAGATACTCATTTTTCGTTCTAAAAAACTATTAGATATACATATCAAGTGAGTCTCGATTCATGATTATTAAAAATCCAACTTTTATTTTAGGCTATAATATACTGAATGAAACTTATATGGAGGAACCGAAAACATTTGATGATTATGATGCTATGGTTAATGAAGCAATACATTATTTGAAACATACACTAGAAAATTCGTTAAACGAGAAATTAATGTTTGTTTAAGAAATTTTATAATTTATTGTATCTCGGACGGCTAATTATCGTAAATCCTCTAATATTACCTTCTGTTTTTCAACTAAGTAAGGTGTGCTTATACTAGAGATTGGAATGTGAGAGTCGTGCGAGAATCGAGATCTCAAAATAATTCGATCTCGATATCCGATATTTTTAATCGAGATCTCGTCTCGGCCGCTCTCTAGCTTATACCAGAGAATGTGGTCTGTAAAAGAGCATGGTCTCTCCTAATGAACCTTTTAAGACATTTAAAGATAAAATAAATATGAATAAAAAAATTAATAATTTAAAGAGATGATTTTGTTAAAAGAGTTGAAGACGCGTTACAAGGACGAACTTTGCGTTATGTTCGCATGATAGGTTTAGGAAGTATGTATGGGCATCTCGATCACTATGATTATGAAGATAATGAAATTGGAAAAACTGAAAGGAAAATTTTAATTGAAAAGTTGGACGATGATTATAAGAAAAAATATTTAAAGTCTTCACAAATTACGGCAATATTTCAATTTGCATTGGGACTTTTGGTATTTTAATAAATTTGATAAGTTAAGAAAGACGAGTCATACCAGAAAATAGCAAATGATTGAATGAAAATTTTCGTAAGATTAAGTCCTTCGGTATCTTAGTGTTCGTGGGATAGCCCAGATTAAGGAGTTGTTCGGGAAGTAATTTCCCACAAGATTATAGACAAGACCGTTATCAAGGTAAAACAGAGTGCTCAAATTTGTTCTTTACTTAGTTTAAATGAAAAATCTAATGGATCTCAGTTGGTAAATCACGTTTAGCGATATCAATAGAAGAAGATGTCTAGTGTTAAGTCCCAAGATGTTCAGGATCAGTGCCTGTTCGGTGCTAACCTTTTACCTAGAGCTTACTGTGCTAATAAATTAAAAATAAATCTAAAGTAATAATGCTGCGTTTAGGCTATTCAACATTTTAATGATATAAACAACCAAAAATTTGAAGGATCTAAAAAAATTATAGCAACTTTCGAAGACATGCATTTAAATTTAACTTATGAAAAGGAATATTTAAGGGGAAAATACAATATTTTTGGAATAAAACCTGAGAATAAATATATAAATTTAAAAGAAATTCCACAAATTGTTAGTGAGTTGGAAATGGATGAGTCTACATTAATTATAATGATACAGTGTATGGCTTGAATTTTTTTAGTTTTTATTTAGGGTTAGACCCTGACCTTCGATGTTAAGGCAATCGTACTAGGTAAGGGTCACTGTTTTATCAAAAAAGACTGAGTCAGGTGTAGTCGCCTTCTATTTTTTTGATTTGACTCGTCAAATGTAGTTTTCTATTTATAAGTACGTAGCTAAAAATGGTGGCTCTTGAAGGGATCGCGCCGGCATAAGAAATAAACTCTCGATTTCGTGAACTGGGAATTACGGCCCAAAAATTTGGGAATTCACGTTTTCAGAATAAAAGCCTGGGCCCCGGGCTTTAGAAATAATCATTCAAAAAAATTTTTAAAGGTCCACCTGAAATGACAATGAATATAATCGACACATATAAGTCAAAAAATATGCTTGGAAGCCTGATACTTGTGGAATCTGCATTGAGCTACCCCGTTGATTTTCTTAACCAATATCGTCAAAGTTTTTCATCGTCCATTTTGGCATTCCCAAAAATTCTATTAACACAACTCTTTTATTTACCTACAAAAACAAGGATTTACTATAATGTAGTGGCTGAAGAAGAAAAAGAAAATGATCGAGATTAATCATAAAAGTTTATGAAAATGTCATTGAATCTGTTGACAAAAATTTTTCTATGTATTTTTTGTGTTATGTTTGTAATAAAGCTAAATGATTATTAAAGTTAAGTGAGTAAACTGAAGTTCATATCGGGTCATGATTAGCTATATTTTTAGACAGACATACTTTAATAATATTATTAAGTATTTTCTCTTAAAAATATCAACTTAAATCTTCGTTTCAGTATGCCTTCTACAGAATTCAGCCTTTGCTGAATTCCGCATTCCGATTTTCTAGAAATTTTTGAATTTTTCCTTTTCATTTGATTTACAGCCCTAATAGCGGCTATTATTTTGAAAATATTATTTGGCACTCCAAAACTCTATGATTTTTCACTGCTGTGCTAAATAAAGAGGAGTTTCATACGTTTCTGGCTTACAAATATTTCACCTAAACCTTTGATCCCGCGATTTGTTTGCCATTTATGTTTCTGCGCATTCACCGTTTACGTTATTAAAGTGCAGCCGGCCCATCCCCGTCGAGCATGGCAGTTGCCATGAATTCTGTCTTTACGTTTAGTTGGCAATCATATGAAAACGCATGCGTCTTGCATAGAAATAGTATACAGTAAAAAGAGAGACAAAATCGCGTGTATCTTTCCTTCTTTTCTCCTCTTATCTTTTATGTTCAAGGACGCACTCGATTTAATAGCATCAGGCATCTGGGCAATTTAGTCAGGCAGTCAATTAATAATAGCTATGCGTGTTAAAGGGAGATTTTATTTAATTTTAATTAAACAATTTATATATAAAAGTTTGTTTTGTCCGTAAATGCGTTTGTAACCAAGGGATAAGCTATCACAAATGGGGGATTCAAGGGGATTAGTATTAAGTAAGGAGGATTTTTAGTGAATTAGTAGGCATTGGGTAATGAGACAAACGCTTTAATGTAGTAATTTATTTATTTTATGTATGTATTTTTTTCTAATTTAGTTTTTTTATTTTTTAAATTAATGAAAAACAAAAAATCTTGGTTTATTTTATTTATAATTTTAACACTATTTTTAACACAATTTGGAAACGCCGGAAAAAATGGAAATGAACGACCACAAAAAAGAAAAAAACATGTCGGGGAATCTTCAAGAACTTTAAATATTCAAGAACACGAGAAAATAGAAAAACAAATATTAGATCTAAAAAATAAATTGGATAACTGGGAAGGTAATCTAAAATAAATTTTAGACCGCGATTAATATTATGTACATAGAAGGGAAATCGGGAATTCCCGTCGATTTTTTGGGTCGGGATCCTGATTTCCCGCAATCGGAAATTTTAATTTTTTGTCGGCAGGATCACTGTTACATAGTATGATTTCGAAAAATTTAAATCGAGGACGGTAAATAACCAATGGAAAAACAGGAGTGATCCATAACTTGAAAAGCCAGTTTCCGGTTCAATTTCGGCTCACACATAAATAGATGGAAAATAGTACATGGAAGAATGCTCAATCCATACCCATACCTGGCTCTATAAACAACTTTGGGATGCCAAAATGAGCTATCCACTTTGATGTTGATTCTTGACTTTGAGATCATATCTCGATCTTCTGTCTTAAAATATCCGGTCTTGGATAGCTTTTTTAATAAGTTTTTTTGAAAATCAACGATTTTAGGCTATGACATGTTGGAAGGAAGTTATATTGAGGTTTTGTTTTAAAGAATAATAAATTATTCTTTAAAATTAAATTTTATTTAAGAACCCTAAAACAAATGACGATTATGACGCTATGGTCAATGAAGCAATTGATTATTTGAATATCCCTTTAGATGAGGATTTAATGTTTGTTTAACAAATTAAAATTTAAAAATTAGCATTAAAGAAACTGAATTTTAGATTTACTGGATTTGGGGGTTCTGAAGATATTTAAAAATAACTCATTGACAATTAAAAATAACTTTTCACTCCAGGCTTAAACATATGATAAACATATAGCTATATATTTCCTAAGCTGTGCAACAAGCGGCGTAGTGTAATGAATAACACAACAGACTGAAGAGCCGCTGATTAAAGGAGAGAAATAGCTATAGCTCCGCTGCTTAACTTTTAAATTTTTCGAATCTTAGATGACAAATTACTGTGTATCCTCTAATTATATCCTCTAATATCCTCTAATCTCAACCTTCTATTTTAGAAACCTTTGTGATAACTTGTTTAAAATTATCGCCTATTAAAAGTATATGTGCTAATTTTTCATTCAACGAAGCAGCATGTAGCGAACCATATTAGGGTGCCCGCGATTCGATAATGCTGAACGTAGTTATTTCAAAAGTTCGCTGATTTAGACCTGCGTTCTAAAAACGCCTTATCAAATTATCGATAATGAACACTTTAAAATATTTAAATATTTTATCTAGGTTAGAAAAATAGTTAAATTAATATTCTAAATAATTTAAAGAGATGTCTTTGTCAAAGGAGTTGAACACGCGTTACAAGGGCGAACTTTGCGTTATGTTCGTATGATAGGTTTAGGAAGTATGTATGGGCATCTCGATCACTTTGATTATGACGATAATGAAATTGCAAAAACTGAAAGGAAAATTTTAATTGAAAAGTTGGACAACAATTATAAAAAGAAATATTTAAAGTCTTCACAAATTACGGCAATATACCAATTTGCATTGGGACTTTTGGTAATTTAATTAATACATATGATATATATCCTGCTATCTTCTTGCGTCCGTGAGTTAGCCAATTCACGGAGGAAGTTTTTCTCCCAGATTAGCCTGGATAACATAAGTAATATAAAACATGCTGCTTCAACTATAACTGACTTGCCATAGTTAAACTTTAAAGACATAATACATATTATTAAGATAATAGCATGACTATTATTTACAGGCTTATTCCACAGGGATTTAAGATCTATTAAAAGATAACGTGAAAGTAGATGGCAAATTACCTTACATGATGATAGAATGTAACAGTACTACAGTAAGGACGATACCTTCTCGAAGCTAAACTTTTCATTCACATATAAATTATTATATAAATTTAGGTTATTGAGCATTTTAATAAAATAAACAATCGAAAATTTGAAGGAATTGAAAAAATTATAGCAACTTTCGAAGACATGCATCTAAATATAGAATATAAAAGTAAATATTTACGAGAAAAATACTATATTTTTGGAATAAAGCCTGAGAATAAACAAACAAATTTAAGAGAAATTCCACAACATGTTAATGAAATGAAAAATGATGAGGCCACATTGATTTTAATGATACAATGTACATATGCTTTAACATTTTCAATAGTTTTTATCGAGGTTGAGAATGTCTGGAATGGGTAGATAAAATCGTACGGGTCAGGGTCGCGGTTTTATCTAAAAAATCTGCCTGTAGGAACAGGATTTTCTTAAAATAAAATGTTTCTTTTGAAAACACAGCTTGTCAAAATACAAGACGAAAATTTAGAGAATTTTAGAATGCCAAGATGAATTTCAAAATTACCGAAATAACAGAAAATACCGCGGTATTTTTCTCGGAACGATATGGTGTAGATATACTGCGGCATACCGTACACTAGTAATAAATGTTTAATATAAAAAAATTTTTAAGGTCCACCCGAAATGACAATAAATATAATCGACACATATAATTCAAAACATATGCTTGGAAGTTTGATACTTGTGGAATCTACATTGAGCTACCCTGTTGATTTTCTTAACCAATATCGTCAATACTTTTTTTCGTCTATTAAAGCATTTCCAGACGATAATCTAACGAAACTCTTTTATTTACCAAAAGAGACTAAAATTTACTATAAATTACTGAACGAAGACAAAAAAGAAAATGATAGTAATTAAAAGTAAAGGAATTACAAGAATTGTGGAAGAAAACATTTTTTGATTTTTTATTTTCGGGTTTTTTAAATTTTCTCTTTTCACATTATACATGTAATATTAAACGATGTAAACAATTTCCGCCTATATAAGTTAAAAAATAAGAAAAGTCGAAACGAAGCTATTGCTGATCACTACGATTAACTATAAAATGCAAATGTTCCTTTTTCATGTGGTTTCTGTAACAACTCGTTGAAAATAAATAGGTACACTCCGTTAAGATCTACACACTGGAAAAGCAAGATTTCGAGGCATTGAAGTGGATAAATGCCCTAATTTTTAAAAAGATAAAAATGTTCATAAAATTTGTAGATTTTCTTACATCACGATCTTTTTGCATCATTGTTCATACTTGATGTGCTAATTATTATGTGTGTAAAATTATTGACAGACCATATAAAGTTTTCCTCGTCAGATGATCCTTTTTGTTTGATTTTGTTCCTACGGCAAATAGAGGAGAGTTTTGGGAAAAGAAAATTGAGAAGAAATGATGGCACAAGAACTTAACTTTTTCCGAGCGCTGTGTCCATTTTCTCTTTTTTTTTATAATTTGGTAATTTTGAAGTTGCCCCACTTTTTTCATTTCTATTGATATCCTCTAGATCGTCGAATATCCCCGAAATCCCAGCAAAAATCACCCGATATTCAACTTAATCCGCCTAAACCCTCAAAATTCATCCAAATCGCCAATATCCGTCTTAATCCCTCTAAATCGCTTGATATTCACCTTAACCTTTAAAATCCCATTAAATTTCTCGATATTCCTCAATTCTCTAGATATCCCTCTTAATCCCTCTATTATACAATTTAATTTAAATTTGATACTTTATTGAATATCTAAAAATCCACCAGTTAAACCTGGGCCCAGGTAAAAAATTCCTGGGTTTTTACTGGCCTGGGTTTTTCCTGGAATACAGGCCCAGGATTCGGCCCAGGTCAATAAATCAAACTCCAGGAACAGGTCCAGGCTTTTAAAAAATCTCGATCTCTATATTCTCGGTCTCTAGTCGGCTCTCCATTTAAATTAAATTAAAATGGATTGAATTGTATCTTATCGAGAATTGGATTAATTTGGCTCAAAATTATTGCACTTTTTGTTTTTTTATAAAGAGATTTGCACTTATAAAAATATATTCAGAGAAATGTAAAATAGACATAAAGGATGATAAAGCCGATTTTTGTATATCTTGTAAAATATTTTGAAATATGCACTTTTAATAAATAACACAAGATAAGATATAAAAGAGTTTTGCCGACTTTAAAGGAAGCCGATATAAAGAATATTTTGAAATAAATAAAGGGCATTAATAGAAAGGGCATATTTTCATTTTTTGATATTTTGGCTTTATCCAAGAAATATTTATTGGCCAGTATAAAAGAGATAAGGCAAAATGAATTGAGAGCTAATCAGATAAAAGTGATTTAGGACTAGTCGATTTATTATTATCCTGAATAATCCGAATAAATTACTCTTGCATAAATTTTTTGAATAAATATCTAGTTAAGTTTCAAGTTCTTACCAGAGAACGATCGGATCTTTGTAGCACCACAGACATAAGTTTGGAAATATCTTTAGTCGGAAATTTGTTTCAAAAATTTTTCGGAAATCGAAAATTTTGCCAAAATTTCGGAAATCGGAACAAAAAATGTCAGAAATCAGAATTCCGATCGAACTCTGCTTTCAACTTGATGGATTAAATATCTGAGGGAAGGCAATTATTCGAGTTTTGAAAATTTAACATGTAATAAGGGCTTTGAGGAGTGTATTATTATTAAACTTTCACTAAAGGGGGGTAATTAATAGAAAGAAGTAGATGCCAGAATATGCACTAGAATGATGCTGACCTTTCATTAGGTAGACATCGTTTCGCAAAAGAGCTGAATTAAGGGTTGATTGAGGGAGTTGATAGGTAGTTTTTTATAATTTTCAGTCCTAACAAATAAGGGAGTCATTTAGACTCTCATTAAATGACCATTTGACGATTTTTTATCTGTTTATTATTTAGATATTGATAATTATTTTTCAATAATGAAAATATTATTAATATTTTTAACAATATTTTTTGTTTGGTTAACAATTTGTGAAGCTGGGAAGAAGAAAAGATTACCAAAGAAAAAAGAAAAAGGGTCTTCTTCACAAAATCCACCAAGTGTAATAGATCCAGTAGTTAAAGCCATTCGTGATTTTAAAATGAAAAATTTGGATGATTGGGAACGTTTGTTTATATTTAAATTATTATAGAAATAATTTGAATAAAAATTCCAGGTTTTGATTATTTGAAAAGTTACCTTGAGGTTATATATTTAAAAAATAATTTTTAAAATCCAAATTTTAGGAACCAAAAGAAACTGGGGACTATGACAAAATGGTTAATGAAGCAAAAGAAAAATTACTAAAAGATAAAGAAAATACATTGTTAAGTAGTTTTTATTAGAATGATACTGTATGAAAAAAGATTCCTTATTAGGGTTGCCAAAATGGACCGACTCGGACGAAAGATCGAGTCGGGCCTAGATGTTTGGCCCGAAAAAGACTCGTTCCGGCGCGATTCGATAAATTTAGGCCCGAAAAAGACTCGCACCGGCCCGACTCGATAAAAACAAGCCCGAAAAAATGCCTCGACCGTAGGCCCGACTCGAAAATTTCAACCCTAATCCTTATGACCTGCTGTTAAATTAGGATGCTATAAACGCCTTGAAATCCATCCCCTTAATTTTAGACCACATATAAAATAGATATTCCTGGCCGATAATCTGGCCCCCAAACCTTTGTGTTACAACAATATTTTTAATTTTATAAATTATTTTGACAGAACCGAATTTCTTGAGAACGTTAAAAGAGCTTTACAAGGAAGAAAATTACGTTATGTTCGTTTAATAGGCCCTGGAAGCATGCATGGCCACTCAAATCATTATTTATACAGGGAAGACAAAGGTAGAAATAAAGCTAGAGAAGTATTTTTGTCGTTTTCGGAGAAATACAAAAAATTGTTTATTAAATCTTCACAGATTCGAGCAGTTTATCAATTTGCCGTCCAAATTTTGGTTCGCATTACATCCATAGACTATAGACATTACATCGCCTCGTGCAGAATATCATATTTAATATAAATTTAGTACGACTATTTTCCATAAGTATAAATACGGGGGACAAACTCGCACAAAAAAATTCAAGCTCATTTTGCTTCCAAAATCTAAGAGAAGCGGTACTGTCCCCCTTCACGCCCCGTTTTTGTCTACACCTTATTTATTAGAAACTTTTAAAACAAAAAAATTCGTTTATTTGGAGGGTTCGCCCAACTCTCGAGGCCCAACGGTCACGCTTAATTAATTGGATATAAAGTAATATTTAATTAACTTTCAGACAATTGAGCATTTTGATAATCAACAAAATCCAAAAAAGGAAGAAATAAAGTTAAAACACAAAGGGAAAGCCATCGCCTCATCATCTGGAACAAATATTTCTGAAGCTAGTATAATTGGAACATTTGAGGAATTATATATAAATGAAAGCGAAAAAAAATATATCGAAGGAAAATATAAAATTATTGTGATAATTCCAGAGGTTAAAAAGAATAGTGTTTCTACAAATTTATACAAAATTCCGTCAATTGTTGATAAAATGGAGGCTGATGAAGCAACATTAATCATAATGCTAGAATGTAATCTTATAAATTTATTTATTATGATTTATGACGTTTACCATCAGTGAAATGAAATTTTATATGTACATGTGTACACCTTTAAAACGATCAGAGGGAGGGGTGATGGGAGCCATAATAGACGGATCTAGAAACCCATATGAATGAATCCCTATTTGTAATCCTATATTTTTATTGTATATCAGCATACGATATTGCATCTGCATGTAGTTATAGAGAAGATTTGCACCTAGCCTTAAGTTTGTTAGGAGGTAGGAGGATAGTATGTAAGCAGGAGGATAATATGTAAAATCCTCCTGCTTACATATCATCTGGAGTAATATATGTATGTAAAAGTCGTGGAGCTTACTCTCCATTTTTATTTTCTGTTGCAAGGCTCAAATAGACATTATGCAGTATTATAAAACTCAGACCTATTCATGGTCACGGATATTGATACAGATAATATGCAGATGCCTGCAGATATCCTCCTGTATCCTATACGTATACCAAAATCCGTAACCATGAGCAGGTCTGAAATACTATCTAATTATTTTTTTTAACAATTTTTAAATATTTTTTAAGGTCCCTTTGACATGACAAAGGAAATAATAAATAGCTATAAAATAGAAAATAAGCTTAAAAACTTGATAATTGTCGAAACTTCAATTGGAAATGAACTTAAACGTAATCCCATTGAAATAATAAATTTTTCGAACGATAATAAGCTTGAAATACTTCAAGCTTTTCCACATTCAACAATAGTAGAAAATCTCCTGGCTGGAGCATTCATTTATTATAATAAACGGGAAGATGAAGAATTGGATAAATTGATAGTTCCTTCACAAGAAGTAAAGAAGGAGGATGTTAAGGTTGATGTGAAAGAAAAGGTTGAAGATGAGAGGAAAGAAGAAATGAAGGATGGAGTTAGAGATGATAAAAAGAAGGGAGTTAAGGTTGAAAAGGCCGAGGATGTTAAGGTTGAAGTTAAAGAAAAGAATGAAGAGGACAAGAAGCAAGACGATAAAAAGAAGGATGTTAAAAGTGAAAAAAATAAAGTTAAGCTTGTAAAGGATGAAGATAACAAGAAGAAAGAGGTTGAAAAGCATGATGATAAAAATGAGGGAACGGGAGTTAGTGATGAGATGAATGAAGATGTTAAGGTTGAAATGAAGAAAAAGTTTGAAGATGAAAAGAGGGAAGAAAAGAAGGAGGAAGTTAAAGATGTGAAAAATAAGGAAGTTGGGGATGAACAGAAGGAAAAGGTTAAGGTGAAAGAAAAGAAGATTGAAGATGAAATGAAGGAGGAAAAGAATGAGGAAGTTAAAGATGAGAAGAAGAAGGGAGCTAAGGATGAACAGAAGGAAGATGTTAAGGTGGAAGAGGATGTGATTGAAGATGAAATTAAGGAAGAAATGAAGGAGCAAGTTAAAGAAAAGAAGAAAGAAGTTAATGAAGAAAAGAAAGAAAAGGTTGAAGAATAGAAGAAGAAAGAATAAAAAGATGAAGTTAAAGTTTAAATAATGTGATGAGTGAAATGTCACCAATTAATTTTAATTTTGCAATGCAAACATATCCAAAATTAATTTTTTTAATTTAATTAGTTAGTAACGTACTCATACATATTTAAATTCATCTGCATATAAAATTTATTTTTAAAAGTTTCAAAAAAAACGATATTCATACACTTTTAATATCATAACTAGGGCTGGACCAGGTCTAAACACTACATGTTACATCGATGAAAACAAACTTACATCGAGGAAAACAAATTAAAAAAGTCTAAATTTATCGTAAAAATAACAGTATAAGGCTATTAGTGTCATTAAGTATTTATTTATACTAAGAAATTTCTTTTTGTTGTTTTCACCAATTCTTAAATTGAATGGTAAGATATTGGCAGAAGTCTAATTGCATTTATTACTGTTCATTTTACCCAAATTTGAATAATTTGTCAAAAGGCTTTTAAATTAATAAGATTACGTTTAAAAAATTAAATTGATGTAAAAATTGTGTTTAAAAAAACAACAAAAAACGAAAAAGCCAATGTTCAATAAAAAATAATCAATAATGTTCTTGCATAAATATCAAAGCGCCAAACAAGTATAAATTACTTTAAAAAATGTTTAAATATGGCGACATTTGAATTATTAAATAGTGCGCTGTGGATAGAGGGTATATATAGGTGGTTAGAGTGTAGTTAGGGTGGTTAAGGGTAGGTAACATAATTTAATACCGTTTAAATTTCATGTTTGATCAATTTTGTCTATTTAAACTAAACTAGATAGGACTAGACAATTTAATGCTTTATAATGCTGAAATAACTTTCTCCGTTTGAATAACTAAAAATTTTATCACTAAAATGCGATTGTCATTCTTTGTTAGTATTTTTAAAAAATTTCGAGTTTAATTTTTGACTATTTTCTTCTTTCCTTTTACTATGCCTTTCATAACTGGCAATTCCATGAACATTTTAACAAAGTTATTTTGATAATCATTAAATTGACTTTTACTTGTTCTGAATTTAACTATGTTTAATTAATAAATATAGGCGCTTAAATTTGATCATCTAAAAGTTTTTCTGCTTGTAATAATTTTTCTTCAAAATTATTAATATCAGTTGAAGATAACTTAAATACGTAAAATATAAATAATTTAGGATTTATTAAACGATCTAATTCTTGAAAACTTAAATGAGCTCCAATACATTGGATCACATTCAAGAGATATTAATAAGGAGCTAGAGAATAATTCTCTTTGTAAAGCAGCTGGGCTATAGCTATTTCTCTCCTTTAGCTAGTGCAAAAGTTATTCGGCGACTTCCTAAAGCCTACTGTAAAGCCGTAGGAATTAAATAGCTATATGCTTTACACCATCCATTCTCCGCGGAAGCGATATCGCTGGGAATGGGGTGTTGTAAGCAAACAGATTCAACTTTCCAATTACCCATAGTTGAAATTCACAGTACTCTATCCTTAATAGATCCGATTGTATGGCACATGGATTTAGGCAGGCATCGATCATGCGATCTATCACAGTGAAAACGCTAGAATATCCCATCACCCCTCATGGGTGGGTCTTTATTTATAATATTTTTATATTAAATTTAATAACCTCCAAATTCTTAACATTTTTTGCCAATTCACTAATAATTATAAAAACAGCTTTATAAATATGCCAGCTATAAAGTGCTGCTTCTCCAGCTCCAAAAAATTGTTTTTCCTTCTCAAACTTTTGAAATTTTTCTGTCAAAAATTTACTAAAGTCGTTATTTAATGGACGTCCAGTTCCATATAAATAAATTTGTTTTTTGCCATTAAATGTAATATTATCCAATAATTTAATTTTCTTCGAGGAAATTAATTCTATAAATTCATCCATATTCGAATCAAAAATATTTTCTTCGTTTTGATGATTTGTTGATTTTAAATCATCAAAAAATTTTAAAATTTCTTTATATTCCTCAAAAGCATTTTTAATCTCTTCAGAAAATTTTTTAATTTTCTTTTCTTCATGTCCCTTTATTATTAGAGGTAAAACCTCACTACTGTCTTCCTCAATTTAAAAATAAAATTAATTTATGGAGGTTTTCTTTATGCTACAAATGTTCGCAAAGATTAAGGCAGATATCGGGGATTGGCCGGGATAATTACACCTTTCAATCGCTTACTTAAAGCACTAAGTAATAACATCTATGTATAAAATTGATGGATCCTGAAAATTTTCTAATGTCAGGATCTGATATCTGAATGGAAAATCAACGTTTGGGAATGAGAGAAAATCTCAACGAGGAGGTGCGAACATTTGCCAAAAATTTTTCCACGCGACTTCTACTCTGTATCCAAACAAGGGGTGGAACTTCGAAAATTCTTTATTATATTTGATCCCAAGTTATTTCTCTATCATATAAATTTTATTTGATCTCAATATCCTTAATTTGAAAAAAGTTATTCCATAAATAGTTTTTCCTAAACATTTCTTGTCACCCTGTAATTTAAAAAGAAATTTATTTAATAAAACTCATCTCTATATTTTCATCATCCAACTCATTCAAATTATTAATATCACCACTAGCATCAAAAAATTCTTTTTCTTTTAATTTATCAAAGTTTTCATTTGCGTCAAAAAATTTTTCATTTAAATTATTTATCATTGAGGGATTAAATTTATCAAGCTAAAAATTTATTTAAATTCAAAATATAAAAATAATATATTTGCCTCTTTATCGAATTCGGATCTTCGTATACCTATAAACTCTTCGATTGTATCATCTAAATTAATTTTAAAAATTATTTTGATTATATTTTTCATTAATTATTTTAAATTAATTAAATTAATTCAGTAAGTGAGAGTAAAAGGTTGGCCCCGAGCAGACATAAATCTATTGCTCACCACAAACAGTTGCTTTACTGGCTAAGCTAGGGTACCATGGGCTGGGGTTAGCATCATAGGTCGAACGGAATTCCGATTTCCGACTTCCGACACCTTTGTCTTTTCCAATCGATCTCTGGTTCCCATCTAGCTTCCCAAAGGAAAGCTGGTTCCCATCTACATAACTTCCCCTATTTTCCCCTATATGTACAGAATGGTCAGCCTTTTTACTTTCTTCTATCCAGAACATAGAAAGGCATTTTAGCCGGAAGAAAGGATTAGATAAAAATTAATTTTATTATACCATTTCTATGATCAAATATATTTTTCAATTCAATAAAAGTTTTATTTTGTTCATTTTCTTGATTAGGACGATTTTTATAAAATATTTCTTTTAATTTCTCTAAACGTAATTTCAACTTTTTTGGAAAAAATTTTTTCGATGCTTTATTAAATTCTTTTTCAACACACCTTTTTAATGATTTATTTTTATCACATTTTAAAGTACACTCTTTTGCCGAATAAAGAAAATTGAGATATGAATTATTCTGTTTTAAAGCATAATTTACTGGATCGAGAAACTGAGTCTGTTAAAAATATTATTAGGTCGGGTCATAATTATTGCCGCTTTTTTAATTTGGATTTTTTGATTTTTAAAATTAAGTTTTTACGAGGCATTGAAGTTCAAAAAATCACAACTTTATGAATATCTCCCATATATACCTAAACCTGGTATTAAAATGAAAAGTAGATTCAGATCTTTATGTTAGTTAAAAAGAAAAAAGAATATTTATAAAATAGGAGGTTGATCTGGCTAGAGGTTGATCCCCCCCTCAATTAAAAATTGTTATGATCTAGAAAATAGTTATGATACTAGCCCCTCCAAAAATCCTAACCTAAGACTATACAGGAGTCTTGGGCAGGTAAAGAGTCCGCTCTTAACTGCCAAACTTTTGTGTCAAGTGAAAGCAAAATAACTAGTCCAGAATTAATTAATTAGTAAATATTAAACGTTATAAACAAGTACCATAATTTCTTTATCAATTTCCTCATCATTAGGATCGTTTAATTCTTCAATATTTTTCTTTAATAATTCAACACCGACCAAATAATTTTTGAATATTTTATTCCAAAATTTTTTAATTACTGCGTTTCTGGCTAAAAATAAATTTTGTTCATTTAATGGACGTGTCCGACCATATAAATTTAGACCAATAGTAATGCGTAAATTTAGTTTTTGGCCGGGGAGAGTCATTAAATGGTTTAACGTAAAATCCAATCTCGTCGAGAATCTCGTCTTACGCTCTTCGCTAGTTTACAATAATATCTACTACTCCTTATCCTCTGTTTTTAGACCCTATCTTAAGGTTAAAAAAATTTATTTTCAAACTATTACGATTATCATTGATGAATTTATTAAACCAATCCTTATAAAGAACAAAATCTAAAACACTTCTTGCTCTCCATTCCATTATACTTTCTGTATGTAATGAACGTTCATATAATCTTGTATACATTTCTTCTTTTTTCTGTTCGTCTAAATTAAAATTTTAAATAAATTTTTGTTTATCTAACCAGGAATTCCAAATATTTGAGGATTTTGTTCAAATAAGAACGTAACACGCGAATATTCAAATAATGAAGAAAGTTTCTCATATGCTTCATTAACAAATGTTTGGTTGTTATTATGTAATAGAGTTTCTCTATAAATAAATCATTTATCTTGGGGAAAGTTACAAGTAGGTTGGATCCTTTATATCGACATATAAAGGATCCTTCAGCTGTTCTGGTTCAATTGAGGCCTTTAAGATGAATCCTTTGCGCACAGAGCGTTTCCGCAGGAAGAGATTGAACTTGAGGGAAGAAACACACGAAAAAAAAGAAAAGCATTGAATTGGATATGCTATCGGATGACCATACTCATATTGATCATACTTGGATGTTATACTCATACATGGATGATCATACTCATTTAATACACATTTAATCATTCACATTATACAAGTACTATGTTAATGCTGTGGAAAAATACATTGGATGGGAGATAGAATAGAACCATTACAGTGGAGACCCAGACCGAAGCACAACAGAATGTGCCACCATCCATCCCGCTGCTGGGTTACTGGGTTATTATTCCGCTGCTCGGTTACACATAATAATATCATGTATCCTCCTTATGCATAAATAAAAATAAAATTTTTAAAAACCTTAAAAATTGCTGGAAAGAAATATTCTTTTTAAATAAATAATTGTAAAATACAAGAAAATTAATTTCTCTGAATTGTTCGCTAAATGTAACATTTATTAAATCTCCAAGTTTATTTGATCGGTAAAGACTAATGCATTCATTTATGATTGTTTTATAATTGGCCTCATTTACTTCATTCTTAATATATTCATTTACTTGTTTTGCATATTTTAAGATAAAACAAAGGCCAATTTCTCTGGTAAAACTAAACAAATACCGATGAACAAAACTTAAAAGATAATTTTTTAATTTTTAAGCGAAAAATATTAGCGACCTATTAGTATCTTGTAAATAAATTTTATAATTAATAACGTTTTGATGTACCTTTATTGCAATGATTTAGCCGATATAGCAAAATGAATTCAAAATTCGTAAATTTCTATTTTTTTACTCCTTGATTTAGGAATTAGTATTTCAACTAAAAACGTCGGAAATCCTCGATTTTTGGATTCTCGTTTGAGGTTGCACCCCTTAACCTCAAAATCCCAACCCCAAAATTTAAATTTCCTCCCCGAAAGATCGGAAATGGACAATTGTTTGCAAATTGCTTGTACTAACAGTTAAAATTTCGTATGTGATTCGAATAACTTAAGCTGCCCTAATATAAATTTCAATTAATAAACAAATAACTATGTAAGATTTACTTAATTTTATCATCTTTCTTTAGTAAAAACATTGTTTTTTCTATCAAATATAATTGTGATGTAAATATTATATCCATTTTTGTATCTTTTCCTAATATTATACCTCTGTAATAACACTCCAAAACTTGTAAAAAATGATTTTGAGGATATGCGGGGAAAGCCATTTTATGATACAAATTGCTGATTTCTTAATTAAAAATATGTATATCAGGAAATTTTTTAGAAATTTTAATATTATTTATACTTAAAACTATTGGAATCTCTAGTTAAAAGGCCAGAGCGGCCATTTAAGAGGCATTGAAATATGTACATAGAGCGCCGTTTTAGTTGAACGTAAGTTTGGCAGCTCCTGTTATCTAGATCCGAAAAAGAGATCGTATAGCAGATATCGCAGATATCCCAGATATCGGATCCGGATCAAGGGTGAGCGCATTGCGCTCGTCTTGGTTTTTTGAGATTGCCTCTTACGATTGCCTATGATACGGTTATCCACAAATTTCCCAGGATCCGCTAACTCCGTTGAACAGCATCTCACGCCCGCTTGATTAGAGAAAATACTGATTAATTTGCCCTTAAAATTAATATAAACTACTTTGAGGAATAAATCCAGCATTTGAAATTACAATTAGAAAAAATAAAATTAAATTACAAAATAATATTTTCATTTAAATTTTTTAATATTTTTATTTTAAAGAAAAATAAATTTATTTTTAAATTTTTAAATGATATTCAAAAAGTATTTTTCTCTTTATATTTTGCCCTTAAAATATTATGAAATAATGCTTTCCTAATTTTTTGCCCTTTATGAAGACGGCGATAAAATTTTTTCTTTTTAATTTTTGCCGCCAAAAATTATTGAATTATATGCCCTTTATTTTATTTATCCATTTTATGTTGACCTTTTATTTTAATCAATTTCTTAAATTGTTTTATGTCATGAATAAACTGCCAAGAAAGAATAAATAAAATATTTTTTAAAATAAAAAAAACTTATCACAATGGTGAAGGGCTTAAATACAAATGGAAACCTAAAGATAATGGGTGCGAATATGTATATCGTTGGGATAAATGTTGAATGTAAAATCCTTATCTTAGTTTCTACATAAAAAATTCATTGAAAATTGCCTAATTGACACACAATATATTATTGTAATGAAAAATTTTTTTAATATGAAAATCTAATGAAAATCTTCAAAAAACATAAAATAGTCCAAAAAAGGTCAAAATAGCTTATAGCTCAAAAGGTCGAATAATTACTTTTTCTAATATTTACTCGATAACCTCGCAATAATTTTACATTGTTATTACGTATCTATCTCTTTTTTAGTGAGAGTCTCTTTTTTTAGTGAGAGGTAAATAAAAAAACTTTTTTAGTGAGAGGTAAATAAAGGATAAATAAAAACATTAAAATTAAAAAAATATTCAAATTGATGATTTGTAAGAAGAAATAGATTTTATAAGGTTAAGATTTAGCGATATTATCGCAATATACGCCACCATTCTATTTTATTTCCTTCAAAAACGTTTTTTAACATCTGGCTATAAGTCCAAGTCGGCGTGTCAGAACCTATTCTGGGCGAGTGAAATAGGAGGAGGGTGTCAATGAAAAAATTGTAGAGGAGGAAGAATTTAAAGAGAAGGAGGAGGAAAATGAAAAGGGGCAAAATATTGAAAAGGATGAGTAAATTGAACAGGAGGAGGAAGAAATTTAAGAAGAGAAGCTAGAAATTGAAGAGAAGATGCGAGGAAATGAAGAGAAAGAAGCAGGAAAAAATAAAGAGAATGAGGAAGAAAATGATAAGAATGCTGAGGAAAAATAAAGAGAATGAGGAAGAAAATGATAAGAATGCTTCAATTGAAGAACAAAATGGCAATAGTCTCATGTGATTAATTTTAAAATTTATTTATTCAGTTTTCTTTAATGAATAAATCATACATTATTTATCAAAAAAATTTATAAATTTTGAATTTGTAAAATGTACTAAATCAAATTATTCTCTTTCGTTTGGTCAGATTTTTGATAATTGGCAATTCCATACAAGAGTTGAAGAATTCCTTTTGATAATTTGCAAATTTAATTTTACCATCATTTGGTCTTAATTTATATAATATTAAATTATTAAAATATATCGAAACTTACAATTGGTCAATCAAATATTTTTCTACTTGTAACAGCTTTTCTTTAAAATTTATAATATCGGTTGAAGATAGCTAAAATTTATAAAATGAAAAACAGACTTACCGTATTTCCTATATTAGAGCCCCATGGGGCTCTATTTTTCAACTATCCTCCAAGGTGGGGCTGTATTAAAGGGTGGGGCTTTAATTGAGGGTGGGGCTCTATTTTTCAACCCTCTTTTGAGATAAAATCCCATTTATTAAATATCCATTGCAACTAGAGTTAGGCCGGAGGGGTGGTCGATAAAACCGAAAAATATCGAACGAGGATCGAAATTTTCGATTTTTCACAAAAATTAAAATTTTATAAGCAATGAATAACAAAATAGTAGCAATAGTTCAATGAGAGTAAGATCAATTATGAAATTTTGGTAGATTTGGACGGGTTAAGGGAAATATTAGGGGACCAGTATTTGACATCGATGGATCAAAGATATAATAGTGGATTTTAAGGGATTATGGTGAATATAAGCGGATTAAGTTTATATTGAGAGATTTAGCGGGATTAAGAGGAATATTCTGGACTAGGGGTAATAGGAGGCATATGAAGTGATTTTGTTTGACGAGGCTCTGGAACAGGTTCCAGAACTGGAACTGAAGAAATTCAAAAAGCAGTTCCAGAACTAGAACTGGTATATCCCCATGATCCCTCCTCCTCCATGATCACGAATCATCGATATCCCTCTTTCTTTCCTTAACTCTCTTAATACATCTATAAAGTTATTTGGATATTTTTTCCTCCAAAATTTTTTAGGTGGGGCTGTATTTGGGGTGGGGCTCTAATTGAGGGTGGGGCTCTATTTTTCAACTAACCTCCAAAGTGGGGCTGTATTAGAGGGTGGGGCTCTAACAGAGGCTGGGGCTCTAATATAGGAAATACGGTAATTTGATATTAGATACATTCTATCTTATTTACTTTTAACTTTGGGGAACCTTTGCTGGAGCTTCTAAGTAAAACTCCCGTTTAAAGGTAGACTTTTGTGTAATACGTAGTATTAATATATAAACAGCCGATTTATGATAGTAAAAAGTTGATGGATCATAAAAGCCCATCAAGTCCTTTATGTTCCTTAGTCCCTGTTCTTCTTTGTCTGATCCAGCCGCAATTCCATAATAGCCTACATTGATACTTTCCAATCTAGATCAACTGTTATTATTGAGCTAGTCGAGCTTGGCAAATCTCTTTATACGCTCAACACATCAGATAGTATCAGCGTTTCGGAACTTATTTACTTTAACTACACACCCCATTTATTCGCAAGAAGGCCATCAATCAAACTTAAATTGTTCAGAAAGGTCAGCCTTTCTTTCTTCCTCGATGTTACTCAATTTTCCCTGTGGCATGTGCAATGAGAGAAATTAATAAGGAAGAGATCAATTTTTCTTTCCAATTTCAACAAAATAAAAGTTAACATTTGAATCAATATTCTTATTTTTGCCGTTTCAGTTATTACCACACGGTTGTTTAGGAACATCTCTGTGCGAGTCCGTCCGTGTTCGTCCGAGTTTTGTCTGTCCGTATCCGTCCGTGTGCTGTCTGTGCGAGTCCGTCCGTGTTCGTCCGAGTTTGTCTGTTCGTCCGTGTTTTATCTGTCCAAGTCCGTCCGTGTTTTGTCTGTCCAAGTCCGTCCGTGTTTTGTCTGTCCAAGTCCGCCCGTGTTTTGTCTGTCCAAGTCCGTCGGTGTTTTGTCTGTGCGAGTCCGTCATTATTCTTCCGAGTTTTGTTTGTCCGTCCGTGTTATCCTGTCATTGTCTGTCCTTCTTCATTTCTTTCTCTCATTGCACATGCCACAGGGAAAATTAAGTAACATCGAGGAAGAAAGAAAGGCTGACCTTCTGAACAATTTAAGTTTGATTGATGGCCTTCTTGCGAATAAATGGGGTGTGTAGTTAAAGTAAATAAGTTCCAGCGTTTCAATTCTTAATTAATAGTGAAGTATAAATTTTTAGATCCAAGCAGATATCGGACCTGCGACCTCTAGCCTTTGCTAAATGACCGGCGTTAGCAGCCTTTTTTAAAAGCTCAATTGTCTTTATTTGCTTAATCCTAAATAAAATATTTAAATTTAAAAACCTCCAAATTCTTGACATTTTTTGTCAATTCACTAATAATTATAAAAACAATTTTATAAATATGCCAACTATAAAGTGTTGCTTCTTCAACTTTTAAAAATATATTTTCTTTCTCAAATTTTCCAAAAATTTCTGTCAAAAATTTGCTAAAATCGTTATTTAATTGATGTCCAGTTCCATATAAATAAATTTGTTTTTTGACATTAAATGTAATATTATCCAATAATTTAATTTTTTTCGTAGAAATTAATTTAATAAATTCATCATTGTTTGAATCAAAAATATTTTCGTATTTTTGATCATTTGTTGATTTTAAATCATCAAAAAATTTTAAAATTTCTTCATAACCATGAAAAGCATTTTTAATTTCTTCGGAAAATTTTTTAGTTTTCTTTTCCTCTTTTTCCTTTATTATTAACGGAACGATTGGATCCTTGTCTTTTACTTAAAATAAATTTTAAACCGCCGATTAAATTTTAACCCAAACCCAACTATCAACTATTGGACCTATACCATAGCTTCTCCAAAGCCCTCAGTGAGGGATCTATCAATCTAAGACGATAATTCATATTTTATCACCAAGACATATTAAGATTCCAAACCATTTTAGCTCTAGGATATAAGACAAATGATTCAACCCCCCCCCCCTCCCAAAGATTCAACCACCTTTTTCTTATCAAATTTATTCACCCAATCCCAACTACCTAATATCGAGTTATCTGATATACCTAGATTAACTTAAAACTTATCTCTACAACTTCATCTTTTAAATCTGTTAATTCATTATTAGCTTCATTTGCAACAAAGAATTCAGTCAACTGGATACTGTAAAAATTCAAAGATAAAAATAAAAACCTGTTTACTGAAGGCAGATTTTTTAATACCTATAAACTCTTCGATTGCCTTATCTAAATTAATTTTGTAGAGAATATTTAATTTTAGTTTGGTCTTATCTTAGTAAAACAAATTAAACTACTTTACCATTTCTATGTGTAAATATTTTCTCCAATGCGTCAAAAATTTCGTTATTATTTTGAGTAGGTCTATTTTCGTAAAATATTTCTTTCAATTTCTCTAAACGTAATATCTTGACTTTTGCAAAACTTTTGTTTGAAATTTCATTAAATCTCTTTCCAACACATTTCTTTAATGATCTACTCTGTTTGTAATTTAAAGTACACTCTCTTGCCGAATAAAGAAAATTCAGATATGAATTTTTGGGTTCTAATGCATACTTTATTGGATCGAGAAATTGGCTCTATAGAGAATGAAAAAAATTTAAATTTAAAATCTTAGGTAGATAACTTTACGAATTATTTATTAAAATGGCAAATCAAATGAAATTGGAGGCGTGAGGGATAGGGTTGTCGGCTAGTTGGAAATCCTCGGGTATCCGGATCCGATATACGAATCGAATATTTCGGATACCCGGATCCAATCGAAATTTTCTAGATATCTTGCCTTTTTCGGATCAGGATATTTGGATCCGACAACCCTAGTGGGGGACTTTAGGTGAGGCTCACCCTTATGGCACGATCTCCGGGTATAGCCTTTACTATTACATTTTCTCTTGAACTTAAGCTAGGTAAAATGATGATAGTTCATAACGTGTTTTTAGAATGATCTCAGGCTTTCAATAAGTTCTTTAGACAATATAATTTAAGTAATTATACCGTAATTTCATTATCAATTTCCTTCTCAGATGGATCATTTGAATTTTCAATATATTCGATTAATAATTTCACACCGAACCAATAATTTTTGAATATTTTATTCCAAAATTGTTCAATTATTTCGTTTTTAGCTAAAATTAAATATTTAGAATTAGATATCTTTTCCACATTTTTTTCGATATTCAGTTTCGATATTTATTGCAGAAATATCTCCGAACCTCCGACTGGGCTCTATTTATTATCTATTCATTAATTATATATTCATTGTTATATCCAGTAAATATCTCTGGATTAACCCCCAAAATTCTGTATCCATCCCTAAGATAATTTACTTCGTGTAACAGGCAAAGGTTCGTCCCAGGTAAATAAATATAGCAAAAATGTAAACGTTCTGTCGGTGTGTAGGGGTTGGGCAATTAACAATAATCTTTAATCTAACAGCTCTCAGGATCAGGTCCCATCTTCTTTTTATATTTCTCGTATTGGGTCTGCCTATGTGCCTTATCTTTACATACATATAAATAGTCTTTTGATGGGCCACAGTCTTATACTTTTAATTTATTATAAAATTCCTTACAATTTTCTTTAACAAATTTATCAAACCAATCCTTATAAAGAATAAAATCTAAAACATTTCTTGATCTCCATTTATATATAACATCTGCATATAAAGAATGTTCAAACAATTTTGTTAAAATTAATGTTTTATCCTCATTATCTAAAAATTTTTTTAAATATTTCAAATAAATTATAAAATGCGCAACCAGTTAATCCAAACATTTCTTGATAGTCTACGCGCAATAGTATAAGACGTGAATGGCCAAATATTAGCAATAATCGGTCATAAAATTGCTCAATCAAATCTTCATTTTGATAATTAGCCAAATTTTGTCTAAAATTAGTTTTAATAAATACTAGATAAGGACGTGATACTTGATAATAATTTGATATACACGTGAATGGTCAACTGTTAGCAAGGATATGTAAAAGAAGAACCCGCGTGTAGACCCATTCCGAGATCATATAAGACTTTAATTTTAAGGGAAACGCTCAAAAATGTCAAACAAGATAAGGGATTAAGATTTCAATAAAGATCATATAAAGATCATATATTTTATATATAAGTTATTTTTATATTAAAATACCCTAAAAATTGCTGAAATGATTCAGTTTTCTTTAAAAAATAAATATAAAAAACATTAAAAACTGTTTCTCTCAATTCTTCCAATCTGCTATCAATTAGACCGAGAATTTTTCTATCTTTAAATATGATAAAACATTCAATTGATAAATTTGTAACACAAATTGAATTTATATCCATCTGAGCATATTTACGAAGTTTTTCTTTATATTTAATTGAAACACAAATATTTATTTCAAGACTAGCACGGAGAAAAAAGCGGAAGATAAAGCTTTAAAATTAATTATTATTTGTTAGTTTTAATTTTTAGTCTGAATTTTATAGTCCTCAGTTTCCAATAAAATTAAAATTCAAACACACCTCAATTCAATATTTGGTTCAACTTTTTTCATTGTTTTTTCTAATAAATACATTTGTGAATTAATTAATAAATTCATTCTGGCATTATAATTATCCTTTGCTATAAGAAATTCTTTATAATTTTTTTCTAACACATGTATTGCATGGTTGCTTAAAGGATTTGACGTAAAAGCCCAAAAGTGATGCATATTGCTCGATTCTGAAATAATTTTTGAAAGTTTATTGAAGCTTAGGGTTATTAAAAATTTTTGTGTTCTGAAAATTAAAAAATACGTATTAAGGATCTCAATTTGTTCACGAGCCTCGAGCGACCGACCAATCAATTCCAGAGGAAAGATGACCAAAATTTCCAATAGACTCAAATTCTTAATCGCCATTATTTAATTAATTTATCGCTTTAAGTATTTATTTTCAATCAATATTAATGTTAATAGCAATCCTTAGACTTTATTCATTTTTCCTTCCTGCCTTTGTTTGTAAAATGTTTTAGAGAGACAAGCGGTGTAATAGGGAGAAATTTAATGGTTAAAAGGAACGCATACCCCGATCGGGGAGAAAGCACCGCTCGAGTTGTAGAGGTACGGTTTCCGCTTATTACACCGCTTATGAAAGTTAAATCTATGAACAAAAAAGGGAAGGAAAAATGAAACAATAAAAAGGATCTCCCAAACAGTAATATGACTCATAATATTCACTTAACCAAACTTTTTCCACTTAACAACATTTCTTATTCGATTATTAATTTATTTATTTAATTAAATAAAATTGTTTTAAATAAAATGGTGACGGCAAGTATAATCATAGCGAAATTTATTTCAGTGAACCTAATTAATTTCTTTGCTTAAGACTTTAATTTTGTGGTGAATCTTGCAAGTGGTATAACAAATGGAGAATCTAATTCTACAACAACAACAAATCAATTCTTGTGGAATTAGACATGTTAGATGTTGTATTTTTATTTAAAAAATAATATTTTTATAAATTACTTTGTGGGATATTGCCAGAATTTGAATAACCAATTAAAAATAATATATTTAATATTATAAATAAATTCATTTGTTTTATTTTAGAATTAATTTTAATAATAAATTAATTAATTTAAAAATTAATTGTTTGTTTATTTTTTATATATTTATGTAGACAACATCGAATATTACATATTCACTCTCATGTACTTTTATGGGAATTACAATTTCAAAATAAAATCCTTTACTTAATCGACTTATAAAAAATAAAGAATAGGGCGAAGAGCATTTAATCATTTTTTAAATAAATGATGCAATTACCTAATTTTATTAAATTTTTCATTGAAAATCACGTGAATAGTCTATCAAATTATTGTTGAATTACCTAAACCGGATTTCAACTTTTTGAATGTCTGGACTTTAAAAAATACTAAAAAAGGCTAGTAACAAGAAAGGATCTACCTTGGTGAGTCGAATCAATTTGCCTCCCCTGACTCTGATGGAACGTTAAAAAGTTTATAGGGCCATATGGGACTCATAAAATTTCACGGGACGTACATATATCTTAAGGTATAGCCGAAAGATGTCCCAGATCTGTTCAAATTTTCTGTTTGAAATTTAAAAATACGCCATCCTTTTTAAAACGAACCAGAAAAATTTTAAAAATGCTAACTTTCTTGTACTTTTTTTTATTTTGTTAAAAAGGAGGATTTCTACTAGGTCTTTAGAAAATTTCAGAATTTTGCCTTCGCCGCTTAAAAAGGATAAACCTAAGAGATGATAAAAATATAAGCGGCCGGCCGTTCAATTAGAGAAAATAAAGTACTTTTGTAATTTGAAATTGTTTTTTACTATGCCAGACTTGCATTACAAATTAATATACATTTTATAGAAAAACATGTTTATAGTCCTTGACTTAAGCTTATTTCATAACAAAATTATTTTCGATCAAGTTGTGCAAATAAAAATATTTTTAGTGTCCATTTGGTCAAATTTATTGTTATTTTGCATAAATATTAAACGTAGACAAGGCAAGGCTGTTTTTTAATTGAAAGGCAACAAAGCTAAATAAAAATAATCGGTTTAGGACAAAATAATATTAAAAGCTTGTTTTGTTACTTTAAACCGATCCACTTAAAAATTATTTTTGGAATAAAACGTAATATAAATTATAAATTTATTTTAATAATTTTATCATTTTATTATTAAAACTTTAGTAATATTTTTTAAATATTATTAAACAAAAATATATTTTGTGGGTCTACGTCCGGTGGTGGCTTCAGAGCTTTATCAAGATTTAAAAATCCTGGAGCCTTGATAGAGCGTTGCTCAATCGAGCTAACTACGCTCGCAGAGGTGGGTCGGAACAGTCAGAGGTGTCGGAAATCGGAACTGTCGGAAATCGGAAATGTCTCAAAAGTCGGAAATTGGAAATCGGAAATTAAAATTTATTTCAGAAATCGGAAGGAAAAAAACGTTGGAAATCGGAATTCCGACCCACCTCTGCTATAGAGCAAGCATATTTCTCCATCCGTGTCGGAGATTCTTAGATTATTAAATTCAAAAATGTATTGGCATGAGTTTTTGAGAATATTGTCAAAATTATTTCATATTTTCAGTTATTATTTAAATTGATAAGAAAAATGAATTTAAACAAAAATATTTATATAAATCCACTCATTGTTTTAATTTATTTTAATCTGTTTACACGTTCCGTTTTTGGTTGTCTACCTCCAGCTGGACAGTGTTGTTCCACTCCGACTTGTACTAATGCTCCACCATGTTCTTCCACTGGCCATTCTGGAAGGTATTTTATTTACGAACTAGTCAAGCGGCTCATTTAACTTCTTGGTCTTCCAAAAAATCCCAAAATTTTCGTCTTCTTACAAGATAAAATATTCCTCATAGATAATAATTGTTTTTGTTTAGTTACTCAGCTCCATATTCTAAAGATCATGGATCTCATGGAGGAAAGTATGGTGGTGGTGATTATGGTTATAGTATGGATAGTCATGAAGGGGGATATGATAAAGGATATAAGAAGAGCAAATATGGCGGCGGTGGGAAAGGATATGATTCTTATGGTGGAGACAGTTATGGAAAGGATAATTATGGAGGAGGAAGTTATGGAGATAGGTTTCTTTTAATAACTAAGCCAAAAATAAAAAAGAATATCTTCAGTTATAAAATGCCTTTACCTCCACCACCTCCACCTTCATACTCTTCATATGGCGGAACTGCTCCATATGCTCCTCCACCTCCCAGCTACTCATATCAACCTCCAGCACCTTCATATTCACCTCCTCCAGTATATCAACCACCACCACCTCCTCCAGCCTATCCGGCGCCTCCAGCTGCCTATCCAGCACCTCTTCCACCTCCTACATATCTCCCAGCAGCTCCAGCACTGCCTACACCCCCACCAATTTATCAATCTCCAACGGCCCCTCCAGCATATCCACTCCCTCCAATGCCTTCTACCATAGTTTATGCAACTCAACCCCTTTCGTCTCCCTCAACAACTTCGAATATAATTTCCCAACTTGCAAGTGAATATCCACAGATTATTGGAAATAAAATTATTGGTACAACAGCGCCTTCTCTTCAAGGGATTTACCAACCATTAAATGGGCAGTTTAAAGGGGGACTTGTTTCTAGTGGTGGATTGTCTGATTCTATTGGAAGGTTTGTACATTCATCTTAAATAGCCAATTGAGTTCCTAATTGACCCTTACTTCTCCCCCCCCCCCCCCCAGATTAAGGTACCATTACCCTCTCCGATTAAGGTCCTTAAGGTCTTCCTCAACTATGATTAAGCCCCAAGTTTTTTTCCTTTGTATTAGAGAGTCCGTTCAATAGATATTGGCCCAGGTATGGTCTAACCTATGACTACAGAATAATACCAGGATAGAATAACATGCTTGTTACATTAGTAAATATAGTATACAAAAATATAAAAAAAGCTACGGACGGCTCATTTGCCGACCAAGACTCAACCCCTAACTGTGTGTCAGCCCCTAACTCTATTAACCTAATTTTATTTCCAGTTTGGACAACACAGGATTGTTAGCTTTACCTCCTTCTGTCTCCCCTCCACAAGATTTTTATTCTGGTCTTCAATCCTTAAATCCCTCAATTACTTCCTATCCTCCCAATGGCCCTTTCTTTATGAATTTGGCATCTGGAGGACCTCAACCTTTTAAAATTAAAAAGAAATTGGTTCTGCTAGACAAGGCAAAGGAAAAGAATGCTGTAGCAGCCGCAAAAACTTCAACAAAATTTGTAAAGGAAGCTAAAGCTATTAGTGATTTAGCTGTGAATACAAAGAAAAAGGTTCAGTCTGCTGCAATAACAAATTCAAAAATATAGGAAATCGTCGTTCAAAATCATTTTTCCGCCTTAAATTGTTCTTATTGTAAATATTAATCTTTTGATTATTTGATAAAACGCTAGAATATTTTCTTATACTGTACTATATAACAGGGATGAAGCCAACCGAATTTTAAAAAGCGAAAGACGAAAGGCGAAAGTCTTCACTGAAATTCAAAGTTATTGCAAAAAGTATAATGATCATTGGAACTATCTGGGATACCCATTCTATTTCCGAACCGAAATCTTATGATATCGGCTCCAAAACAAAATTTCTTTAAAGTATAATGAATTGACCAGTGACAGAGAGGTATTGAGAACAGAAGCCCAGTTCCACTAAATTTTTCGGCTAATCGAAACCGACCGAAATTTCGGTTAAATGAAACGAACAAATTTTCGTCTTTTAACATTTTTGTGAGTGATCGGCTTGATTAATCCCATTGTAAACGAGATTTCGCTTATCAAGAGTTTTTGATTAATATACAAGATTCGATTGGATTGAGGCTTAAAGTTCCCTGTGTCTAAGTTTATTAAATATTTTTAAATTTATCAATTCTATGATTTTTTTCATTTCCTAATAAAAATATTTACATTAAAATTTAAATATAAAAAATAAAAAGATTTAAATAATTATTTAAATTAAAATTATTTGATTGAACTTTTCTCTCAATAAAAATTTTTTATTTCGATTAAGGACAAAAAATTTGTCTGAAATTGAATTTTAAATAACGTTTATAAATACCAACTCTCCTTTGATTATTCCCCTTTCATTTTTTATCAAAAATTATGATCAAAATTTAATAAAGAATGAAGGGACCTATAGGAAGTTTTAAATGACTTTCTTGGATTTTTTGGACGGGATTTTCTGTATCGAAATCCGGAAAATCCGGTTTTATGAAAATAACCGAATTCCGGACCACCGGTTTTAAGTGAAAAATGACCATTTTGTGTCCAGTACCCGACTTTCTTAAATACTCATCTATTAGCTCTACTTTTTAAATATTTTCGAAAGCGGGTATATATAAGATTTTTTAATTTTTCTTTTGATCACTTCAATTTTTTAATTTTAAAATTCTTTTATATTTAAAAAATGTTTTTATAAACGAATGCTTTTATTAAAAAGAATTTGTTGACAAACATTCATTCTTGACAACCAGGAAGAAAATTTAAGAAAATATTTTAAATGCTTTTTTAAGTTCAGTTGGAAATCCTATACACAATTTTCTAGTTGATTATTGTAAAGCATATAGCTATTAATTTCCTAAGGCTGAGCAGTAGGCGGCGTGGTGTAATGGCTAACACATAATTCCGGTCTACTGAAGATGCTGGTTCGCTCCCAGCCGCCGAATAACCTTTTGCAGTACGTAAAGGAGAGAAATAGCTATAGCCCAGCTGCTTTACTTTATGTACTAGATATCACTATTAATTATTCTGATAAGACTCCAGTTTAGATTTGAGGTCTACAATAGAGAGGTGAATCAACAAGATGAAAATATTTAAGAATTTTAAGACGTCTTTAAAAGCATTCCTTACTAATTTTTTAATTATTTTTAAACGTGTAATTCACCTCTCTGGTATTCTCCTTTTCAAAAATGAAAGAAATCTAAACACATTTTGGAATAAAAAATTTTTTTAACTTTTCATTTTCAATTTTTATTTCCCTTACTATTCGAAGGGAAAAGTTTTTATATTAAATTACGTGCTTTTCCTTTTGTCGAGTGGCAATATTTATTGAATAATAGAACAAATAATAATTTAAATCTTTTAATTTTTGATAAGCAAATAAAATGATAAGTTGTTGATTTTTAACTTTAACAATTTTCTTAAAAATTAGCTAAAAAAATTTTAAATTTCTTTTAAATAATGGAATCAACTTCCAAAACTACACACGAACGAGCACAATGGTCTAGCGATTGGCAATTTATACTTACTTGTATTGGATATGCTGTTGGTTTAGGAAGTAATTACTTAATTAAATTAAGAGGAGCAACTCAGACCTTTAGGGCAGATATTCTATTAATTAACACTAAATATTGAGGCTGGCATGTGAATGTTGAGGAAGGCCTGTGGACAGCTCCGGGGTGTTAGGGTTAATATTGAGGCTGCCAGATAGAAAGCTCAAGGCTGTTAGGGAAATTTACCTTTCAAGTTCAAAGTTTTCGGAGCCTGGATTCGACTCGAAAAGCCACAAGCTAGAGTTAAGCTTTAGAAATTTTGCCAAGAAATCGTTGGGATTGCTCCCACAAATTTAAAATTTTAATTAATTTTTAAAATATGCTCAGATTTATGGAGATTTCCCTCTCTGGCTTATGAACATGGAGGAGGTATTATTAAAAAACTTAGCTGAAAAAATTAAAAACTAAAAAGGTGCCTTTCTAATCCCTTATTTAATTTGCTCTTTTATTGTTGGATTGCCTCTTCTCCACCTTGAAATGTCACTCGGCCAGTTTAGTCAAAGCGGTACTGCTGTGGTTTATGGCAGGATTAGGCCGCTTTTTCATGGTTATTTATTTGATTAATGAAAATAAGTAATGTATAAGTCCATGACGGAAAAAATTCGAGTCTCGGGTCTGATCCGCGAGATGGATTTGTAGAAATTAGGAAGGATATCGGTGAGTTTGGTGGGCATAAGAGGGGATACATGGTCGGAGGGATTGGATTAATTAGAAAGGATATCGCTGGATTTGGAAGGCCTAAGACGATACGGTAGTTTAAGCGGGAAAAAAGCCTCTCAATCACTTGATAGCCTTAATAGTCTCTTAATAAATATACGAAAAAATACCGACGGTAGTAAGGCTATCTGACTTATGTATTAAAAATAATCTTAATAATATTTTCAGGAATTGGATGGAGTATGGTTCGTTTACTCTCAAAATTTTAACCATTTACCGTATTTCCTAAAATAATACTCCCCCCTGAATTAGTACTCCCCCCTTAAATAATACTCCCCTTTGGAGGAGGGTTGAAAAATAGTACTCCCCCCTTAAATAGTACTCCCCCTAAAATAGTACTCCCCCCTAAAATATTTTTCCCCTATATTTGAAAAAAATTATAAAAGAAACATTGAATTATTCTATTGAAATTTACTTATTGAATTATTTTATTTATTCTGATTAGGGTTGTCAGTTTCACTTGATTCTTCGATAACCGAAACCGAACAGCATCTGTTGACCGAAAACGTACCGAAATTTTAACCTAAAATTTGTCGGCAATTAAAGGGATATAATTGATTAGTTGGTGGGGTAAAAGTGGATTTTGGGGATATAAAGGGATTATATCGGGTGATAAAATGTGTTCTAGATTGATCAAGTAGTATGGTTTGATAAAGGAATTTGAGAGAAAAATGAAGGTTGAGTGTTCGGGACGCACTCATTCCCGAGCGTTCAGGACGAAAATCTATTTGTTATCCCGCCTAATATGGATACCCTAGGATTCGTAGGGATATTCGAAGAAAAAGAGATGTGGAGGATATCGGTGATTAATGCTGATAAATCCCTAGACACAGCGATTAGGTACATCAATTGCGCAGTGACATTGAATAATATCGGCAGATATATGCGGATTAGTGAGATTACGAGGTTTGAAAAGATTAAGGGGTATATCAGTGTTTTTGAAGGATATCTAGGGAATTTTCTCATATCAAGTGTATTAACTGGTCGGGAGTTCAAGATGGATATAGAGGTAAATTTAGAAAATCCGTGTCGGATCCGTCATTTTTCAAATAACGAACTCAAATTGATTTAGAATTTTGAAATAAATTTTCTTATGATAAATCATAAATAAGGGTTGAAAAATAGTACTCCCCCCTGAATTAGTACTCCCACCTTAAATAGTACTCCCCTTTGGAGGAGGGTTGAAAAATAGTACTCCCGGGAGTACTATTTTAGGAAATACGGTAATTTTTAAAGTCAGCAATGTCATTAATTGTTTCAGTTTATTATAATGTAAGGGTTTATTCAAATATTTATTTTAAAATTAATTTTAAGGTTATTCTTGCATGGGTATTAATCTACCTTTGGACTGTAAAAAATTTCCTAAAAACTATTTTAATTTTATTAATTTATAGATAGTAACAGGCCGTTCTGGAGAATGGGCTTCATGTAGAAATGATTACAATACTATCTGTAATAAATATAATTTTTCAAACTAAAGTCAAAGCTCATTAGACTAAAATCTTATCTTACCTCTTTATACACCTTGGGATTGACCTGAAAATTTAAATTAAGCTAACTCACTTGAATCCTATAGATTAATAAGATTAATAAGGATTATATGGGCGATCATGGGGGTTGGATAGAGTAAGGGGAATAATTTGGGAATATATCTAGGGAGGGATCAGGAGCAAATCATCTAATCACTCAATACCCTTACTGGTTATCGAGTGCTTAAAAAGAATCCCTCAATAATCCTTCAATACCCGGTACTGACCCGATCTGATACCTGAAACCATTTAATCTAAATTATCTAATGTCCCCGCCTGACACTGTTCCAATCTGACGGACTTCTTTAAACCTAAGCTCTTGATCCCACTTATCAAGTGGGATCACACACCCCTCTTGGGTATATTTTAAAGTGAGGTCTGATTATTCTTGCAGGGATTGAAGTGCCGATTTACTTAAAAAAATTTTGCTTACTAAATATTTTGCATATATTATTTAGATTGTCAATCTACAGTAGAAGACAGTCTTTGCATAGACGAATTTTCAGAAAAATCTCAAAATGATTTGGCATTTTATTTTAATAAAAGTTGTCATTTTTCCAATGATTCAATTACAAAAAATTTAAAAACTGAAACATTTAATAAATTGTCTGCAGTCAGTCCAGCAGAAGAATTTTTTGAGTTTGAATTTAATTAGGGTTGCCGTTTTCGAGTCGGGCCGACGGTCGAGGCATTTTTTTCGGGCTTGTTTTTATCGAGTCGGGCCGGTACGAGTCTTTTTCGGGCCTAACTTTATCGAGTCGGGCCGGAACGAGTCACTTTCGGGCCTGACTTTATCGAGTCGGGCATCGAGACATTTTCGAGTCTTTTTTTAAAAGATTTATTTAAAAATAATTAGTGGATTTGGAGGGATATCTGTGAATTAAAAGGTATATCGATGAATCTGGAGGGTAAAGGAAGGGCTGAAGAGAATTTAAATGGATATCAGTGGATTTGAGGGATTAAGGTGATTTAAATTATCGGAGGATTGGTGTGAGATATTGCTAGATTTGGTTTTATTAAAGGAGATCAGATGATTAAGGGGATCAGGATCGCGTTAATCATATTGTGCGTTAATCACTAAATCCCTTAATAAAATCCCAGTGTACCATGATTGGTCTATTCGTATTTAGATAAGGGCTTACTGGAAAGTCAGGAAACCAGATTTCTTCTATTTTTAGCGCCGCAGGCGAAAATTTTGAGAATTTTGGACCCCCTGGATACGCCCTTGACTTAATCTCTCAAACCGCCTTATATTCCCAGATTACACCTTATATCCCGGATGGTGGACTGCGGATTGCGTAAGATTGTGTGTTTTTGACTTGTGGACTGAAGATTACGACTGCGTATTTTAAAGTCCAGCTTATCGATTAAAGCCAGTAAGTTCGAGATGTGAAGCAAAGTATTGAGCTAAAAATTTTTCATTTCAGCGCCGCAGGCAAAAATTTTGAGATATTCGGAAGGCTAAGGACCAAATTTCTTCCTTTTTCAGCGCCGCAGGCGAAAATTTTTCGAATTTTGGAAGGCCAAGGAGCCAGATTTCTCCCATTTTTGTCCACAAATCTGGTAAAAATATTATCGAGTCTTGTTCGAGTCGGGCCGACTTTTTCCGAGACAATTTTTTTCGGGCCTGTTTTTATCGAGTCGGGCCGGTACGAGTCACTTTCGGGCCTAACTTTATCGAGTCGGGCCGTTACGAGTCTTTTTCGGGCCCAACTTTATCGAGTCGGGCCGGTACGAGACTTTTTCGGGCCAAACATCGAGGCATGACTCGATCTTTCGGTCCGAGTCGGTCCATTTTGGCAACCCTAAATTTAATATAAAATAAAAGTTATATTTTTATCAAAGGAATTATGTTTTGGAAAAAACTTTAAAATTGGATCAATTTGGAGGAATTAATTTAAAAGTAGCTTTGGCATTAGCTATTGCTTGGACTCTTACAGGGCTAGTTTTGGTGAAGGGAGTTAAAATGATGGGAAAGTAAGAAAATTATTTATTAATTCATGAATATTGCTTTAAATTATGCCGATTCTTGACTAAGGATTTTTTGATTAGGTATCGGATAATGTAAGATTAAACCGACATACGTATAATGACTTTAATTGATATACGTCCTCACCCGACAATAATTTTTAAGCCATTTATCTTCTTTCTTTGATAAAGTTACCTCCAAATAGTTGGAGACCATCCCTAATAAGAAGTAAGATAGGAATGAGTTGATTAGTAAAACATCAAGGATAATTTTAGTCTTCAGATGAGGGTTTATAAAATTATAATCTGACATAATTTTGGGAGATCCTCTAATCAGTGGATATCCGGAACCTATTGAAAGGTGCCCACATCGAGTTAAAGATACTTAGAGACTTTAATCTCGATATGAAAAATTTTTATTAACGAGAGTTGACATACAAAATAATTATTTCAATTTATAATTCAAAGAATCTCTTACTTCACCGCAACCATTCCCTACGTTATAATTGTTATTCTTTTTATTCGAGGAATTACTTTAGACGGTGCTTCTATTGGATTAGACTATTATATATTTCATCCTGATTTTAGTGTTATACTTGACCCCGTGGTAAACTTTAATAATTAAATTTAAAAATAAATTTGAAAAAAGACTTGGAGGGCAGCAGCAACACAAGTATGCTATAGTCTTTCTGTTGGATTTGGAGGCATTTTGTCTTTATCTAGCTATAATCCAAGAACTCATAATTGTTATAGAGATGCTTTTATAATTACAATGGCCGATGGTTAGATACATTTAAGACCCACTATTAGATATCCACAGAATTACCACAAGTTAGGATACAGGGCCGGGATGGACTTGATAATGAATGAAGAATTGACCGACTTCCCCGGATATCGGTGATAATTTTCTTCAACTGCTTAATCCTAGGCCTTATCTGATCATTCTCCTATTCCTTTTCCATCCTTCCCTAGCTGGATTAATACTCACATTACAAAAATTGATAAAAATATGGTTAAACAATGAATGGGAGGCTAGCTATTATTTTAAGCCCTGAGAGTGTATCTTAGCAAGTCAGATATTAATTAAAATAATTCTGATAACTAAAAGGTTTTATGTCCATCTTTGGAGGGACTGCAGTTTTCTCAGTTTTGGGATTTATGAGCAAACAATTAAATGCAAAAATACAAACAGTTGTACAGAGTGGAACGGGACTTGCTTTTATTGCATATCCCGAGGTTTTTCAGATTAAAAAATTCTTAAGAATTTTTAAAGGCAATGAGTAGAATGCCTCTTCCCTGGCTTTGGTCGTTCCTATTCTTCTTAATGCTTTTCATTCTGGGAATTAGTTCTCAATTTGGATTAGCCGAAGTTATGATTACAGCCATTTATGACCAATTCCCTGCTGTTCGTCTTTATAGGGGTTGGCTGGCTGTTGGGGTTTGTGGATCTCTTTTCTTAGTCGGACTAATTATGTGTACAAGGGTAAGCTTTTATTTTACTTTTCAGTATCTGTGTACACATAAAAATAGATATTATAAAATTTATTAGCTAAGTAAATATAGCATTAAAAATAATCATCGCTCAACTTTCCAATAGTTCAACCTGGTTTTTTAAAACCTCGCCAAATCTGTTCTGAGGTTGTTGTTTAGCCAGAGCAGGGGTGAGCGCAAGAGGCAATCTCAAAAACACGACGCAAAACGCAATGCAAGGCTGAAATTTAACGCATATAACGCAAAACGCAATGCGCTCACTCCTAGTCCAGAGATATACTATGTACATAATACAAAGTTAAGAGAAAGTTTCAAAGATATAATAATCTATGAATATAATAATCTATGAAGTCTCAAGCTTAATTTTTGAGAATGTTCCGTCCGATATGAATTACTTGAAAATTATAAGAAATTTTTTTTATAGTCTGAAATATTTTTCTTTAACATATTCAATGATTATTCTGCTTCATTTTCTCTATTGTTAATGGTTATATTAGAAATTATTTTAATTATCTACATTTATGGTTATTTTACCAATTAAAAAATAATTTAATTAAAAAATTCAAGGCCTTCCAAATTTTTTGGACGATTTGCGTTCGATGTTTGGTTATCCACGTACTTGGTTAGGAAGAATATTTGGTCCTACTGGTTATTATATTCCAGGGATTTGGTGCTTTTTGGCACCTCTTCAGATTACCGTAATTTTTAAATTAATTTTTCATTATACTCCAAGTCCGCAACCTATATCCGCAAGTTTTTATTTTTATATTCTTAAGAGGATGATTATTAAAGATAAGATAATATTTTCTATGAAAATTTTTTACGATCACAGAAATTTATTTTTGAAATCCGCCATAATTTAGCATCATATATTGGAGATATAACTTGCGGACAATCTCGATTGATCTCATAATAAAATAAACACTCTGAGCCAAAAAATATATCTTATACTGTGAGTTCCTTTACTAGTACATAGTTATATCGTTTAAACAATTCCCCTAAACAGCCAAATGTTGAAAAACTTAGTTCAAAATGAAATGTGTTTATTTTTAAATAATCTTGGTTATGTAAATAGTATTGGGTGTAGTAAAAATGAATTCCAACTGTTACTAATCCTATTTAAAATTTCAAAAAGATATTATTCATTGTTGTATTATTCACTCAAATTTCACACAATTTAACTTATGGAAAAGACAAAAGGCTTTATGAATATCCAGGTTGGGCAATTGGTTTAGGCTGGCTAATATCAATTAACCAATTCTATTATTGCCAATAATGGCTGTTTACAATTTGTTAAAATTTAGACAAAAGAGAAAGGTACAGGGGCTCGACACTTGCGGCCCGACATTTGTTGTCCAAAGAGGAGTAATAGAACCTAAAATCCAGAATAAAATGAAAGTTATTCTTCTGCATGTTCTCCAAATCATAGTGCCTATGTTACACTTCTTTCCAAAGAACGGAGGAAAACTTAGATCCCTTGGTAATCATTTTTACAAGAGATTTTTTGTATCGAAACAGCTCTGTCATAAAATATGTCTTGTAAGGTGGTGGGTCTGTGGGTAAGGTATGGTCCACCACCATATTAGTTGTGGGTCGCAAATGTCGAAAAGCGAGAGTGCCATTTCGCTTAATAAAAAAATTATTTTTAAAAAGCATTGGAAGGAATTATTTAAATTACAACCAAAATGGCCTTCATATGAAAAAAGAAATGTAATGGAAAAACCCTTCTGCCATTTATTATCAAAATTGGGGCCAACCACTTCTAGTAGAGTCGAACCTATTAATGGAGATAATAACAGGATAAATAATTCAAAAATAAAAGAAGAAATAAAAGAAGGAATTCAAAATAAAATTTATTCAGTTCATTTCTGAGCGATTCCAATAATTACTTTTTTGTAATAATTTTGACTATTTAAATTTTCAATTTTAAAAATTGTAGAATTTTATAATAATACTAGATAAAATTTAAAAATAATACCTTTCGGTATCGGAAGGTAATATTAATTATTTATGAAAAAACATTTTGTCCAATAACTTTAAGATTTTTGTTCATAATTTTATAGCATAAAGCTCTTTACAGCGTTTTCACTTTTTATTTTTCTGAAAGTAAAATCATGGAAAAATTTAGTTACTATTGTTTTAAAAAAATTATTGTTTAAATAATTAAATAAATTAGAGAATAATAAATGAAGGAGATAGATGTGAAAATATTATTTTAATAAATCATTTTAAATATCCTTCAAAATTTTTAGATAACTTTTCAAAAATTAGCTTAAAAATATTTTATTATCTAAAATAATTAATTTTTATATATTTTTAAATACATACCAAACTTCATTGTCGAATAAATGAAGTCTATGCACGTTGTTAATTCCACATTTTTTCGAATCCCTTCTTTATCTTTCTTTTCACTTTTTTCACACACACTAAAATAACACTTTGATGTATTTTAAAAGATAAAATATTTTCATTGTGTAAACATACTAATAATTGATGCCATGCATTTTAACTTTTTTGAAACTATCAAAAATAAGAAAATATTTTCTCTTCTTATAGTGCTTTTGGAGGAGCGAAAGGTAAATTTTAATATACATATTTTATTTTTTAAATTAAAAGTACCCTCAAAATATTTTTCTCCATCCTAAAATAAATAAATTTAAAAATTTTAAAATCTAAAAGATAACCATAGCCTTTTAAAAGAAAAGGTTATGGCCATAGCCTTTTAAAAGAAAAGGTTATGGTTAGACCTACACTCCGAAGACCTACACCGTGAATGCCAGTTGACTCTGAATCAGTTTATATACATCAATTATTTACATCAACAAAATTTTGATCAATATTAGGGGATAATGAGTGATTTCGGGACTAAGGTGTATATTGGTGGATTAAAAGAGTTTAAGGGGATATCAGGAGATTTAGAGGGATTAAAAGTGAAAATTAGCAATAAGAAATTGAATAAAAATAATTTTTTATATCTTCAGTTTTTAAATGTTTTCTCGATTTTTCATATCCGCAATTGTAAAATTAAATAAAATATATTACTCACACAATTTGTACTTTTTGTTGACATTTATCTTTTGAGTTAAATTCCTTTATTCGCCAAAAAAATTTTTTTAATAATTTTAATATACTTTGAATTTGAATATTTAATTTGTTCAGGTGACTATTTTTGGGTGAATAAATACTCTCTCAAAATTTAAATTTTATTTAAATAAACCTTTCATTTTAAAATAATTCCGAAAATAAAAATTAAAAATGTTTAATCGCCAAATCTTATTTTTGTTTTTGATTTTAGTTTTGGTTAGCGATATTTGTGCGGTACGTATTTAATAATTTGGGAAATAATTAATATCGGCAAATTGAGTTTTCTTTAATATCATTATTAGAGTTTCACCGGAAGTTCCGGTTCCGGTTCCGGTTCCGGAAAGTTCCGGTGTTTTTTTGGTTCCGGTTCCGGTTCCGGGAACCGGAACTTAAATTGGTTCCGGTTCCGGTTCCGGCTCCGGTTTACAAATCGGTTCCGGGCAAACCGGAACTTTTTTACACCCCTAAGGATTAGTTTTTTTAAGAAATATGGATTGGCCTTGCAATATTTTCCTCGATTGGCCTTCCAAAATTCTCAAAATTTTCGCCTGCGGCGCTTAAAAAGGAAGAATTTTGTATCCTTGGTTCACCTAAAATCCCAAAATTTTCGCCTGCGGCGCTTTGAAGGGAAGTTGTATGGTAAATCGAAGGATTTGGATGGATGAACGTGGATTTTGAGTTATATTATGTGAGTTCAAGGGGTTATAGGTAATATAGAGGGATTTGGGTGTGATGTCCAGGGAATGAGCTGTGCAAGTTAGATATCAGGGATTGAATAGCTGGGGATTTGGTCTTCCAAAACTTGGATTTTTTTTCGTTTCGATTAACAGAAGAATTTGGCAGAATTTAATCGAAAAATTTGGCGAAACCGCACCCCTACTTAAAAAAATATTTTTTAAAATGTGCTAGCAAAAATTTTTTTAAAAGTTCCGGTTCCGGTTCCGGTTCCGGGCCGGAACTTTGAAAAGTTCCGGTTCCGGTTCCGGGAACCGGAACTTAAATTGGATCCGGTTCCGGTTCCGGTTCCGGTCAAAATTTCGGTTCCGGTGAAACACTAATCATTATATTGTCGTTAACGTATTAACTGAAGAAATAAGTCTTAGTAAATTACCTTAGAAACTTTAATATAATGCTCGGGCATTCTATTCTTCAATTATACAGTAAAAGGCATTTTATTTGTATAAGGTGGACATTCAAATGGATAAGAAATATATTAGATATTTTATGTCAGTTAATTAGAGTACTAGCTAGAAAGTTGATCAAGATACGATGGTTCTTAAACTTTTATCTAATAATTAAAATTCTTGACGAGATCTCGATATATTAAAGAGTAAAGCCAATACGAAAATCTTAAAAAGTTTACTAACGAATTCATCATAACTCTGGTCTTATCTCTATTCGAATAATTTTTAATATTCTTAATAAATATTTCAGTTTTATTTTCCTTGGCATGCTCGTAAAAATAATGAGAAATCTTCGAGTAGTTCGTCGGAAAAAAATCATGGCTGGTGGCATCCTCGTTGGCGATCTTTTGAAAGAGGAGGACATGGTGCTAGACATCACCACAAACACAAACATACATCTACATCATTTCCGGCTTCTACAGGCACAGTCTCCCCACCATCAACAACAACCTGAAATTTATATGAAATTAGACGTTCAATTATGAATAATTTTTAGATAGAATTTAAAACAAGAATAAAATAATTTTAAATATTATACGATTAAAATTAAGCGGTATATTGTAACTATACCCTTTGGAGTTATGAATAAATTTGTAATTTAAAATTTCCGCATATTTTATTATTTTATTTCGCATATTTATTATTATTATTATTTTCCGCGTTTTAAAAAATTTTAAATAAATGTAAATTTTACAAAATAAGGTTAAGAAATTTTAATCGTTTATATACATAATTAAAGATATATAAAAATATATATAATAATATATGATTATTTATATATAATTCATATAAATAATAATATATAAATAATTAAACCACCACAGACGAAAATTTTTGAGTTTCAGAAGGCCAAATTTTGGAATATTCTTCTTATAAAAAATTTTTTAAAATAAAGAGGAAATCTCAAAAATTTATCCTTTCTTTCAGCTCTAACTTTCTTCATTCCTTTTGTATATCCTCTAACTATTTAATTTAAATATAGGCATTAATGATTTTCACATGACAACCAGGCCTATCTATAAAGTCGCTAGTTTTTTAAAGAAAATTGCGAAATCATATGCTCGACAGGATTTGGCTCAAATTAGATCAAGTATTTAGCTCAGCTACCGTAATTCGACCCTTCATATTCTCATTCAGCATTAACAGTCTCTCTCAGTCTCTTTCGAATTCTCTGATTATGGCAAATCGCTTTGCATCATGTAATAAAAATATTTTTTAGATTGATGGGACGCGATCTGCTCATCTCCCTTTGAGTGGGATTTTTCTAGCTCATATTACTATATAGGTCAAAAGATTAACTTTTGTGAGCTACAAAAGTTTATATAAGCATACCTATTATGAGAGCTACTACCAAATTATATTATATGTATTATTCTTATGATAAGCAATTTTTCAGTTACTGTCTTTATAATATTATTCCGCGGACACTATCACAGTCAGGGAAAACAATTAGGAATGATCTTGTAGAGGTGTTATATAGTTGCCCTGGATCTATCAATAAGCACTTTGCGTATATATACGTTTTACTTTAAGCCAGGCTAGCAGAAAACGGAATTTGTCTATAAACCCATTCCTTTACACCATAAAATTAAAAATTTTTTAAATTTTAGTTAAGATCTTGAATTTCCAGGCATTCAAAAATGCCAAAATCATTCAACTTTCTGATCCTTTTAACTTTTATTTTAATTCTACTTTCAAGTTCAAATGGAGGGTCAGGGCGTGGTGGACGTAGAGGAAATGTTGCACGTGGTGGCTCTTCAGGTTCTAGGCATGCTGGATCTCCAGGTGTTGGTGAAACTAGTGTCGGATCTTCAAGTTCAAGTCGTAGTGGACGTGGTGAGGCTTCGAGTGCAGGTCGTGTTGGACCTTCAATTAGCAATGCAGAGCAAGAACGTATTCTTGAAGGACTGATTATAGACTATGCTAAATCGACAAATCTTGATGAATACAGAAAATATTACAATTGTGCAATTGATATGGAAAATCGTATTAAACGGAAAAATAATGATATTTCTAATAAGGTTTGAAAAAAAAGTTTCCTTCCATCCTAGCAAATAAAGCAAAAATTAAAACGATCAGTTGGTATTGGGGTGGTTGATTGGTTTTTAGAACATCCAGGATAAGTCCTATTAAATCTTTTGCTATTTCTGGGATGGTTTTAAATAATACATCAATTTTAATAATTTCAGAGTAAGAAAATTCTAGAAAAATTATTATCAAAATCAGGAATGTCGAAGAGTCAATTAAAATTGAAGATGAATGAAATGATTGATAATAAGACGGCTGTTAATGAGATTTATGACTATTGTGAAAATTATTTAAAAGAAACCATGATCGAAATTAAGAAAAACTGTTTAGTAAGTCTGATAAAGTTTGATAAAATTTCAAAGTTTAAAATTAGGAGTTAGGAGTACAGTGGTCTATTGCGAATTAGGAGAATCATAAAGTCAAATCTCAATTTATACTAAACACGGCTGAAATGATCTAGCTTCGACCCTTCAGGCTGCTGTAAAACTCAGTTTAGTCTAGCGCCTATAACCTAAAAAAGTCTGGATAATTTTCCTGGTACCTTTGATTAAAGATCTAAATACATTATGTACGACTCATAAATCGAAACAATAGACTGATTGATAAAAAGTTGTGATTAATAAAGTGCCGAAAAATCACATGTTTTGAAAAAAGTTAGATTCAAATCATAAATTTTTATCACACATTCGAAAATTGTGATTTTTTGAATCATTTTAGAGTATTTAATTCTCTATCCAATGATCACAAGAACATTAAGAATTATCCACATCCCTGCAGGAGTTAAACAGTTCCAGACTGAACCTAACTGGACTGATGCGAATGGGAGCGGTCCAGCATGTTTATTTGACAGACTGATCTGCTATCCATTATATTACGTTGCCTCTTGCATAGCTTTAGGAATTATTAATTTTTAGGAAATTATATTTTCCTTTAGATTCTGAATTAGCAACTCGGAATTCCGAATCACTTCTACCTACTAGAGCTAGAAGCATACTTGAAAAAAATTTTTCCTTTGAATTAAAAACACAAAAAAAGTTAAAATTTCTTTTAATCCAATTTACAAATCATTTAATCCAATTAAGAAAAAAATGAATGAGATTGTGTTTAAAGAAGCCGAAAAAAATGATGAAAAAAACTGTCCACTCTGTCAAGATAAATTTGAATAAGATGAAGACATTGTAAAGAATAAGTGTGGACATTATTATCATTATGGGTGTCTACTTTCTAAAAATCTCAAAAACTGCCCGTCATGTCTTAAAGAACTTGTAGTAGTTAAAAATAAAGATGTTGAGGCGTTAAACGACAAACTAAAACTTTTTGATCTTGGCATTGAAGATATGGAGTTTTGAGACGAATTTTTAGTTCTATCAAGAAAAGTTGTGAATATTTTTGCCCTCTATTTGACTGAATATCGCTAAAATTAAAATAGGACCTAATTAACACCATAGTGCTGAAATTGCATCTTACTATATGAATATTTTAAATTAGAGGTATCATTTAAGTAGTTAAGCCTGAATTTAACTTGTAAATTCCTTGCTTAAGAATAAAGCTTATGCTTGATATTGTCAAACCCCGTGTAGCCTTTTTAAATTACAGGTCAACTGTAATTTAAAATTATATACTTCAGAAAGCGAAATTCAGTAAGGTAAACATTGTACTTTTATCAAAAAACGAAACAAAAACTAAAATAGAAAAAACTAAAATCAAAAAATCTCCTAAAAAACACACAAAATTCTAAAAACGCAAAAAACAAATTAAAAAATCCAAAAATTCCATCAAACAAAATTATCGAAAAATATGAAAAGTAAAAAATACAAAAAAACAAAAAAAAAACAAAATCCAAAAAAGATTCCCCAAAAAACTTTTATTTAATTCTGTCTATTTAAAATCTATTTTCCTTTCCTGTTTTCATTCTTTTGTAATTTTTTAAATATTTAATCTTTTGTATAAAATATTTCCGGGAATTGTTTTGTGTATTTAAAGTTTGATGATTTGAAGGCTGTTTAAATATTATTATGTGTGTACATTCATTGGCAGACCATAGATGTTTTCCTCTTTAGATGTTCCTTTTAGATAGATTTTGCTCCTACGACAAATAGAGGAGAGTTTTAAGAAATGAAAAATTGAGAAGAAAGGAGGGCACAAGACTTAACTTTTTCTGAGCGCAAAATTTAAGCCATTTCATTTGTTAATTGTTTATCCAAGGATACACTCTGGAAAGGCAAGATTTGAGGCTATCATGAGATACTTTTCTAACCATATTTCATTGTCGCTTCAATTTACGAAGAACCAATTTTTGAACAATCTCAAAATAAACTGATCTGTTCCATTATTGTTTTATGCATTATCTATTTCTAGAAAATTGGTGGGGACGGTATAATCATGCCCCAACCTTGCCGAAACAAACCAGTTATTAGATGTTTCTCTCAAAAATTTTAATATATTTATGTATAATTTTGGCCAAAAATACGAAGTACAAGTAAGAGAAATATGAGATTATTTTATGTACAAGTAAGAAGTCAAAAAAGGATTGTATAAACTACAAGTACGAGACATAATTCGGTTTCTGCTCCTTGTGTTTGTAATACTTCGGCTGACGCCCCTACTCCTTTTTATTAATACATTTTTGGTAAATTATTAGAATTGAAAGAGTTCTTCAAGTTTCATCGAAGGTTTTACGACTTTTATTTGTCCGAAAATTCACAAAAATACTGTAGACTTTCCATCGATATTGAACTGAAAGTGAAAAACAGTAATTTTTTATAAAAAAAGTTTTTTAAATCTATTTGTTTTAAAAAACTAAACTTCATTAATCAACAAACGAACAATAAAGAAAATATACAAACAACTGAAAAAATTTTTTAAAAACCCTCTTTAATAACTTTTTAGCTTTTTTTAAAAATCTTTAGCTGCCCTTTACGGAATAGTTGAAAAACAGAGCCCCATGGGCTCTAATACAGTAAATACGGTATATTGTTGTACAACGATTTAGTTTTATTATTAAAATGAAGAAATATGAGAGATTATTTGGTTATTATTCAAGTGAATTTGAAGAATTTAACAAAAATATTTTCAATCCAAGGTTAACCTTGAAACTAGGGTATTTAAAAATTTTTTTAAAAATTTAGGTTTTTAATATATAAAAGTTTTCAGCTCCTCATACGAAAATTTTTGATTTTCATCTTGTCATCTGCAGAAATCTTACTTCTTATAGGAAACTTAAGAAAATGGGGAAATCTCAAAAATATAATTTAATTTCAGTCTTTAACATTCTCTATGCCTTTTGAATATTCTTTTACCATTTAATTTAAATATTGGCATTAGTGATTTGCATGTGACAATGAGATGCGCATTTCTATAAAAATCGCTAATTCTTTAAAAGAAAATTTCAAAAAAATGCATTTTAAAGGATTTTGTCTCGACTTGCTAAATATTTAGCTCAAATATAGCAATTTGGCTCGCATTTAGTCATTACCGCTCTATCAAACTCTCTTTTAGAGTCCCTGATTAAGACAAATCGCTTTGACTCTATTAATAAAGAAAGGGCATTAAGGATGGAAAGACGCGATTTACTCATCTATTTATCTTATATTTTAGCTCAGATCATATCATAATGTGAGCTACGAAAGCTTTATATAATGTGAGCTACTCTCACATTATATAATTTAACATTAATAAATACATATCTACAAAGTTAAAAAATTTTTTTTGAAAATTTCACATTTATAAAATTTAAATAAAAATCTGGCAATGTAACTTAGTTTTTGATTTAACTTTTTAAGTTTTTGATTTAAGTTTTAAAATAAAAAAATTTTCTCCAGCGATTCATGTGGCTCCACCTCTAAAGTTTTATGGCTTCAACAATAGTATTAAAATTCAGAAAATTCGAATATACAAATCATAGTTCATTCAAAAGAGCTTTTCAGCTGCTTCGATGAATCCAAAATTAAAGTGATCTATGTTGGGTATTGGCTTAGTATAAAAGCCTTCCTATTATTCAGTCGCGGTCTTAGTCTATTGTCGCAGTGTTATTCTATTCTATTCTGTCTCCACATATTCGGCATCTTGCCATATTCCTATTGTTCGCCCTTATTGTATATTTAGTATTGTAGATAAAGCACAGTTGTTAGATACTGTCTTTCTTGTTATTCTTTGTTAGTACGTAGACATACAAGTTACGTACATAACAGTGGCGCGGTCACAGCTATTCAATTCGAACCTATTCTTAAGTATTGTTCCATGATGAAAAAATTATTCAATTATATTCGTGACGGGTGTATCACAACGAAAGTTAAAAAAGATTCGGAAAGCAAAAAGTATTCGGCAGAAATATTGTCAGTCTCTACAGAGCAAAAATTCGAATGGATCAAAAAGGAGGTTTTGTTAAATGGGCAAAAGGTTGAATTCATTCTTGATTCTGGCGCGCAAATTAGTTGCATTAATGAGGAGACTTGGAAAAAAGTCGGTAGTCCATTCTTGACAAAGGTAAACTTCAAGGGTAAAAGCTATACAGGTGATGAATTCAGAATTCTTGGAAGATTCTTTTGCTCTATTATCCTAAACGGACTTGAGGAAATATTATTAGTATATGTAACGAAGGAAAAAATGAATTTATTCGGATTACCTTGGATAATCACATTCGAGAAAAAATTCGGTTATCCAATAGTGACAACTCTATCTGACAAGGATTCAGATAATTCAAGAAATTCCATTCAAAAAGAAATAATTCCGATTAGTGAAAATAAAGAATTGTATATAATTCAAAAAGATATTCAAGAAGAGATTCAGGCAGAATTGAAAGTAAAATTCAGTCAAGTATTCGAAGAGGGTCTGGGGCATTGTAGCAAAACGAAAGCTCATCTTCACTTAAAACCAGGAGCTAAACCAGTTTTCGTTAGAGCAAGACCAGTACCGCTTGGAGTTAAAGATTCAGTCGAAGAAGAAATTAATCGACTATTAAAAATGGGTGCTATTAGACCCATTGAATTCGCCGATTGGGCAGCTCCTATTCTGGCAGTAAAAAAAGCTAATGGCAAAATTCGAGTTTGTATTGATTATTCGACGGGATTAAATGAAGCCTTAGAGCTTAATAAATACCCATTGCCAACTCCGCAAGAAATCTGGTCTGAAATGCATGGAAATAAAATATTCTCGCAATTAGACTTGCGTGACGCATATTTGCAAGTCGAATTAGATTCAGATTCAAAGAAATTAGCAAATATTAATACCCATAAAGGGTTATTCGAAGTACAACGATTACCATTCGGAGTTAAGTCAGCACCAGCAATATTCCAGAAATTAATGGATGAATTAATTAGTGGATTAAAAGGAGTATTCGCTTATCTAGACGATTTGATTATTGCATCAGAAAATGAAACCGAACATAAAAAAATTCTTATTCAATTATTCGAGAGAATCCAGAAATATGGATTAAAAATTCAATTGGAAAAATGTAATTTCTTTAAGCCTGAATTGAAATTCTTAGGTCATATAGTCTCCGCAGAAGGAATTAAGCCAGACCCAAAGAAAAAGGCTATTATTCAGAAATTACCAAGACCTCAAAATATTAAAGAATTTAAGTCAGTTATGGGCACAATAAATTATTATTCAAAATTCGTAGATCAAATGCATCAATTCAGAGGTCCATTGGACAAATTACTTAGAAAGAATTCAATTTGGAAATGGGAAGAGGAACAAGAAAAGGCATTCGAACAAATTAAGTCGATTCTGAGTTCAGATCTATTATTAACGCATTTTGATCCGCAATTCGAAATTATTGTTACAGCGGATGCTTCCAATTATGGAGTCGGAGCAGTAATCTCCCACAAATATTCGGACGGAAGCGAAAAGGCAATCGAATATGCCAGTAAATCATTAAGTGATTCGGAAAAAAATTATGGACAAATTGAAAAGGAAGCCTTAGCATTAGTATTCGCCGTTCAGAAATTCCATAAAATGTTATTCGGTCGGAAATTCAAATTAAGAACTGACCATAAACCATTACTTGCAATATTCGGAAATAAAAAAGGAATTAAAATTCAAACGGCCTCAAGGTTACAAAGATGGGCATTGATTATGACAAATTATGATTTTCAGATAGAATTCGTCTCTACAGAAAAAATGGGCATGGCAGATAGCCTGTCAAGATTAATTAGCAAAAATTCAGAAAATGAAGATAAGATTATTGCTTTAATCTCAGATTCTAACACATTCGACAGTGGTCCACCCGATGAATTAAATGAAGTTGAGAATTCAGTTAATTACTTATTAAATATTCTATTCGAAGAGTTACCAATCGATAGTAACCAAGTAAAAATCGAGACGGACAATGATATTAAATTAAAAACAGTCATAGATTATATTCGAAATAATAATTGGCCAAAGAAAATTGAAGATTCGGAATTAAAATTTTGGTCAACAAGAAGACAAAACCTTCAGATAATTAATGGTTGTATTCTATTCGCAGATAAAGTCGTTATTCCTGCTAAACTTCAGAAAAAGATTCTTGATTCATTACATTCAACACATTCAGGAGTTGTTAGGATGAAAAATTTGGCCAGAGAATATATTTATTGGCCTGGTATTAGTATCGATATTGAGCAGATCGCTGCAAATTGTGATTCATGCCAAAAGGCATCAAAAAGGCCAATTAAAACAGAATTAAGTCCATGGCCAGCACCAAATAAAGCTTGGGAAAGAATTCATATTGATTTTGCTGGTCCATGTAAGGATGGGAAATTATATATGATTATAGTCGATGCGTATTCTAAATGGCCTGAAATATTCGGAAATACGACTACGTCAGCAAAAGATTCAATAAAAAACCTGGAATGGTTATTCTCGCATTACGGAATTCCTAAAGTAATTGTATCCGATAACGGAAGTCCATTCCAGTCATTCGAATTCAAAAATTATTGTATTAGTAAAGGAATTCACCAAATATTCAGCCCACCATATCATCCTCAGTCTAATGGTCAAGCTGAGAGATTCGTAGATTATTTTAAGAGAATGATGAACAAAAATTGGGGAAAGAGTAATTGGCTACAAGAAGTATTATTGAATTATAGAGCCACCCCACATTATTCATTAGGCGGAAAATCGCCAGCAGAAGTATTCTTAAATAGGAAATTACGAATTCAATTATCATTAATCAAACCAGAAAAACCAGGAAATTCAATTAACATTCAAAGAGAAGATATTCGAAATAAAATGAAAATTTGGTTCGATAAACATCACGGAACCAAATTAAACGTATTCGAAGTGGGAGATAATATTCTATTCGGAAACTACAACAGAAATAAAAAAATTGAATGGCTGCCTGGAAAGATAATTAGTAAAAATGGTGTTGTATTCAAGATTCGCTCAGATAAATTAAGAGCTATTATTCACCGACACGCAAACCAATTAAGAAAGATAAAAAATTTTGAGAACCAACAAGTAGTAAATTTTTGGTGGAGAACTCCAGAACACATTCGGAATAAAAATATTCAAAATATTCCAATTCAAAATGAAAAGAGTACAATTCAAAGTAAAGATAATGAAATTCGATTCGAAAGACCTAAAAGAACAATTCGACCACCAAAAAGATTAGTAGTAGAGAATACTACTCAAAAAAGGTATCGAGAGGAACCAATTCAAATTTTTTCGAAGATGAGATGAGCCGAAGTCCGTTGATGAGAAGAATGAAGACGAAGAGATGAGCGGTATTAGCATGGATGCTTAGGGTTTGAGATAAAATTTTTTTGTTGTGATAATATTTTATTTGTTTGTATTTTTTTGTATTGCCCCTTTTGTAATTATTGTATTTGGCCCCTTTGTATGTATTTTTTGTTGTTTGGAGACATTATTCGGAGGTATTATTTTATTCAAGAGAAAATTATTCTTATTAAAGGAGGGAGGTGTTGGGTATTGGCTTAGTATAAAAGCCTTCCTATTATTCAGTCGCGGTCTTAGTCTATTGTCGCAGTGTTATTTTATTCTATTCTGTCTCCACATATTCGGCATCTTGCCATATTCCTATTGTTCGCCCTTATTGTATATTTAGTATTGTAGATAAAGCACAGTTGTTAGATACTGTCTTTCTTGTTATTCTTTGTTAGTACGTAGACATACAAGTTACGTACATAACAATCTAACAATTTTAGACAAAGTTATGATAGTTTATTTTAGATCTTTACTTAATTATAGTGTCTGCAAAAGTTTCTTCTGATGTGTAGAAATCCATCATCACACCGACACAAAGATAGGGATAGGTCTATGTAACTAGTACAAAAATCAGCGACCGTTGATCACCGCAAAACTTGATCAACGGTGACCATACGCAAACGTGACCATAAGCACAGCGCAGGGTTATTGCACGAACACCAAATCGACATCCATAGGTTTACTTGGTTTATTTTTGTATCGTAACTTTTTCGCAGCTTGTTCAATCATGGTGAGTTTGATATCATTGGACTACATTCGTCGAGCTTTTTCGAATGAGCTGCAATTTGCATATTCGAATTTTTTACCACAAAATTGAGCTTATCTCCTCTATGGTTTTTCGAGTTCCGGTCCTTAGATCTCGGTACTCAGGCTCTTCCGTACTATAAAGTTGGTCGCACCGCGATTGGGGTCCAAAACATTAACATATTTATTGTTTAGATAGTGTGTGGAATTATAATGTGTTGATTCTAAGATTTTTTTAATTTTCAAATTTATAATTATATTTAAAAATTGTGAATATCAGTAAAATTAGATGATTTTCTCAATTTAATATTTTAGTTAAAAACGAGAAATTTCCAATCATTTACAATGACAAAATCATCCAACTTTATTCTTCTTTTACTATTTATACTAATTTCACTTCCAAAAGCAAATGGAGGAGGACGTGGTGGACGTCGTGCAAATCGTGGAGGGCGTAGTGGACCTTCAAGTTCAAGTGGTCTTGGATCATATGTCCGAGAAAGTGGTGCTGGATCCTCAACTTCAGGAAATGTACAAAGGTAAGGGGTATATACAATTGTCATGATTAAACACATCTTTACTTACATTTATTCAAAACTTTTCTAAAGTCGTATAAAAAATTATGGCCACAAACAACTTGGGATATATAAAGGTAGCACTTATACGGAGTCAAGCACGAAGACGGAGTTTGTGGATTCAACTGAAAAAAATTACCAGTATCCTCTCAATAAGCAATTTTTCAATCCGCAATTTTCGCCTTCTGAAATTACAAAAATTTCCGCTCGCGCTAAACAGGGAAATTCTTTACTCTTTTTACTGCAGGCTATTGGAAATTAAAGACAATATGTACGTATTTAAATCATACAATTTTATGAATTTAAAATAATTTAAAAGGCGAAGTTCTATTAAAATAGTATTGATAAAACAATCTTAAATATGATATAGTTAATGTCATTAAAAATTTCTAAATCATTTTTCCTATCTAATTATTCTAATTTTACATTCAAGTTCAAGCGATGAGCATGAAAATCAACTTATTCTTGGAGAATTGATTGAAAAATATAGCACGAAAACTGTTGCTGATTATGATAAATATTACAATTGTAGTGCAAACATTAGAAATGATTTCCATGAAAAGGTTAATAAATCTTAAAAGATTTTTTAGAATAGTATAAGTTTGATATTAGCCACGTAAAACTTTATAGGTATTTGGTTTGGTATAACAGAATTTTAACATTTTCAATTTCCGAAAATTTTGTTCTTATAAATCGATATTTTTAGTGAACCAATTTTTGTAAAATGACCAAGGGTTGTCCGAAATTTGCTAGGGCCGAAGAGTACATTGTGACACCTTAATTCACATTAGAAATACAATGTAGGCGAAAGGGATTGAGGCTGCATCGGGCAAAAAGATCAGGGGCTAGACTTAAAATAACAGTGACATTTATACTATAATAAACTTTTTTAACAACGTGTCATTTCTGATAACAGAACGCAAGTTAAATACATGAGCTAGGTCGAAACCTCTATAGATCGAAATTGAAAATTAAGCAATGAAGTGAAAATCTCCAAATATAAATAACATAAAAATTCTAGAAAAAATACTATCTGCAACTTCTAGATGAGTTCTTATTAAAAGAAGGTAAATCAAAAAATGAACGAAAAATTGCGATAAATAAAATGATTAATGATGAATCGGTAGCGCAAAAAATCGCTAACTTCTGTTATCATCATGTATTCGAAATTGTTACTGAAGTAGAAACTAACGCTCATGTAAGTTTGAGTTTAGATGAGTGTGTCTAGAATTCGGAAAATTTGTGAGTATCGAAGAAAGCGTTTTAATTCTAAAGCTTGAAAATTATACAGTATATTTACCCATTTATTCTAAAATTTGTTATTTTACGTCCAAAATTCCGCCGAATTCAAAAATAAAGAAAAGTTCCGAGAAATCTAGATAAAGCCAAAACTACAGTTTCAAATTTTCGGATACCACCAGACTAACGGTTTTCTATAAAACAGAGCTGTATTTATTTCAATAGGAAGGAAAAATCTAGAAAAATCACTGCGTTGAAAAAATAAAACATCCTTTAAAAGCACTCAACAAAAATCACAAATAAATTTCCTCCACCTTTTAAATTTTATTATGAAATAACATTGTTTATTTATTAAACATCTAAACTCGTTCTAGAATGAAATGATGGAGATTACATTAAACGCAGCTGAAGAACAAGGTCAAACAGAATGTCCAATCTGTCAAAATTTTCTTAGTGATTATGCAGATGATCGTATTGTAACGACAACTTGTATGGGTGAAAACGACTCTCCCAACGACCACTACAAACACTTCTACCATCAGAAATGTATAGTAGGTTGGTTTCACACTGGCCCAATTGGAGCCAATAAAACATGTCCAACTTGTCGTTCTGAACTGAAACTTACTTTCGCTAAAGATGCTGCTAAGATAAATGAGAAGTTGAATAAAATAGGTTGGGGTTTTGAGTATGAATATATTGAGAGGGAAGATTAGTTCAATAAATTCTTTATTTTAGTTGAATTTTTTATTACTAATTTTTCAAAAAAAAATTTTCTTAATGTAAACAATCCGAAAACACAAAACCTTCAAAAACAAAAAAACAAGTAAATTAAGAATCTAAAAAATTCGAAAACCCCTTTATTTAATTCTACAATGTGTTAAGAAATTATAATCCCTCTCGAATTTTTTGTACTTCTCTATGTTCATGTTGTCGGATTGTTTATATTATTTTTTATTATAATTACCTAAAACTAAATTTACTCAATTGACTGAGTAAGAAAAAAGAAAAATTCAAAAAAAAATTTAATAAACTAAAAAATCCACAAAAACAAATTAAAAAATTTACATAATCCTAAAAATTCAAAAAAAATTAAAATACAAAAAAAAACAAACAAAATTTTAAAAAATTGCCAAAAAAAACCAAAAACAAAAAATCCAAAAAAAAATTCCCCAAAAAACTTTTATTTCTTTCTATCTATTTAAAATCTATTTTTCTTTCCTATTTTCATTCTTTTGTAAATTTTAAATATTTAATCTTTTGTATAAAATATTTCGGGGAATTGTTTTGTGTATTTATATATTTACATATTTAAAGTTTGTGGACTAGTAAGAATTTCAAAAATATTGTGTTAGGAAATGGTTATTTTTCGGAGTTATTGGTAAAAATAATACCAAAGATTACCGTTTGGTATTACAATACCGTGCCGAAATTTGAAAAATAAGGAAAGATATGCAAAAATGTTTCAAATGTTAAGTCAGAGGTTATGTCAGGTGTTAAGTCAGATGTTAACTCAAATGTTAAGTCAAAGGTTAGGTCAGGAGTTAAGTCATATGTTAAGTCAGATGCTAAGTATAGGTTAAGTCAAGTGGTAAATCAGTTGTTATCTCCGTCAGTTGTTGTTAACTCCTTTGTTAACACCGTAAATCAGTTGTCAACTCAGTCGATATCTCCGTTTTCATTCTTAATCACGCTAATAATTCCGAATATGACCTTTAATTTATTCAACATCCGCTTATATCTCTGAATTCTAAGGAATCTTATCTCAGATTTAGTCGATTTAATAAGAGAGACAAAAGTTATTTACGTCTGAATCTACCACATGTTGTCCAATTACATGTACGCGAAGCACAGCAATTAAATGACCATCAAATAGAGGTTCGTATGTTGGAATTTTTACTCTACTAAAGGTACCATTAATTTAGCCTTGGTATCTTTGTGACAAATATCTTTGTAATTTTGTGGCCTTTTATTTTAAAGATACACTGCTAAAAATTTTCATTCGTCCTGGAATGAGTGAAAATCTGACCTAAGTAAGTGAAATTTAGCTTAAAATTTTACTGAGCGCCTTCAACTCTATATCCGAGCAATGGTTGGGCACTTTTGGTTTCATGTTTAACTCTATCATATATGCTTGATTTGATCCCATTATTTATAAGTTCAGTAAAGATATGCCAAAAATAAACTGCCTGGTTATTTTCTTATCACCCATATTCTCTGAAAAGTCGCGGATTGTTAGTAGGCGATTAAACTATCAGAAACTTGTTTTATTGTTATTTGACAGTTTTATTTAAAATTATTTATTGAAAAAATATTATTTTAATTAATAAATATTTATTTTGAAATAATAAATATAGAAAAAATAATAAAAATAAAAAATTAACAAAAAAGAAGGAAAAAAGAAAGGAAAAACGAAAAAATAAGAACAATAAAATAAGAAGAAAATGAAAAAAGAAATAAAAAACGAATAATATAATAAGTGAATAAAGAATTTGAAAAAAATGAAAAGGATTATGTATTTGATCAAGCATTCGATACTCACATGTCAATGTTTATTTAACCCCCCTATAGCTATAAAGGTCATGCTTTCAAAATTAATTTAAGGGCGGCTCTAGCAGGCAATATAACAGATAAGGTGATGCATTATTTATTTAAATAATTTGTAGGCTTGGTTATTTATAGCCCCAATAATTTACTCCATTTATTCATTTCTGATATTCAATAGCAAAGTTAATAATTTACTGCTTCCTTTAGAGAAAAATTTTTAAAAGCATATATCTCCGAAATCGCAAACTTATAGGCCTAAGAAAACAAAACAAACTAAATTTACTTTTTTGGCCGGGTTTTAATAAATTAAATTGAAAGTTGCGAATCTCCACCTATGCCCACTATCAAATCCCTATGTTCGAGTTATCCTCGACTGGGAATAATTAAATATTTTCAATAATTTCAGAGCAAAGCCTTTAGTAAGGTAAAGCTTTATTATTAGGGCAAATCATTAGAATATGCTTTACTCGCCCAAATGGATTTGGGCGAGTAAAGCCGATATCCTCCTTAACCCGATATCCTCCTTAGGCCGATATCCTCCTTAACCCGATATCCTCCTTAACCCTCTATGTCCCCTTAATCTTTCAATAACTCTCGATATCCGTAATATTTGCTCAAATCCCTCGATGTTCTTTTTAACACCTTGATAATATTTGCGGTTCTTGATTTCGATTGCGATTTTTTAAACACCATAATTAGCCGCTTTACAATTTTATATTTTAATTAAGCTTTGAAAATAAAAATTTCAATTCTGATAGTCGATTTCCGGCGTTTTTTTCCTCCGATTTCCGATTCCCAAAAAAATTTGATTGCGGATTTCCAACTTTTGAGCCAGTTCCGATTTCCGGCTCTTGCGATTTCCGATACCTCTGACTGATCCACCCACATCTTGCAAAATCTACCAATTAATTATTAAATATACGATTTATACGATTTAAGGTATATTTTAAAACAGTGTATGGGTTACTTGCATCATTTGTATAAAACTTAAAAGAATAAGCCGAGGAAATGTAAAGAAATTTTTATAAATTAATTTTTCCTCGCTAATTTCCCATATTAAATAAGTCACAAGTGCAAAGAAGATTATGAAATAAATTTTATAAACAAATAATATTTTTTCCAAGAAATAAATAAAAATTTAAATTTCAGAATTTAAAAGCTTTTGAAATTAAGTGATCATTGTGGGTCGTGGGTTTCATGTTGGACATATAAATAACGTTCAAGCACAAACCTCGCTGAATGGATTCATAGGATCAGATGAAATTTGCTGTTTCAAAGCCTTCATAATTTAAGTCTGTTGTTTTAAATTAAATGTTTTCTGACGGTCAAGACTGAAAATACCCGTTTTTCAAAAAAATGTTCTTGAAATTCAAGGCATATATGCATACAAAACATGGTTTGCTGAACTTTCTAAAGGTGATGAGGACACGCACAAGAGAGATCTCAAAACAAGAATAATTTTCGAATAATTATTTGCTGCTAAATTGAGTGGACGATCATGATCTATCGTAAATATTACCACTATAATCAAAACAGAAAATTTAAAGAAGACATTCTGAAATAACGGGATGCAAAGCGGGATTATTATTTCTGACCGACATGAGATTCTCATGCTTACTTTATCCCACAAATCAAACTCAATAGTTGAACTTAGAAACTTTTATAAAATTAAATTTGCTTTTTGACATTTATTTATTTTTTTAAATAAATATTATTTTTATAAAATTTATTTACTAAAATTTATTTCTAAATTTTTTGCACTTGTGAATTATTTAATATGGTAAAATTAGCGAGGAAAAATTAATTGACAAAAATTTATTAAAAATCCCTCGGCTTATTCTTTTATGTTTTATACAAACGACGCAAGTAACCCACTCACTGTATTTAAATATACATTATATCGTATGAATCGTATATTTAATTATTAATTGGTAAATTTCAAAAACATCAAAGTGCTTTCAATAATCCATTAACCTGTAAATAAATAGACATTTTAAGAGAATACAATCATTTTTATTTTTTTAAATTTTTTTAGATTATTAATTTCGTTAAAATTCGCCGATTGAAACTATTTTTTAATATTTAGTTAAATTGAATTTTTAATTTCAAACAGAATGTCAAAATCATTCAAAATCCTGTTCTTTTTAACATTAATTCTATTACTGCTTTCAAGCACACATGGTGGAGGGCGTAGTGGAAGAAGAGGGCGAGGTGTACATAAAGGGGGTAATGGATCTCCAAGTTCAGGCGGTGTCGGATCTCGTACTGATGATCTAGATCCACCCTCAACATCATATAGTGAAAGTAGTGAATCTCAAAGTTCAGGTGGCGTTGGATTAAGTGTGAATGATATTGCAATTTTACTTTCAAATTCGATTATTGGAGAGCGTAATAGTGTTGTTTTTTCATCTTCCACAAATGCAGAAGATTTACATCGGTAAGGGCAACATACATATGTCAATGCATACACACTTCTTTGCTTATATGAATTAAAAAAAATCACAGTCACAAACACTCTCGTTAAATGGATTTATAAGGGTGCGCAAAGCCGAGTTCAATCCTGCCCAATAAACCTATCCAAAATTCACAATTTCCTAACCTTCTAAAATTTGTGTTTACTTTGGAAAGCTAAACAGTAAAACTTTTTTATTTTTAGAGCTGCAGGCTAACGAATAGTAAAAGAATTTTGCATAATCTCGAACCCTTATAAATTTATAAATTCGATAATAATTAATAAAATCCAAGATATTCAATTAAAATTAAATAGGACAATTCTAAAATTAAAATTATCTCTTTTTTAAGTTTATATAGCGGCGCCGATAAATCAAGTGAATTATATAAAAGTCTTGTTCAGCTGTTTGACAAATATAGCACACAGACTGTTGCGGATTTCAATAAATATTACAATTGTTATGTTTACTATAATGATCGTATTGATAAGAAAAATATTAATATTAAGAGCAAGGTTAATTAAATATTAGGGTTATTTTATATGGTTTTTGGTTTGGAATTTCTTGAATCTCTTATGATTTTAAATTTTTTATTACCTGTAAAACAGCCATATTAATTCTTGTTACTTGATTTTGAGTCAGCCAACTCACCTCGAGGAGCTCTTTCGAATGAGCTATCATTTATTTCGAATTCTTTACACCAAAAATATGGTTTTTATGGTTTTTCGATTTTCAACGGCTTGTATCTTTGCGAGTTTTTGTTCGTATAAAAAAGTGATTATACGTATATTCCAACTCTGCTAGGGGAGAGGAATCTAATCTTTAACATATAAATACACAATATTTTAAGTTATTTTAGTATATGGAAATTATAGAAGATAAATTAAAAAGTGAAAATAAATCAAATGGCCAAATTAAAAAGGAAATACGTCAAATGAATTTGGATGGAACGCTAGCAAAAACAGTCTCTGATTACTGTTTTAGCATTGCAAATGCAATTATGAAAAATATTGAGTCTAATGCTAAGGTAAATCGAAGTATAGATTTGTGTTAGAGTGTGGAAAATTATTATCACCGAGCAAATAAATTTTACGATAAAGCTTGAAATTCATTAAATACAGTAACTGTTTAGAATTTGTTGAGGAATATTAAATAGATTACATTTCTGTGTAAATAACAAACAGAATATTTTTTGCATTAATGGTTATTTTGGTGGCGGGTTATTTATGAGCGTGTAATATTATAGAGTTATGCCTATTTCAAAATTCCTCTTTCAAATAATCACTCAAAGTTAATTTAAGGGAGTTTTCTGTACCAGACTAATGGTGACTCATAGAAAAACAAAAAATAGAAATAAAATCTTTAAAAAATGTAAATCTAAAATAACCGCAAATATATTGTTCCTTACCATTGAATTTTATAGTGAAATAATATAATCTTTTATTAAAAATTTGTTTTTGTTATAGAAAGAAATGATGGAGATCACAATGAAAGCAGCAGTAAAAAGTGATCAAACACATTGTCCTATCTGTAAAAAAGTCTATGACTTAGAAGATATGATTAAAAGTGAAGATTTTATTGAAACGAGTGATTGTGAGAATAAACACTTATACCACTTCTTCCATCGGAATTGTAAATTGATTCAAAATGACCAATCTACAATCGATCAGAATTGTCCAACATGTGAGGAAAAACTGAACATAGTTTTCCTTCCAAAAGCTAATAAAATAAACGAGAAATTAGGAAAAATTGCTTGGGGTACGAGTTTACAAGAGTTAAAAAATCGTTACGAAAACTGAAAGGTCAGTTACAAGATTCTTTATGTATTATTTTTTATTTTGATTTCCTATTACTAATTTTACTCAAATTGAGAAAGAAAAAAGAAAAAATTCAAAAAAATCCTAAAAATTCAAAAAAACTAACCCAAAAAACATCGAAAAAATTCAAAAAAATTTTTAAACAAAAAAGCAAACAAAATTTTAAAAAAATCGCAAAAAGAACAAAAAAACGCACAAAAATTCAAAAAATCAAAAGAATTTCCCAAAAAAACTTGTATTTCTTTCTAACTATTTAAAATCTATTTTTCTTTCCTATTTTCATTCTTTTGTAAATTTTAAATATTTAATCTTTGTATAAAATATTTCGGGGAATTGTTTTGTGTATTTGTATATTTAAAACTTGGTGATTAGAAAGAGTATTGACCAACATTACAAAATTATAATTAAATTCACGAAATATTAAAATTTCGGTGGCTTTTCCAAACCTATTCTCCTAAAGGCTTCTTTTTCAAAAAATGTTTTAACAGTCTTAAATGAAAATAAAATTGTTAAATTAAATTCTTACTCATCAATCCCTATAAGATAATGCAAAATTTGTCAGAGAATCTTTTCATTTCTTGATAAACCTATGTTTATAATTTTAATTATCAAACATGTATATCAACATTTTTAGACATTTTATATTAAACATACATATTAAATTAGTATATGTCGGCGGTAAAATTCAGATTTAGGAAAAATTCAATTTTTCCGGAAAATTTCAATTTTTCCGGAAAAATTCAATTTTTCCGAGCATTTAGGAAAATTTCAGATATTAAATTAATTTAATAGCCTGTCTTACACTATTTCGCTTGTTTTTCGTTTTTTGAGTATGTTTTTTCTTGTTTGTTTTTCTTTTGTTTTATGTTTGTTTTTTTGTTGTTTGTCCTTTTTAAGATTTTCCCTTGTTTTTATTTTTTATTTTGGGTTTTAGTTCGTGCTTTTTAATTTTTGTGCTACAACTGAATGGGTAGGTCGGCATTTCAATGCTGAAAATCGGTCAAAGGAATAGGTTTACGTTACTGTTGTAGAACCCAGCGACCGTTGACTCCCGCGAGACGCGTGCCGCGAAACCCCGCGCGAAGCGCGGGGTTTCGCACAAGCGTCTCGCCGACTCCCCATAGGTTTATGTTGTTGTTTTTCGTGTGTTTTCTAAAAATCCAAACTTATTTAATATGGTGCTCTTGACTAAATCAAGAAATTTATAGATAACCCACTAAAAAACAAAAACACACATAAAAACGCAAAAAAACATAAAACTAGCCCAGACTCAACTGACATCTTTATTATTATCTGAAATTTTCCTAAATGCTCGGAAAAATTGAATTTTTCCGGAAAAATTGAAATTTTCCGGAAAAATTGAATTTTTCCTAAATCTGAATTTTTCCGCCGACTCTGGATTGAGTTGTTCTAATATTATGAAATATTATTTATATACCTATGTAAAATTCGGCAAAATATTTTTTGTAGCACATCTGCTTTATTTCAAATCCCAGTTCCCAGGAGTTGAAGGATTGAAGAAATGAGTAAATATAAGATTTAAAAATAAAAGAAAATTTATAAAAATTTCATTAAAATAAAACACCTAACTGCAACCTAAATTTAATTTATCCGTTTTTCCTTCCTATAAATTTCATTTGTAAACTTTGCTAAATTAAAAGACTTTGCCATAAAAAAGAAATACATAAAGAGGAAGGTTAATAATCGTAGGCTAATAAATTCTGACTTCTCTATAAGATACAGTAGTGTGTAGTGATTCGGTGTTACATTTATGAACGTTAATAGAAATTACGGAGGTCATAACATATGGAGATCTAATGATTGCACAGATTGAATTAATTATAAATATAAATAAATATCTGGATAAATATTATTCATTTTATTGAGAATATTTAATGATTTTGTCCATTTTCTTGATTAAAAATTGATTAAAATATTTTTACTCTAATAGAGGGACCGGATGTTATAATTTTTAATTATCATGGGTCGGTTATGTAGACGGCTTAATTAAAGCCTTCTATAATTAGCTCGCTGTTATAGAAAGTTACTTTTTAAATTATAAATCTGGTCAATATTGTTTGGTCTTTTCCATATTTCTGGCATTTTAACAATAACCAAATTTAAATATAAATACACAAAACAATTCCCCGAAATATTTTATACATATTTAAAATTTACAAAAGAATAAAAATAGGAAAGAAAAATAGATTTTACATTGACAGAATTAAATAAAAGTTTTTTGGGGATCTTTTTTTGAGTTTTTTGTGTTTCTTGGTTTTTTTGGATTTTATTTTTTTGTTTTTTTTGTAGATTTTTTCTTTTAATGATTTTTTTGGATTTTCTAAGATTTTGTTTGTTCTCAAGTTTTAAATATAACCTAATAGACTGAATTTCATTTTTTAAAATTAAATACAGATTTTTAAATTTTACTGCTAACCCTCTATGACTTAAGTGATATAAGATAATATCTAGTAATATTCCAGTTTGTGAATGACATATTTTTTCACTTTATTTCACTGAATAGTGAAAATAGATCTATAATGTCTCAAACAAACAAGATTTTCGACATCATGAGGATACCTTAAATTTATGTCCGATTTTATAATTTAAACAACTTATTTTAGTACTTTTAGATGAAATTCAGTCAAAACAATGGGAAACAACAAAATTTCTCCCACAATGTTTTTTTTCTGACAACAAATTTCCCTTCAAATTCAAGTTCAATAATTTTTAGTTTCTCGTTTAATTCATAACCTTTTTTATCTGTAATGAATTCAAGTTCTGCGCGACATAATGGACAAGAATTATTTACACCTCCTGTATCTACACAATCCCAATGGAAGAAATGATTACATTTAGTCCATACGATGAATTTATCGTGTGTAAATTTATCATGACAGATTTCGCATTCTGTTTTATCCTTATTCTTGGCTTCGTCAAGCCCGAATTGCAATATTCTTTTCTTAAAAAAGATTAGTTAATGTTTTGTAATTAAAGAAGAAACTCGGGATTGAGTTATCAAAATATAATAAATTCTATTTAATATATGCCAAATCAAGCTAAGAAAATGCTAAATTTGTTATAATTGCAAAAAGTTAAAAATACATTGTATCAAATCAAAATTAGTAGAGAAATATTTGGACAGCTTAATCCAAAAGCTACTGGGTATTTTCTAGTGCATTTATTATTTTATGCAGAATAAATTATATTATGCATTGTGTATATTCATCTAAGACAAATATTTTAAAATAGAACTCAAAAAAACTTTTTCCGTATTTACTCAGATAAGTACCCAATCCAGTTAGCTTTAATAATTACACAGGGTACTTATTTGAATAAACAACTCAATAATTAATTTTCTCAATAATAACCTAATTTGAATCTTAATAATTTTGACAAATGAAACTTTACTATAAACTCACTCCGCATTTTTTTTTAATTTCTCCACATGTTTCTAAATGATACTTTAGACAATATGTTTTAATTTCATTAAAGGCAGACTCATCTTCCATCATTTCATTTTTTGTCTGTTCTAAATTATTCCCCGAAATTCCTTGTTTTGACAATGATTTTTCTAGATATTTCAAACACTAAAATAATTTAAATTAGTATAATATATACTAACTGAAATAACTAGAAATTAGAAGGACACAGGGCGGTCCTTTTACCTTATTGAGAATTTTCCCTATTTTGGCCTCCTCTTTTGATGGAGCTTTATTCTCACCGATACAAGGTAGTGAACGTTTTTATTTTATATAAAATATTAATAATTGAAAACCTCTTCAGGAATGTTAATAGTTTTGTCAAGTTTTTTTTGAGTAAGTTCTTGCATGTTGACAAAACAATTGAAACATTCAATGTATTTAGTAACATCTTTTGATGCAGTATATTCTCTAATCAATTCCTCACGAACACGTTGTATATTTAAACTTGAAGTTTCCCCATGCGCACTACGACTTGAAGATCCAACCTCATTTGCTCCAATAACACCAGCTCCAACGCCGCGAGCTCCATCATGTCTTGAATCTGAAGGTTGACCCTGCCCACCACGTTCTATACGTCCACCATGCCCTGCACCACTTGAAGTTGAAAGTAAAATTAGAATAAATGTTAAATAAAAAAGAAAGTTGGATGATTTTGACATTTATAATTACTGAAAAATTCAAAATTTTAAATAAAACTATAGAAGAAGATCATTTTAATGATGAAAAGTTTTGAATCTACAAACAAAACCCTTTTTTCTATAGAACTGGCACAACATAAACACCTAAAAATGTGTTTTACCATAGCCGAAGTGTTTAGTAGTAAATCTTATGCAGCATAAAAAGAATCTCTTGCTACTTCTGCACTGTTAGACTTGTCTATTAAGTATGTAATAGATGTAATGTTTTGGACCCCTCTTTAGGTGCGACGATTCTCTAGGCACTGAAGTGCCTGTGGACCGAGATATACTCGAAAGTAGAAAATATATACAAATTAGTTTATAGAAGCAGCTGATTTTCACTTTAATTTTTATTATTTTCTCTTCTTCCTTTCATTATGTCAAAAGGCAGAATATAAAAGCAAAGATTGCCGAGAACTTTTCCATTAAACGGGCATTTTTTCTAACGGCAAAAATGAAAAGAAAAGAAAAGAAAAGTGCCATTCTCTTTGCGGACATGTAGTGAGTCAACTGGACATTTACCATTCGCAAGTTATCTAATTTTGATTGTCTTATCAATGTAAACAGAGTTTTTAAAATGAGCACAGAGTATTTTAAACTAGGTTCCTAAACAGTTACAATAAGTCTTCCATTCAAGGGTCGACGCAATTGCGGAATTTTTCATCACAAAAATCTGCTTGGTCGCCCCTCTAGTTTTAGTTTTTCTTAGGCCTATAGGTTTGAGATTTCGGAGATATTTGCTTTTAAAAATTTTTAACTCTATAGGAAGACAGAAAATTATTAACTTGTGATTTAATATAAGAAATGAATAAAATGGAGTAAATTATTGGCTATATATAACTTTCCAACAAACTTTTTAAATAAATATTGCATCACATTATCATTATATTGCCTGATAGAGCCGCCCTTATTATAAAAAATTTTGAAAGCATGACCTTTATAACTATAGGGCAGCCAAATAAACATTAGCATGTGAGTATCGAATGTTTGATCAAATACATAATCCTTTTCCTTTTTTACAATTTATTTATTCACTTCTTATTTTCTTCTTTTTTTTTCCTTTTTTCAATTTCTTCTTATTTTATGTTCTTTGCCGTTTTTCCTTTCTTTTTTCTTCTTTTTTTGTTAATTTTTTTATTTTTTTTTGATTTATTATTATTTCGAAATATTTATTTATTAAAAAAATATTTTTTTCTTTGAATAATCTTAAATAAAACTGTCAAATAAACAATAAAAACAAGTTTCTTATAGTTTAATCGCTTATTAACTGTCCGTGACTTTTTAAAGCATACGGGTGCTAAGAAAGTAACCAGTCAGTTTATTCTTATTTATCGTGTAACTCGCTGCGCGTTTCTGCGACATTTTATTAATTTTAGAAGTTTGTTCATGTTTTTATTTTTTTATTTTTTGTTAGTTATACTAATCCGGAAACCACAGTAAACATCTTCCACCTTTAGGTGGCATTTGCCCCTTCCAAATATAATTTTGTAAGAAATCCACTAGAATTCAATTCATTAAACATTTATTTGAAAAAATATTTCATAATTATACACGTGAAATAAATATGTGAATATTAGATTATAATCTACAAAATGAGGCTATCATTATAAAGAGAAGAGCTAGAAATCATTCAAGAAAAACTCAAGGGAGTTCAACTAAAAATTTACTTGAACATAATTTTTAAGCATCATTTTTGTGTATTCATTTTTGATAATATGTACAAAATTTTGTTTGTAGAGCTCAGATTTTTAGGTTATAACAAGGATTAGGATTTATATAGAGTATTAATCTTATATACTTTATGGAATACAAGTCTTAGAATTTGAACTGGAATTGGTCTAAAATTCAAAACAATAAAGTTATCCTTCCTTGTCCTCGATATCTACCAAATTTGCTATTGTCATCCAATTTAACAATATCGCTCATAACAACAGTTTTGCAAACCAAAAAGTGAAAGAAGTGACTCAAAGTGGATGGATGAGTCTTAACATTGGGGAAGTCATGAGGATGAAAGCCCAAGCTTAAACCCATATAAAGGGAGTCGAAAGGGCAGAAGGCCCGAGTATATACACATCTAATAAGAGCTGTGTGGGCCAGTGACATAAGTTGCTGATCATGAGTAACAAACACCAACCCATAATCACCTATTTATATTATATTCCAAAATATTTGAAAAATTTGATATTTGAACAAATATTTGACTCTGTTGATCAAATTTTTTCAAATATCAAATATAATTATCAAATTATTTGATTAGATTTTGATTTTGCTGTAGGTCCGATCTCTAATAGTTGTACTGAATGAATTAAAAATATAAAAAGGTATTTGAATAAATATTCATTTTATTGCGAATATTTAATGATTTTGTCCAGTTTCTTGATTAAACATTGATTAAACTATTTTTACACTAATAGAGGGCCCGAATTTTATAATTTTTAATCCCCTATAAATGGTCAGTTATGGAGACGGCTTAATTAAAGCCTGTCTATAATTAGCTCGCTGTTAAAGATACGTTGTAAATTAGAAAGCTGGTCGATATTTTTCTATCTTTTCCATATTAACAATACCCAAACCTTAAAAATATAAAATCAAAACAATTCCCCGAAATATTTTATACATACAAAAGATTAAATATTTAAAATTTACAAAAGAATGAAAATAGAAAAGAAAAATAGATTTTAAATAGACTGAATTAAATAAAAGTTTTTTGGGGAATCTTTTTTTGGATTTTTTGTTTTTTGGTTTTTTTGGATTTTGTTTTTTTTGTTTGTTTTTTTTTATTTTCCAAAAATTTAGTTTTTTTTATTTTGAGTTTTTAATTTTTGTTTGTTTTTTTTTATTTTTTATTTTTAAAATTTTTTTGGATTTTTAAATTTAGAAAAATTCTTACTTAATAGAGAAAGATTACTAATAAATAGGGTGCGGCAAAATATGCACGAAAAATCCAAAAATATGCGCATATATATGCATTGAAAATGCCTAAATATGCACTAAAATAAGCAAAATTTCCCAAAATATGCTGCGATATGCAAATATGCACAAAAGTACCGAAATATGCAAAAATATGCTATAGGAACCCGGTCCCTAATGTTCGTAACGATGTAAAAACACCATTTTTGAACGTTTCAACTCATGGCATATCCGGATACAAAATATGCATTTGCATGTTTTGCCGCATCCTGCTATTAAAAAATTAAAATGAAAAATAAATAATAAAAAATAATCCTTAACTAATCATCTGAAAATGAGTAAAGTTCTTTTTTTTCGAAACCGAGATCAATGCTATCTAATTTCTCATATAATAGTGCAACCTCTTGAGGGACAAAAATCTGCAGTTGACGTTTACATACTGGGCATTTTTTAGTTTCACCTTGGCCCTCTTCAACCCAATTTACAATACAATCCTGATGGTAGGTGTGATGATAAATTATTTTGGTTTTCTTATCTTCACAATTAGTGATTTCAATACACTCCTCTTCTGTATATTCTTCTTGACAGATTGAGCATTTTGTTTGCCCTATATTTTTAGCATAGTCAAATACCATTTTTCTTTTTGCCATCTAAAACGAGATTAAAATGAAAATTTCTAGATAAAGATATGAAGAAAAAAATTTTTTTATAAACTTCCAAAAAATTTTTAATAATTTTTTGAAAATTTAATTAATTTTTTTATTGGTCTGGGGTGAGTAAATTCGTTATAGAAGTCAAAATATCTCATTAGTTTTTAAATATGCAATTTTTGCAAATTTTTTCAATATTTTAAATAGCAGGATGTCAGACTTCTAGTATCTTTAGCGCGGCAGAAAGAATTTTTAAAATTTTGAAGGTACAAGACCACTCTTCTATTTTCACGCCTTCTATTTTCAGCGCCGCATAATAATTCTTCCATCATAACAGAAGAAATTATTATTAAATTTTTGCGCCGCAGACAAAAATTGTTTAAATTTCATGCTCCAAAAGCTAGAATTCCTTCTTTTTCAAATTATTGCAAGCTTTCGAAAATCGAAATACCGTATTTATTTTAATTGAATGGCCCCTCCATTTGAATGGCCCTCCAATTGAATGACACATTTTTGAATGAATGAAAAATAGAATGGCCATTTCCATTTGAATGGCCCCCCAATTGAATGGCCCTTTCTAACTATAAACTATCTAACGCGTATTTCTTTAATCCCTTTATTGACTAATTTAATATTCCTTTTCTGTACGGATAATTTTGATATTTTTGCGTAGGTTTGGAGTCAAAAAGTGATTAAAAGGGATATCGGTGGATTTGGGAGGATTAAGAGAGATATCAATCGATCAAAAGTATTTGGAGAAAACATCTGGAATTAAAATAATTAGGGGAGATATTCAGGGATTCGTTGAACAAGAGAGTTTAGAGAGTTTAGAGGGTTTTTGGATTTCTGAGTGATATCGAGGATTTGGAGGATTTCGGGGAGTTGAGGAGATGTAGGATAACGTGGATACTAGTTAACTTGAGTCTTATCAGGAAATATTGATTTCCAAATCCCAATAAATCCTCTGTCTCATAAAATCTCCCTGATATCAATTTAATACCTTCAAAATCCCTCTAAATACTCTTTATCCCTCTATATCTTGCCCAATTAACTCAAAACCATAAACTATTAGTATAACTATACAGGAACTTTTTATTTTTTGACTTCGATGTTAATTAAAATTTGACTTATTAGCCAGGCAGGCATAAAACCTACGAGTTTTATAGTGAAACTGAGAGAAAAAATTTCGGATTTGGAAAATATTAGGTCGAATATTCGTTTCAATTAATCTCTATTTTTAACCTATGAAAAATAGAATGGCCACCTCTATTTGAATGGCCCCTCCAATTGAATGACAATTTTTTGGGGTATCGAAAAATAGAATGGCGGCCATTCTATTAGAATAAATACGGTATATCCAAAAAGTCGAAATCGAAAGAAAAACCTTTCGAAAATTGAAATTTAGAAATAATTCTGCTGTAAGCATACCTCAATTTCACAAGGTTTTTAGACCCCTTCATTTAAAATTAGATATTTATTTAAACATTACAATTTTAACAATGGTAAAACTTACTCTGCAATCCTCCTTAAATTGTTTCAAAATTTCAAATTTTCCATCAGTACAGTACTTTTTAACTTTATCAATCGTTGTTGTATCATTACTCTTTGATGGATCATAACCAACCATTTTATTTATTAGCACTTTTCGTTGATTATTTGACTCTCCTTTTTTCTTTAATAATTCATCTAATAGTCCCTTATTCTATTAATTAATTTAAATTAATATTTTATTTTCTCGTAACTTATAGTTGTGAATAGAGGTGACGGACACAGGGTTCTCTCCGGATATCAGGATACGATATACGAACATAAAGTATCTAGAAATCCGCACTTTTGTGAACTCAAATTAGCGATTTCATCATGTACAACAGTCATATACAGGGTGTGTAAAGATATACATGGTGCGACATCATATATTTAGTTATAAACAACTCTGATTTTTAGTCACTGCCTTAGGACCACGGAATATACAAGTACCGGTTCTACTAGAAATATAAGTTCCATTTCGCTTAATAGATGAAGTAAAATTACTAAATAATATAGCCAGATAACATCGTATCAAATTACAAACGAATTTTTTCGATATTTAATCTCAAAGTATGCCCTAATAGAAAAAATTTTTAAAATTTTACCGTTTAAAATGTGAGCTTCGGAATTGGCCACTTGTAACATTGTGAATAATATTATGACAATCATTGTACAGCATGTAATCTTTAAAAGATGCCGTGCTATGCCGTGCCTTATAGGTCGTATTAAATTTTTTACTTTCCTAAAAGTCAAGTAAGCTTGCTATAAAATAACCAATTTTCAATTTTCGAAAAATTTTATTCATTACTGGATTGAATTTTAAAGGTGATATAAAAGGCTTTTTACTGGGTGAATTCAATGTTTTATTGTACATTAATTTTTTATCAATTAAATGTCATAACAAAAATAAATAAATAATAACATAACAGGTTTCCTGTAGCAAATTTAATGGGCTTTCAGAAAAGTATTCTTACAAAGCTGATTTTTTATTAATAACTATTATTAATTAAATATATTTATTTATTTTTATAATAAAATAAGAATAATAAATTATATAATTTAGAGTAGCTCGCATTATATATGAGCTTTGTGGCTCGAATTATTATAATGTGAGCCACTATAACAGTATATAATCTGAGCCATAAAAGCTTATATTATTAAATAATTTGAGCTACAAATATAACTAAGAAAGAGAATAACAATGGGGTATCTTCTCCTTCATACTATTCTTTATTAAAAGATTCATAGTGAGAGAGACTGATAATGACCATGTGAGTAGAGATGATTGAATTAAGTTAGTTGAGCCAAATAGTTCATCTAATAAGCCATAATCATGTAAGAGCAAGATATCGAAATTTAATTTTAAAAAGTATCGACTATAAAGAAAATTATCGGCTTTTAATTTTATAACTCCGTCTCCGTTGTTTGCAAATTCTCGGGGCCGCGCTAATTATTAGTAAATCATTGAATAATTTTTCATTGGGAGATTTTGGTAATTGGTGTCGTGGCTGTCTATAACCCGCTAACGATTCTGTGACATTTTGTAAATTTCGGAAGCTTATTCATGTTTTTATTTTACCATTTTTTGTTAATTATACTAATCCCCAAACAATGCTAACCATTTTCTACCTTTAGGAGGCATTTGCCCCCTTCAAATATAATTTTGTAAGAAATCCGCAAGAATAAAATTCAATAAACATTTATTCAAAATAATATTTCATAATTATACACGTGAAATAAATATGTAAATATTAGATAAAATATTAATTGATTTAACTCGTGCTTATTTAAAGTCTTGTCTATTACTAACAAAAGAATAATGCCGACTAAAATTGACCTTTTGTTATTTTGAAATTTATTTTTTTAAATATGTAATAAAATTACATGCGTTATTGCTAGAATTATATTTTAATTTCTTAAATAATTTTATTAATTATTAACTCGAGAACCTCTCCTTATTCAAACTAAAAATAGTAATGCTGAAAATAAAAAAATCAAGCAAGCTATCAAAAAACTTATTTATTAATTGATTTCAATGGACAACCAAATAAGTTATGTCAGAAGAGGAAAAAGCCAATTTTGATAAAATTATTGAAAATACAAAACCATCAAAACAAGAAAATGCTAACTTTATTCATTATATTCATAACACAATTAAAATTGACTCGATTGATCAATGGAATGATTTTATAAAATTCTGGAAAAAGGAACATAAAGATTGAATTTTTAATTTTACAGTTTCTGTTTGTAGAACAATTTGTAAAAACATTCTTTATTTGTTTTATTTTGGAAAGCAATTGTCTAAAATTTAAATATTATTTTTAAATCAATCCTAAATTTAAAATTTTGTTCTTGAAATATGTTAAATTCAGTTAAAAAAAGTCAATGAGTTTTATCAATTTTATTAGAGCATAATGCCGATTTTATTTATCATTTTCTATTTTACATTGTATATATTTCTATGTATAAAGCGAAAAAATTCCTAAAATCGATTTTTATTTCATTACCTTATTTTTTGACTAATTTTTCTGAATAGAAAAGCAGCCTATGGTTCTGTAGAATATGTTTGGATGAACCGGCGAACTTTTATTTTTTGTAAACGTTTTCATAATTTAATGATTTTGGACAACAATAGCATGCATACATACTTACTAATCACCAAACTTAAAAATAAATAAAAAAAACCCTTCCCCTAAATATTTTATACAAAAGATTAAATATTTAAAATTTACAAAAGAATGAAAATAGGAAAGAGAAATAGATTTTAAATAGACAGAATTAAATAAAAGTTTTTTGGGGAATCTTTTTTGGATTTTTTGTTTTTTATATTTTTTTAGATTTTTTTTTAATTTTGTTCGTTTTTGGGGTTTTAAATTTTATGATTTTTTTTATTTTTTTTTAATTTTGAGAATTTTTTGGATTTTATTTTTTTAAGTTTTTTTGGATTTTTTTTAGATTTTTATACTTAATTGGGTAAACTTAGTAATAACTAGGGTTGTCGATTTTTAGAAAATATCGTGTAGACACGATTCCGCGCCCAAGTTTCCGCACCAGTGCTCAAAATTAGTTTTCCTGACATTTTTACCAGAAACATCAGTATAAATACAGTTAATTGCAAACTTATCCAAAAATCGATTTAATTAATATGATACAGATGTTAATACACATGTTAATAAGAGCAAACTGTATTTTGTAATTCTTTTATAATTTTAAAATTTTCCAAAAAGATTTTCTTGAAATCTTAGATTTTTTGAAATCATAAACCTTAGGCCGAAAAAAACATACTGGCGCGGAAACGTGCTGGCGCATATATAATCAAACATATCAGGAAAAATCTTCTTGGATCTAAAAATCTTCTTAGATTTTTAGTTTTTTTTGGATTGTTAATTTTTATGATTTTTTTGATTTTTTAAATTTTATGTTCTTCTACTCAATTGAGTCAAATTAGAAATGAAAAACCACAAAAGTCCGTATTTATACTCTCCAGAGGAGTTCTTTTTTTAAATCAAAACCAAGACCAATTGTCTTTAATTTCTCATTTAACTTAACAACAGCTGGATGGGGAATAGTTTCCAGTTGTGCAAGACATGATGGACATTTGTTGTAGTTTCTACCATCTCCGTCAAGAAACCAAGTTTTTATACATTCCGAATGGAAAAAGTGGTTGTAGTGTTTGTTGGGGTCCTTTTCATCTATACAATCAGTCATGGAAATAGCTTCATCTTCTTTATACTCTTCTTGACAGATCGGACATTCCATACCATCAACTACGTTAAATACGATCTTCTTCATTTCTTCCTAGAAAAAATAAAATGTTTATTAAATCTATACATATGTATGTTTTTATTTAAATCATAAATAATAAAAGGAAAGCAATGTTTTCTAGTTTTTTTTAATCTTCCAAAAAATATAAATTTTACATAAAACCATTTAAATGGCAATTAGTAAATTAATTACAGTAATAAAGCTTAAATACTTTTAAATGCAAAAATTATGAGTTTATAATTACAAGTAATCTAGAAACACTTATAATGAAGCCGTAAATCTCTCATAACTATTAAATTTAGGCTGCACCCCCTCTCCCTTCCCCAGATTATCTAATTTCAAAATAATTAGACAAATATGTACATATTAACCCTTGACTGTTTTTTAATCATTGTGAGAGAAGAAAGAAGGAGAAGACAAGAAAATCTTGCGGATAAACTTTTGCGGACAAACATTTGCGGACGATTGGGGGATATAATGCAATAGTACCAAGCATAGTTTGACAGTATTAAATTTCACAAAGGTATTTTTATTAATATACATGGACTTACTAAGCAATTTTCTCGAATTTCAATACTAATTTCAAATAAATAATTTTGACAGTATTCCCTAGTTGTTTTAACAGCCATCTGATTACTAATTATTTGATTTTTGGTCTTTTTCAATTGACTTTTCGACATTCCTTGTTCTACTAACGATTCTTCTAGAAATTTCTCAAACTAAAATAATTAAATTAATATTTTTTAAATTAGTGTAGTATGAGTTCGAGGCAGAAGTTGTATCAGCGATTTGATTGTGCTACCTTACACCGAAACTGAGATACGGAGAGATAAATTCCGATAACGGTGCTATCGCTATCATAATTTCAATACTATAGCAATGCCGATTTTATGTCTAAATCACAATACAGCTCAATTCTAGTCCGGTGACATCTCATAAAAAGCAAAATATTGATGGGACGTTATCCTGAATGCTATGCGATGCAGGTTGTTTAACGCTTAACTAGTGATGGTCGGGATTCCCGGTCTCGGTTCCCGAGTCGGGAAATTTCCCGGGTTTTTGAGCTCTCGGTCTCGGTCTCGGTGTTTTAGTCTCGGAAAACGAGACTAAATTTACACCCCTAATGACGGAAATTTTTTGAACTTTTTGAAGGAAAGGGGAAAGGAATTTATTTATAATTTCTCCCCTTTGCTTTTGATGGTTGAGTGGTTAAGTTGACTAACTTCACTCACTTAAATATTTCGTAAGTGTTGGGTTCGAATCCTAAGGTGGAAATGAGGTTGTCAAAATTTTTCTTTTCGGAAATAAACGTTTTTAAACTTTGATTTTGATTTTAAAATTTTTAATTTATTTTTTCTTAATTTTTTAAACTTGAAAAAAACATTAAAAATTTTAATTTAATCATGAATTTTTCAAAATTTCCTCCTGCGGCGCAGCGTTTTCGCCTCCGGCGGTAAAAAAGAAAGAAATCTGGCTATTGGCCTCCCAAATTTTTCAAAATTTTCGCCTGCGGAAAAAAATGGAAGAAATCTGACTTAAGGACCTCCAAAATTTTCAAAATTTTCGCCTGCGGCGCAGGAAATGGATGAAATAGGAGGTTGTTGTGTCACATGTCCCGTGGGACACGTGAGACTGAGAGAGGGTATCCCTCCTAATCTCTTGGTCTCGACTCTCGGTCTCGACCCGGGACTCGGTCTCGGGGTCGATTCCCGGTCTCGGTCTCGACTCTCGGGTTTTTTTAACTCCCGACCATCACTACGCTTAACCACCCCACAACCGATTTACTATGTTGGAAGGAAACTACGCTAGCCTTACAATTTGTATAAAAGTTTTATTCAATGAGAAAGTTTTAATTATCAACATATTTAATACAAAATATTAAATAAACAAACCTGTTTAGGAATCTTAGTACTTCCTTCATCAGAAAGTTTTTGCATTATAATAAAACAATTGTGAAATTCAATGTATTTATCAACATCTTTCGATGCAGTATAGTCTCTAATCAATTCTGCACGAACACGATTCATTTCTTCTTTTTCACTTTCTGAAAATGAAAGTCCAACATTACTTGAACTTGAAGCTTCCCCATGTGCACCACGACTTGAAGCATCAACCCTATCTCCTCCAACAATACCAGATCCAAAGCCTCTAGCTCCAACATGCCTTGAGCTAGAAGCTTCACGACGTCCACCACTTCCTGAACCTTGAGATCCGCCACTTGAATTTGAAGGCAAAATTAGAATAAATGTTATTTAAAAAAGAAATTTGAATAATTTTAACATTTTGAATACACAAAGAATTGCGGATTTTTTTATTTCGGATGAATACGAAATGGTGCTTGTATATACTTTAATTATCCCCGAAAATTTGTCTGTTGCACTAAAAAGTGGAAATTGTTGATAAATTAACGAATAGGATTGACTCAAGCTCGTGCTTCCTTTATGAATCCCGAGTTGTTTGTGACCATATGTAATTTAGAAAACTTGGAATAGATTTAATCAATGTGTTTAATCATGGACGATTGCATGTGGCCCTTACCTTTGTAAATTTCCTGAAGTTGAGGATCGAGCACTTTCTCCGACACGTGATCCAGCACTGCTTGAACTTGAAAGTCCACTACGCCCTCCACGATCTGCGCGACGTTCACCACGCCCACCACCATTCGTTCTTGGAAGTAAAATTAGTATAAATAGTAAAAGGAGAAGAAAGTTGGATGATTTTGACATTGTAAATGATTGGAAATTTCTCGTTTTCAACCAAAATATTAAAAAATAATTTTATTCCTCAAATTTTATCGAAATACATAATTTTTAAAAATAATTAAAAATTTGAAAATTAAAAATGATTGTGGAATCATTACATTACCCACACATCAAATCTAAACAATGGGTTAATGTTTTAGACCCCTATCTAAGTGAGACAACTCTAAGTTCGGAAATGCCTGTAGACCGAGATATAATCGAAAATAGAAAAACCATATGGGCCCGAGAGTAAGCTCAATTTTGGGGTAAAAAATTATAATAAGTGATGAATCAAACTCTATTTATGCTCGTAAAGCATATTCTAGTAATTTAATGCCCTAATGATAAGAATAACTAAAAGCCTTTACCCAGAAATAATTGAAATATTCAAGTAGTCCCAGTCGAGGCAACTCAGAAAATTGTTTTTGGGAATGGGCCTAGGTGGAGATTTACAACTTATAATTTAATTTATTAAAAAAAATTTTTAATAGACGAAGGCAAATAAAATGAATAATAATGGGCAGAATTATTGGTTTAAATATACAAGCCGGCCATGAAAGTAAATTTTAATTAAGTCAAGGCCCGCTCAACATTATTATTTGTAGTTTGACGCACGCGCGAAAAAGCCAAATCCTTATCTTAAATATTAAGCAGAGTGCCTCTTTCGCAATCAGAATGGTAAGTCGTCTCACAAGTCCTTTCACCCCTCTCCCTCGTTTGCCCATCTCAAAATGGATTTAAATCTTTACCTAATTATAGTGAATTAATTTTTCTGCCCACTCTCAAAAGTGCAGGACTCTCAAAAGTCCAGAATTATAAAATTCTGGAAAAAGGAACATAAAGATTGAATTTTTAATTTTACAGTTTCTGTTTGTAGAACAATTTGTAAAAACATTCTTTATTTGTTTTATTTTGGAAAGCAATTGTCTAAAATTTAAATATTATTTTTAAATCAATCCTAAATTTAAAATTTTGTTCTTGAAATATGTTAAATTCAGTTAAAAAAAGTCAATGAGTTTTATCAATTTTATTAGAGCATAATGCCGATTTTATTTATCATTTTCTATTTTACATTGTATATATTTCTATGTATAAAGCGAAAAAATTCCTAAAATCGATTTTTATTTCATTACCTTATTTTTTGACTAATTTTTCTGAATAGAAAAGCAGCCTATGGTTCTGTAGAATATGTTTGGATGAACCGGCGAACTTTTATTTTTTGTAAACGTTTTCATAATTTAATGATTTTGGACAACAATAGCATGCATACATACTTACTAATCACCAAACTTAAAAATAAATAAAAAAAACCCTTCCCCTAAATATTTTATACAAAAGATTAAATATTTAAAATTTACAAAAGAATGAAAATAGGAAAGAGAAATAGATTTTAAATAGACAGAATTAAATAAAAGTTTTTTGGGGAATCTTTTTTGGATTTTTTGTTTTTTATATTTTTTTAGATTTTTTTTTAATTTTGTTCGTTTTTGGGGTTTTAAATTTTATGATTTTTTTTATTTTTTTTTAATTTTGAGAATTTTTTGGATTTTATTTTTTTAAGTTTTTTTGGATTTTTTTTAGATTTTTATACTTAATTGGGTAAACTTAGTAATAACTAGGGTTGTCGATTTTTAGAAAATATCGTGTAGACACGATTCCGCGCCCAAGTTTCCGCACCAGTGCTCAAAATTAGTTTTCCTGACATTTTTACCAGAAACATCAGTATAAATACAGTTAATTGCAAACTTATCCAAAAATCGATTTAATTAATATGATACAGATGTTAATACACATGTTAATAAGAGCAAACTGTATTTTGTAATTCTTTTATAATTTTAAAATTTTCCAAAAAGATTTTCTTGAAATCTTAGATTTTTTGAAATCATAAACCTTAGGCCGAAAAAAACATACTGGCGCGGAAACGTGCTGGCGCATATATAATCAAACATATCAGGAAAAATCTTCTTGGATCTAAAAATCTTCTTAGATTTTTAGTTTTTTTTGGATTGTTAATTTTTATGATTTTTTTGATTTTTTAAATTTTATGTTCTTCTACTCAATTGAGTCAAATTAGAAATGAAAAACCACAAAAGTCCGTATTTATACTCTCCAGAGGAGTTCTTTTTTTAAATCAAAACCAAGACCAATTGTCTTTAATTTCTCATTTAACTTAACAACAGCTGGATGGGGAATAGTTTCCAGTTGTGCAAGACATGATGGACATTTGTTGTAGTTTCTACCATCTCCGTCAAGAAACCAAGTTTTTATACATTCCGAATGGAAAAAGTGGTTGTAGTGTTTGTTGGGGTCCTTTTCATCTATACAATCAGTCATGGAAATAGCTTCATCTTCTTTATACTCTTCTTGACAGATCGGACATTCCATACCATCAACTACGTTAAATACGATCTTCTTCATTTCTTCCTAGAAAAAATAAAATGTTTATTAAATCTATACATATGTATGTTTTTATTTAAATCATAAATAATAAAAGGAAAGCAATGTTTTCTAGTTTTTTTTAATCTTCCAAAAAATATAAATTTTACATAAAACCATTTAAATGGCAATTAGTAAATTAATTACAGTAATAAAGCTTAAATACTTTTAAATGCAAAAATTATGAGTTTATAATTACAAGTAATCTAGAAACACTTATAATGAAGCCGTAAATCTCTCATAACTATTAAATTTAGGCTGCACCCCCTCTCCCTTCCCCAGATTATCTAATTTCAAAATAATTAGACAAATATGTACATATTAACCCTTGACTGTTTTTTAATCATTGTGAGAGAAGAAAGAAGGAGAAGACAAGAAAATCTTGCGGATAAACTTTTGCGGACAAACATTTGCGGACGATTGGGGGATATAATGCAATAGTACCAAGCATAGTTTGACAGTATTAAATTTCACAAAGGTATTTTTATTAATATACATGGACTTACTAAGCAATTTTCTCGAATTTCAATACTAATTTCAAATAAATAATTTTGACAGTATTCCCTAGTTGTTTTAACAGCCATCTGATTACTAATTATTTGATTTTTGGTCTTTTTCAATTGACTTTTCGACATTCCTTGTTCTACTAACGATTCTTCTAGAAATTTCTCAAACTAAAATAATTAAATTAATATTTTTTAAATTAGTGTAGTATGAGTTCGAGGCAGAAGTTGTATCAGCGATTTGATTGTGCTACCTTACACCGAAACTGAGATACGGAGAGATAAATTCCGATAACGGTGCTATCGCTATCATAATTTCAATACTATAGCAATGCCGATTTTATGTCTAAATCACAATACAGCTCAATTCTAGTCCGGTGACATCTCATAAAAAGCAAAATATTGATGGGACGTTATCCTGAATGCTATGCGATGCAGGTTGTTTAACGCTTAACTAGTGATGGTCGGGATTCCCGGTCTCGGTTCCCGAGTCGGGAAATTTCCCGGGTTTTTGAGCTCTCGGTCTCGGTCTCGGTGTTTTAGTCTCGGAAAACGAGACTAAATTTACACCCCTAATGACGGAAATTTTTTGAACTTTTTGAAGGAAAGGGGAAAGGAATTTATTTATAATTTCTCCCCTTTGCTTTTGATGGTTGAGTGGTTAAGTTGACTAACTTCACTCACTTAAATATTTCGTAAGTGTTGGGTTCGAATCCTAAGGTGGAAATGAGGTTGTCAAAATTTTTCTTTTCGGAAATAAACGTTTTTAAACTTTGATTTTGATTTTAAAATTTTTAATTTATTTTTTCTTAATTTTTTAAACTTGAAAAAAACATTAAAAATTTTAATTTAATCATGAATTTTTCAAAATTTCCTCCTGCGGCGCAGCGTTTTCGCCTCCGGCGGTAAAAAAGAAAGAAATCTGGCTATTGGCCTCCCAAATTTTTCAAAATTTTCGCCTGCGGAAAAAAATGGAAGAAATCTGACTTAAGGACCTCCAAAATTTTCAAAATTTTCGCCTGCGGCGCAGGAAATGGATGAAATAGGAGGTTGTTGTGTCACATGTCCCGTGGGACACGTGAGACTGAGAGAGGGTATCCCTCCTAATCTCTTGGTCTCGACTCTCGGTCTCGACCCGGGACTCGGTCTCGGGGTCGATTCCCGGTCTCGGTCTCGACTCTCGGGTTTTTTTAACTCCCGACCATCACTACGCTTAACCACCCCACAACCGATTTACTATGTTGGAAGGAAACTACGCTAGCCTTACAATTTGTATAAAAGTTTTATTCAATGAGAAAGTTTTAATTATCAACATATTTAATACAAAATATTAAATAAACAAACCTGTTTAGGAATCTTAGTACTTCCTTCATCAGAAAGTTTTTGCATTATAATAAAACAATTGTGAAATTCAATGTATTTATCAACATCTTTCGATGCAGTATAGTCTCTAATCAATTCTGCACGAACACGATTCATTTCTTCTTTTTCACTTTCTGAAAATGAAAGTCCAACATTACTTGAACTTGAAGCTTCCCCATGTGCACCACGACTTGAAGCATCAACCCTATCTCCTCCAACAATACCAGATCCAAAGCCTCTAGCTCCAACATGCCTTGAGCTAGAAGCTTCACGACGTCCACCACTTCCTGAACCTTGAGATCCGCCACTTGAATTTGAAGGCAAAATTAGAATAAATGTTATTTAAAAAAGAAATTTGAATAATTTTAACATTTTGAATACACAAAGAATTGCGGATTTTTTTATTTCGGATGAATACGAAATGGTGCTTGTATATACTTTAATTATCCCCGAAAATTTGTCTGTTGCACTAAAAAGTGGAAATTGTTGATAAATTAACGAATAGGATTGACTCAAGCTCGTGCTTCCTTTATGAATCCCGAGTTGTTTGTGACCATATGTAATTTAGAAAACTTGGAATAGATTTAATCAATGTGTTTAATCATGGACGATTGCATGTGGCCCTTACCTTTGTAAATTTCCTGAAGTTGAGGATCGAGCACTTTCTCCGACACGTGATCCAGCACTGCTTGAACTTGAAAGTCCACTACGCCCTCCACGATCTGCGCGACGTTCACCACGCCCACCACCATTCGTTCTTGGAAGTAAAATTAGTATAAATAGTAAAAGGAGAAGAAAGTTGGATGATTTTGACATTGTAAATGATTGGAAATTTCTCGTTTTCAACCAAAATATTAAAAAATAATTTTATTCCTCAAATTTTATCGAAATACATAATTTTTAAAAATAATTAAAAATTTGAAAATTAAAAATGATTGTGGAATCATTACATTACCCACACATCAAATCTAAACAATGGGTTAATGTTTTAGACCCCTATCTAAGTGAGACAACTCTAAGTTCGGAAATGCCTGTAGACCGAGATATAATCGAAAATAGAAAAACCATATGGGCCCGAGAGTAAGCTCAATTTTGGGGTAAAAAATTATAATAAGTGATGAATCAAACTCTATTTATGCTCGTAAAGCATATTCTAGTAATTTAATGCCCTAATGATAAGAATAACTAAAAGCCTTTACCCAGAAATAATTGAAATATTCAAGTAGTCCCAGTCGAGGCAACTCAGAAAATTGTTTTTGGGAATGGGCCTAGGTGGAGATTTACAACTTATAATTTAATTTATTAAAAAAAATTTTTAATAGACGAAGGCAAATAAAATGAATAATAATGGGCAGAATTATTGGTTTAAATATACAAGCCGGCCATGAAAGTAAATTTTAATTAAGTCAAGGCCCGCTCAACATTATTATTTGTAGTTTGACGCACGCGCGAAAAAGCCAAATCCTTATCTTAAATATTAAGCAGAGTGCCTCTTTCGCAATCAGAATGGTAAGTCGTCTCACAAGTCCTTTCACCCCTCTCCCTCGTTTGCCCATCTCAAAATGGATTTAAATCTTTACCTAATTATAGTGAATTAATTTTTCTGCCCACTCTCAAAAGTGCAGGAAATGATGAAATCAGTCGTTATCTGGGTAAAAAATTAATAATTAATATTAATAATTTTAAAATATAATTCTTTACTCTCTATATTTTTCATTAGTTTTAACTAAATTCTGAAGGCGAATATTTTGTAACACTTAAAAGACAACTAAGCAAGCTCTTTTCCTTTTATCGGCGGACTCATCGTGTCAGATCAAAAATTATTCCGCATCTTCAACAAACAAGATAGACCTATGCTAGACCTATGGAGCATTGGCGAGGCGCATGTGCAAAACACCGCGCATCGCGCTGGGTTCGCTGGGTTCTATAACATAAACATAAATCTATCCCTTTTTCCATTACTAGCCTTGATCTTACCCACGTAGCTCTCAAAAATGTGATTGGAATCATAAACTGTGATTGGAATCGTAAAATTTAGTAGAGGCAAAATTTTTACTTAGAATAATAAAACATGTTCGGATATGAAAATTTGATTGGACTCATAAAGTTTTATTTGGACTCATAAACTTCGATTGGACTCATAAAGTAAAGTAGAACCGGATTTTCTTCCGCCTCTGCTTTTTCGACCCTTCCACTTTCGCATCTAGCATCATACTTGGGCTTACAAATCTAATAACGGCCATTATTTTTGAAGAAATTTATTCTAGAGTTCCAAAAATTTTTCCTAGCGATACTAAAAATTAAAGAAATTTGGCTTCTCCACCTTACAATTAGATCAAATCGAGCTATTGAGTCCTAAAATGTAAAATTACCGTCTGGAACGCTAGAAGGTTTAAATAACTTTTGCTTCAAATAAGCAAGTCGGCTAAAAAAAAGTAAATTTTAATATTTCCAAGGCATTCGACTCAGTTTTCGAAATTTTGATTATAACTTTAATCGTATTTCTACCCCGCTCAACATTATTATCTGCCATTTGAGCACGCGCAAAAAGCCAAATCCTTACCTTAAATATAAAGCAGAGTGCCTCTTTCGCAAGCAATAGGGTAAGTCGTCTCACAAGTCCTTTCACCCCTCTCCCTCGTGAATTCGATTTAAATCTTTACCTAATTATAGTGAATTAATTTTTCTGCCCACTTTCAAAAGTGCAGGAAATGATGAAATCAGTCAAAATTAAAGTTAAATGATTTATAATTAATAATAATAATTTTAAAATAAAATTCTTTATTCTCTATATCTTTCTTTAGTTTTAACTATATTCTGAAGGCGAATATTTTGGAACACTTAAAAGACAAATAAGCAAGATCTCTTCCTTTTATCGGCGAACCCATCGTGTCAGAGTGTCAGATCAAAAATTATTCCGCATTTCAAGACATAACGAATGATAAAAGAATTTGATAAGGAAATCATATTCGTACAGTAACAATTGGGCGGACACGAAAAAATAAAAATAAAGCACAAAAAAAAATAAATACAAAAGAAAAGAGAGAAATAGTGTGTTACAAGATAAAAAAGAAAATTATAATGTAATTTTGCCTAAATCGCGGTCTAAATTCAATTTGGCCGGCCAAATTGAATTTGTCATAAAATGTGATACGTATTTGAATTTTTCACCTCAAAGTGAAGTTTACTCCCCACTATGGTTTTTAAATCTTTCCGGACCTATGACTTGGTCCAGAATCATTTGCTAAAGTAGTAACATGTATTACATGTATTATTATCTCAATTTTCATTTCACATTCATAGAGACACTCTATATGAGACGACTTCATTTAAATTGAAATTCATTATTTAACGTTTCGTTGCTGTCTATATTGTTAATTTCAGAAACTTGTTCATGTTTTTATTTTTTGTTAGTTATACTTATGCTCAAACCTCATATTCAGTAACCCTTTTGCAACCTTACTAAGGGGAATTTGCCCCCTTCAAATATAATTTTGGGAGGAATCCGCAAGAATCCAATTCAATAAACATTTATTCAAAATAATATTTCATAATTATACACGTGAAATAAATATGTAAATATTAGATAAAATATTAATTATTTAACTCGTGTTTATTAAAAAGTTTTGTCTATTCACATACAAAAGAATAATGCCGACTAAAATTGACCTTTTACTATTTTGAAATTTATTTTTTTCAAAAATAAATTTAAATTACATGCGTTATTGCTAGAATTATATTTTGATTTCTTTAATAATTCTATTAATTATTAACTCGAGAATCTCTCCTTATTCAAACCAAAACTGAAAATGATAAAATCAAGCAAGGTATCAAAAAACTTATTAATTAATTTTAATAGACCTCCAAAATAGGTTAAATTTAATATAAACATCCAAAATTGTCAGAAGATGAAAAGGAAAATTTTGATAAAATTATTGAAAATATAGAACCATCAAAACAAGAAAATTCTAACTTTATTCATTATATTTACAACACGATTAAAAATGACTCAATTCAATAGAATGATTTTAAAAATTCCTGGAAAAAGGAACATAAAGACTGAATTTTTAATTTTACAATTTCAGTTCGTAGAACGATTTGTAAAAATATTCTTTAACGTTTTATGTGGAAAAGCTAAAAGCGAATTACTTTCTAAAATTTACAATTTTTAAATTCATCCAACAATTAAAATTTTTGTTTTGGAAATATGTTAAATTCATTTAAAAAAAGAAAAATTCATCTAGTTTTATCAATTTTGTTAAAGCAAATTGGCCATTTTATTTATCATTTCCTATTCAATATTGTATATATTTGTTTGTATAAAGTTTAAAAATTCCTAAAAACAATTCGTATTGCAATTACTTATTTTTTGACTGATTTTTCTGAAATAGAAAAGCCGACTACGGTTCCGGAGAATAGGTTTGGAAGTGCCGGCAAAATTTAATTTTTCGAAAACTTTCTCATAATTTTGTGACTTTGGTCAACTCTAGCATTCTTACTAATAAACTAACTTTAAAATAAATACAAAACATTCCCCCGAAATATTTTATACATATTTAAAATTACAAAAGAATGAAAATAGAAAAGTAAAATAGATTTTAAATAGACAGAATGAAATAAAAGTTTTTTGGGGAATCTTTTTTTGGATTTTTTGTTTTTTTATTTTTTTTAGATTTTTTTAATTTTGTTCGCTTTTTTGGAGTTTTAAATTTTATGTTTTTTTTTATATTTTTTCATTTTGAGAATTTTTTGGATTTTATTTTTAAATTTTTTTGGATTTTTTGGAATTTTTATACTCAATTGAGTAAAATTAGTAATAACTAGGGTTGTCGGTTTTTAGAAAATATTTGTTAGACATGATTCCTTGCACTGGCTTCCGAGCCAGTTTTCAAAAAAGTATTTTGCAATTGTATTTTGTAATTAATTTTTTAATTTTAAAATTTTTCAAAAAATTTTCTTGAAATCTTAAACCAAAGACCGAAAAAATACTGGCGCGGAAACTGGGCGAGGAATCATACCTACCGAGAAATTTTTCGTATACTCGGAACGAACCGATAAATTTTGGGGAATAGTATTGAAACTAAATTTAGTTTACACTAAATAGAATGATTCAACTATGGAATGCCAGAAGGATAAGAACCCATTAAACGTACATAATCCGTAATTTGACAAACAGGTTTTGGTCAAATTTTGGAATTCTGAAAGAAATAACTGAACCAATTACAAAAACCTAACCGTTATCTACTAAAAATTTTGGGGATCTGAAATAGAACAAAAGATCGGTTTTATTCCGAGCTGACAACCCTAGTAGTAATAAATTAAAATGAATATAACTAGATTATATTTAAAGAATTTTTTTACTAATCATCTCTAGCATGTAAAGTCCAGTTAGCTTGAAAACCAATTGCTTCTAATTTTTCAGTTAGCATAATAACGTCTGGATGCAAAATAGATACCAGATCTGCACGACATGATGGACATTTGTTATAGTTTCCTTGGCCTTCATTAAACCAATTTACTATACATTTCTGATGGTAGAAGTGGTTACATTGAGTCATTTCAATGACATCATCTTCTTTATAATCAGCAAGACAGACTGGACATGCTTTTTGACCTTTTCTTACAGCTTCGTTTAAAACGATAATATTCCTTGCATTCTGCAACAAAATTAAAGGATTAAATATTCGATTAATTATAAAAATTAAAAGGAGGGGGAAATCTTTCTTTAAAGTTTAAAAGAAGATCTTTTATTCAGCAAATTTTAATTTAAACAATCCGTTTAAATGACTACATTAATAAATACATTCAGGTTCTTGCATTTCTAGGGTTTGCCCAAGCTTCTGATACAAAAATTAGATCAGTTAAAGTAAAGAACTAAAGTTGATGAAAGTCGGTTGAGGACATTTAATTGTCACTACAATCTCGGTGCGGATCTTGATATCCGGATTTATTTACCGAATACTGGACATTTACCAGCCGCAATCTTACAAAAAGTTCTGAGCTTATATGTGCCCGTAATCGTGAAATTTTGACATTAAAGACACTGTTAAAGTCAAAATATTTGACTTTTATTTTAATATTTATTAAATTTTAAAATTTTAACGTATCAAAAATTACATTGAATTTCTCGGGAATTTCACTTCGAATTTTTTCACCTTCTTCATTACAGTACTTTTTAATTTCAGCACGGGTTGCTTCATCACTAACCATTTTGTTCATTATCACTTTTATTTGCTTTTTTGATTCTCCTTTTTTAGTTAATAATTCTTCAAGAAATTTCTTATTCTAAAATATAATTTAAATTATTATTTCATTTCTGTATGCCCCTCTTAATATTTCTTTCCCTCACATACGTAAGGTATTTATAAAAAAATCCAAGAGAAATCCTCTCATGGGCAACAAACAATTAAAGAAGATAACAATTATATTAATTAGGGTTGAATCGCTAAATATGTACATAAAATATCCATCAAAATTCCAGTTAAATAGCTATGATCTATTCAATACCCGGCAGAGTTTACGCAAATCTCATAAAGATTGAATTTTATTGTACATTTTGACCATTTTCTTATACAACAGGAGGAAAATTACGAAATGAAACAGACGGACACATTTTATCCAACACTAGAAAGAAGAGATTTTTTCTATTCTGATGTCAATGTCAGGCCTTTATCCATAAAGTTCGTTAAATTTAACCTGTTTAATATTATGATAATCTTCTGGATGTTCTGTAATGTAATTAATTAGACGTAAACAATCCAAATAATTCCTGATATCAGCAATATCTTTAAGCACTTCTTTAACAAGTGGGATTTGATTTTGCGTTTCATTTACTGAACTTGAAGATCCAGCACTACTTTCTCCAACAACACTAGATCCAACGCCACGAGATCCACCGCCCCTTGTATTTGAAGGTCTAGCTCGTCCACCACGTCGCGGACCACCAGAATTTGAATGTAAGATTTGACTAAATATTAAAAGGAGAAAAATGTAGAATGATTTTGACATTTTGAATAATTGTAAAATTCTATTTAAACTTTAAACTGAAATTAAAAAATTTAATTTTACTGATAAAAACGACTGAGATTTATGTCTGAGGTTAATAAAGGTGTCGACCACACGAAGATCAGTTTATCCGGAGTAGAATTATAGGAATATTTTTTGCGTTTCATTTACCGAACGTGTACCGCGAGTAAATTAAAGTGAAACTACTCAACCTAGACATAGAAAAAATAAAGGATGAAAGAAACTCTATCTAGGCGAGTAACGCATATTCTAGTAATTTAATGCCCTAATAATAAAAATACTAATAGCCTTTACCCAGATATTATTTAAAATATTGAAGTAGTCTCAGTCGAGGATAACTCTAAAATTGTTTTTGGGTGTGGGCATATGTGGAAACTTTAATTTAATTTTTTACAACCTTTAATATTTAACAACCTTTAATTTAATTTTTTAAAAATATTTTTTAAATAGACGAAGGTAAATAAAATGAATAATAATGGGCAAAATTATTCGTTTAAATAAACAAGCCGGCCAAAAAAGAAATTTTAATAACGTCAAGGCTTTAGACTAAGTTTCGAAATTTCGATTTTAATGGTGATTTTATTTCGAACCGCTCCACTTATTTGCCATTTGATGTACGCGCGAAAAAGCCAAATCCTTACCATAAATATAAATTAGAGTGCCTCTTTCGCAAGCAAAAGGGTAAGTCGTCTCACAAGTCCATCCACTCCTCTCCTTCATTTTTACCCATCTCAAAATGTCGGCAAAAATTGTGATTCGAAATTTCGATTTAAAGCTTTACTAAAAAGGGAGTCTATTTTTCTTCCCACTCCAAAAGTGGCAAGAAATGATGAAATCAGTCAAAATTTAAGTAAATAAATTTATAATTAATAATATTAATTTTAAATTACAATTCTTTATTCTCTATATTTTTCAATAGTTTTAACTAAATTCTGAAGGAAAATATTTTAAACACTTAAGAGTCAAAAAGCAAGATCTCTTCCTTTTTTACTCAATCTGCGGACTCATCGTGTCTGATCACAAATTATTCCGCATCTCAAAACCCTTCGAATCATATGAGAATTAGTCGTCTCCTTCATACAAACAAGGTATACTTCAGGTCTGCATTTTCTTCCGCTTCCGCATTTTTTTGCTATACAGTAAGAAGAAATTTATTATGGATTTCAAAAATTTATTCACGCGATAACAATATTCGAAAAAAATTGGCTTTTTTACCCAACAAAACTTTATAATTTTAGCCTTCGGCGTTTGAAATAGAACAATCTCGCTATTGAGTTCTAAAATCTCTTATAACGCTAGAAGGTTTAAATAACTATTCTTTTAAATAAACAAGTCGGCTAAAATGTGAATTTTAATTTCTCCAAGGCATTCGACTCAGTTTTCGGTAATTCGAGTTTAAAGGTAATCGTATTTCGTCCCCGCTCAACATTATCCTCTGCCATTTGACGCACGCTCGAAAAAGCCAAATCCTTACCTTAAATATAAAGCAGCGTCCTCTTTCGCAAGCAAAAAAGTAAGTCGTCTTACAAGTCCTTTCACCCCTCTCACTCAGACAAAATCTGTGATTCGAAATTTCGATTTAAATGTTTATCTAAGATAGGTAATCTATTATTCTGGCCACTCTCAAAAGTGGCAGGAAATGATGAAATCAGTCAAAATTTGAGTAAAATTATTTATAATTAATAATAATAATTTTGAAATAAAATTCTTTATCTCTATATTTTTCATAAGTTTTAACTAAATTCTGATTATCTTAATTTTCATTAACTTTCATAGAGCCGCTCTATATGAAACGACTTCATTTAAATTGAAATTCATTAGTTAACGTTTCGTGGCTGTCTATAACCCGCTACGTAATTCTGCGACATTTTGTTAATTTCAGAAGCTTGTTCATGTTTTTATTTTTGTTAGTTATACTAATGCCCAAACCACGGTGACCATTTTGCCACCTTTACCAAGGGGCATTTGCCCCTTCCAAATATAATTTTGTAAGAAATACGCTAGAATTCAATTCAAAAACATTTATTTAAAAATATTTCATAATTATACACGTGAAATAAATATGTAAATATTAGATAAAATATTAATTGATTTAACTCGTGTTTATTAAAAAGTCTTGTCTATTTACATACAAAAGAATAATGCCGACTAAAATTGACCTTTTGTAATTTTGAAATTTATTTTTTTCAAAAATAAATTTAAATTGCATGCGTTATTGCTAGAATTATATTTTAATTTCTTGAATATTTTTATTAATTAACTCAAAATCTCTGTAATAACCTCTAAGACTGGATAAAACTAAATTTAAAATACGTTTTTTAAATTATTTGGTTAGAAATTATAATATATGGTTAGCCACAGAGTGGGCTTTGGAGCCTTGAAGTGGGAGCCTTGAATACTTGGAGCCTTGAATACTTGAAAAGTTGACGATTTTCTACTCTGAAAAACCCCCCTCTCGACTCGTTACCACTATCGGCACCCATCCTTTTTCGATCCGAACCCCAATCTGAAAAATATTTTGAAAACAAGACCTTAAAGCCAGACCCTACTTAGTCCTCAAACCGGCCCAATCTCAACCCCAAATCTCAAACCTCAAAAAGTTGCATCTTCGACTTTAGCTATTATTAATTCTATAACAATTTTAATCTAATTTTTCCTAAAAATTTTTGTTGAAAAATGCTTCACAATTATTTATATTTCTTCATTATGCTACAATTTGCTTTAATTTGTTTAACAACACCAGTACCCACTAATGTTAACTCAAAACAACCAGTTGAAATAATAGAAGGAGAATTAAATCAAGGAGCTACTCTTTCAAGTACTTATTATTAGACTATTAACAGTGTTTATTGAATTTACCTTATGTGTTAACCTAAAAGTTGCTTTGCGTCTTGCAACAGAATCAGAGGAATGAGAGACAGAATTTCTCGCGCGACTTTTCCCCCTCTTTTTTCTTTTCCAGTTTTTTATTTTTTTTCCCGTTAAAATTAAACTATATGTATTTTTTTCTCGAATATATTTGAGCCCTTACGGGTAGTGGAATATCGCATCCAGGGTAATATTTGAAAGAGTTCGAGGGGTTACCTCCTGCATTCCCAGTAAAATTCCAAAACCATAATGTTGATTTCCATAAAATATGTTACTAATTTTAAAAATTTTTTAAAGAATTTTTGGCTAAGGACCGTGTAGATGATATTAAAGACAAACAGGAACAAATGAAAAATTTAATTAAAATTAGTAATTTACTTGAAGACAATACTAAATTGGAATTAATTAAATTTCATCTTGATGAAATAAAAAATATTGATAAAAATATTTTTAAATATTTTAAAAATTTGGAAAATTATATGGAATTGTTTAATTTTCTCGATGAAGAAATTTATAACGGGAATAATAAATCTTTAAATTTTGATAAAATGACGGTTTGACTTTTCCGGAATTTATAATTTACAAATTGTAAAAACTTTTCCGGAATTTAATTAAATATTTTACAAATTGTAAAAACCTTTCCGGAATTTAATAAAATATTTTACAAATTGTAAAAACTTTTCCGGAATTTAATAAAATATTTTACAAATTGTGAAAACCTTTCCGGAATTTATTAAAACATTTTACAAATTGTTAAAACCTTTCCGAATTTATTAAAATATTTTACAAATTGTAAAAACTTTTCCGGAATTTATTAAAATATTTTACAAATTGTAAAAACTTTTCCGGAATTTATTAAAATATTTTAAAATTGTAAAAACTTTTCCGGAATTTATTAAAATATTTTACAAATTGTAAAAACTTTTCCAGAATTTGTTAAAATATTTTACAAATTGTAAAAACTTTTCCGGAATTTATTAAAATATTTTACAAATTGTAAAAACTTTTCCGGAATTTATTAAAATATTTTACAAATTGTAAAAACTTTTCCGGAATTTATTAAAATATTTTACAAATTGTAAAAACTTTTCCGGAATTTATTAAAATATTTTACAAATTGTAAAAACTTTTCCGGAATTTATTAAAATATTTTACAAATTGTAAAAACTTTTCCGGAATTTATTAAAATATTTTACAAATTGTAAAAACTTTTCCGGAATTTATTAAAATATTTTACAAATTGTAAAAACTTTTCCGGAATTTATTAAAATATTTTACAAATTGTAAAAATTTTTCAGGAATTTATTAAAATATTTTACAAATTGTAAAAACTTTTCCAGAATTTGTTAAAATACTTTACAAATTGTAAAAACTTTTCCGGAATTTATTAAAATATTTTACAAATTGTAAAAAACTTTCCGGAATTTGATAAAATATTTTACAATTGTAAAAACTTTTCCGGAATTTAATAGAATATTTTACAAATTGTGAAAACCTTTCCGGAATTTAATAAAATATTTTACAAATTGTAAAAACTTTTCCGGAATTTATTAAAATATTTTACAAATTGTAAAAACTTTTCCGGAATTTATTAAAATATTTTACAAATTGTAAAAACTTTTCCGGAATTTATTAAAATATTTTACAAATTGTAAAAACTTTTCCGGAATTTATTAAAATATTTTACAAATTGTAAAAACTTTTCCGGAATTTATTAAAATATTTTACAAATTGTAAAAACTTTTCCGGAATTTATTAAAATATTTTACAAATTGTAAAAACTTTTCCGGAATTTATTAAAATATTTTACAAATTGTAAAAACTTTTCCGGAATTTATTAAAATATTTTACAAATTGTAAAAACTTTTCCGGAATTTATTAAAATATTTTACAAATTGTAAAAACTTTTCCGGAATTTATTAAAATATTTTACAAATTGTAAAAACTTTTCCGGAATTTATTAAAATATTTTACAAATTGTAAAAACTTTTCCGGAATTTATTAAAATATTTTACAAATTGTAAAAACTTTTCCGGAATTTATTAAAATATTTTACAAATTGTAAAAACTTTTCCGGAATTTATTAAAATATTTTACAAATTGTAAAAACTTTTCCGGAATTTATTAAAATATTTTACAAATTGTAAAAACTTTTCCGGAATTTATTAAAATATTTTACAAATTGTAAAAACTTTTCCGGAATTTATTAAAATATTTTACAAATTGTAAAAACTTTTCCGGAATTTATTAAAATATTTTACAAATTGTAAAAACTTTTCCGGAATTTATTAAAATATTTTACAAATTGTAAAAACTTTTCCGGAATTTATTAAAATATTTTACAAATTGTAAAAACTTTTCCGGAATTTATTAAAATATTTTACAAATTGTAAAAACTTTTCCGGAATTTATTAAAATATTTTACAAATTGTAAAAACTTTTCCGGAATTTATTAAAATATTTTACAAATTGTAAAAACTTTTCCGGAATTTAATAAAATATTTTACAAATTGTAAAAACTTTTCCGGAATTTATTAAAATATTTTACAAATTGTAAAAACTTTTCCGGAATTTATTAAAATATTTTACAAATTGTAAAAACTTTTCCGGAATTTATTAAAATATTTTACAAATTGTAAAAACTTTTCCGGAATTTATTAAAATATTTTACAAATTGTAAAAACTTTTCCGGAATTTATTAAAATATTTTACAAATTGTAAAAACTTTTCCGGAATTTATTAAAATATTTTACAAATTGTAAAAACTTTTCCGGAATTTATTAAAATATTTTACAAATTGTAAAAACTTTTCCGGAATTTATTAAAATATTTTACAAATTGTAAAAACTTTTCCGGAATTTATTAAAATATTTTACAAATTGTAAAAATTTTTCAGGAATTTATTAAAATATTTTACAAATTGTAAAAACTTTTCCAGAATTTGTTAAAATACTTTACAAATTGTAAAAACTTTTCCGGAATTTATTAAAATATTTTACAAATTGTAAAAAACTTTCCGGAATTTGATAAAATATTTTACAATTGTAAAAACTTTTCCGGAATTTAATAGAATATTTTACAAATTGTGAAAACCTTTCCGGAATTTAATAAAATATTTTACAAATTGTAAAAACTTTTCCGGAATTTATTAAAATATTTTACAAATTGTAAAAACTTTTCCGGAATTTATTAAAATATTTTACAAATTGTAAAAACTTTTCCGGAATTTATTAAAATATTTTACAAATTGTAAATATTTTATTAAATTCCGGAAAAATTTTACAATTTGTAAAATATTTATCTGCCTTTAAATTAAATAATTTTAAGAAAATACATAATGAACTGGTCAATTTAAACGAATTAGAATTTAATTCAATTTTGCAATCTCGTGAAATTTGTTCAAATATTTCAAAAGGATTTTTTGCCAACTACGCAACAGCAAATGAATATTGCAAAGAAAAATTAATTAAACAAATAGACAATTTATTTAAACAATTTGGAATTGCATTTAAATTAAATGTTGGGAATGGCTGTTTAATGAAGAAAATATTTAAAGGGAAAAATAAATTTGGAAAAATTTTTGGGGAAGAAAATAAATTTGAAAAGGATGGAAAAATTAAATATATTTTGAATAAAACGTTCAAAAATATTTTTTTGAAGAAGAAAAATGTATATAAGAATGGAATTATGGAGGAACCTCTTTTGAGTTAGACGAAAAATATGAAGAATAAGAAATACATATTTTGATGATCATACGGTCGGATCTCGTTATAAGATGGCAACCTTGGGGCTGTTAAATTGTACCTTACACATATAAAGGCTTCCTTGATGAAATATATCATAAATAGAAGTATATTTAATATTGGTCCATCTTATAATGAGTTCGACTAATTTAGTTAATTGCTAAACTAGAGATATTTTTTAATTATGTAATTTTTCCTAAAAAATTTGTTTAAATCATAGTATCATTTTTCAAAATTTTTTTAAATTTTCAATTTTTCAAATTTCTCAAAAATTTCGAAATTTTTCAAGTCTCAAAGAAGAACTAAAACGCAAAACGTTAATTGCCATGAAAATTAAAAATCTATTTTAAGATTTTCTAGAAATTACACAATATTCTACACAATAATTTTCCAATTTCCTCACTTTGCTTTTTGGTCTTTAAATAATCTTTCAGCTGTTTTGGCAGCTGTTTATTTATTATTTTTGTTGGCAACGCTTTGTTTTCTCCCTTTTTATTTTTCTTTTTTTATTCTTTTACTCTAACGTTGACAAACCTTTTTTGAAAAAAATATTTTTTGAGGAGGCTAGCAGCAATAATAGTTGGTTAGTTTATAGTTGTTGTTGCCAACCGCTCTATATTGATTTCCCCCTAAAAAATTTTTTTCTTTTCATATTCCTTCCCTTATCTCTCTCTCTCTCTCGAACACAGACAAAACCCCGTCCGACAATTCACCGTCGACTTAATAGCGTAAAAAATATCGTCCATTTCGCTTAGAATGAATAAACTTTTATTAAAATTTTTAAGCAAATGAGAAAAGTTCTGACCAAGAACTAATAGCCACATGGTCTGAGGATATTTAGCCACCTAATATCGAAAGAAAAAAATTTTTTACCACTAAAGGTGACGGTATTATTACTCTATTGTCCTCTCGGTGATTTGTCAGGACGGTGTTTTACCCCTCCTCTCACTTCTCTGTATATTTAATAATTCTAAAACGCTCTCTAAAATTTTTCTTTCGCTGCGCTAAAATATATTTACTGCCATTCACATTCATATAGTGAATACTATTTACCATTTTGTCAATAATTTCGATTTTTGTCCTTTATTATTTATTAATTTTTTAAATAATATTGAATTAAGTCATTAACTTTTGTAATACTTTCACCCTTAAAAATGCTCCTAAAATTACTAGGGGGTTTTATTCTACGTTCATGGAATGATAAAGTTTATTATCTGTAAAATTGCATGGCACTTTTTACCCTGATTCCGAACTGTATTTGGTCGGACGGTGTTTTGCCCCTTAATCGTATTTTATTCTCTCTTCTTTAATTTTCATCCTTTTTCAACCAAAAACTGGATGCCCTTTAGGCGCCTCTGGATCTTTTGGGCGTGCGCCTAAAAATTTTCATTTAACCTAAGCCAATATTTCTGAAAATTTTTCCATATTTCTTTAACATCCTCTCCCAACTTCCCCAAAAATTTTAGAATTTTTCATCAAGTTATAGTCGATAAACTTAAAATTAGTTTTGTTTTTTAGTAATAAAGAGGACATTTTTGGTAATAATTTCTGAAATTCTGGCCTAAAGATTCTGAAATTATTGGAGAACCTAGATACGGTTCGGATATCGGTCCGGATATCCGAAGATTTCCAACTATCCGACAACCTTAGCCCTAAGAGGGCATCTCTTAGTGTGATCCTGTTTTACATTAAATAAGGGTTGTTCTTGCAAAAATTTCTTCAATTTTTATTTTTAGGTCTGCGCCTTAAAGTCCTCCCAACCCCCCTAAACCTTAACCTGCTCATTCATTTTTATATTTATTTTTGTCGTCATATCGCGCGCCCATTTTTTCTCTAATTTATTTCCGTTTTCGATTATCTTCTCACATCTCCTCTACTTTTCTTTTAAAAAAATTTTTTTTAATTTAAAAATAAATACAAATTAATTACGCATACAAACAAACAACTTACTTACACTTTTCACTTGCCACCTGTAAATTCACAAAAAATTTACAAAAAAAAATTTTTTTAATTTTCAAACACTGATCGTTGTCAAAGATTTTTTTCATTTAATAGAAACAGAAAAAAAAAGATTTATTTTCTGTTTATTTTTTCTTTTAATTTTTATTTTGTACGTGCCTGTTACTACCACCCATTCATTCTCTCCCTTTCCCTTATTTGAGAGGCAAAAAATTTTTTTCTTGTAAAGTATCCCTCTCCCCTTAAACTGTTTTTATAAACATTTTTAATTTTTGATAAATTTTATTAACATGGAAAAAAAAATTTTTTTTCTGTTTTGTGTATAATTTTGCGTTTTGTGTTTAAATTTTTTTTGTTTTGTTTAAACTTTAAAATTACACGAGAAATCATTTTTTAATTTCTCAAAGTTTTATATTTTATTAGCTTGTTTTCGTATTTTTAGTACATAAATAGAACTGTTGGGGTTTCTCGAAAAAGTCAAGCAAACCCCCCCCCCCCCTCTCCTTCTCCCCCCCCCCTCTTCCCCCCTCCCCTCTTCCACCTCCTCCTCCTCAAATAATTTCATCAAACAAGTTTCTAATTAGAGACCAAAACAGTAAATCCAAACATGGACTCGTGACCCATATCCAAAACAAAACTCGGCCCATCTTTTCTTCGATCCCTTCCATTTCTGATCCTGATCTCGTCTAATAACTCTTGTTATTCTAAGCCCTTTATAAACTATGCTTTTGATATTGATGTAAAGCAAACGTCATCGGCCATGCTGGAGAGATGTCCGAGCCCGAAAATTTTCCAAGCCAAGACTGGACCCCTAGACATGACTGAATCCATGAAAAGTTTTGAGTTAATACTCAGGACCGAGAGTCTTGCTTTGCTAGATTGGTTAAATTAGTCCGTACTAGTCTCTGATCTCCTTCATCTAATCCATCCTCATCCCTTTCGCCTACTTTGCTACTTTCTACCCTTGATAAAGCTGTTATTCTCGTGCTCCTCGACTTTGGCAATTCTCGAATCTCTTAATGGGTGTGGGATATTTTCAATAAAATTCTTTATTTACTCAGCTCTTTCTTCTCCTTTACTTTTTCTTTTCATCTAATTAAGTAGCTACTGAAAAATAAATTTTCTTAAGTAAAGGAATTGGAAGATTTACAAACTCCACACACACTCCACACACACTTTTTTCCTTGGCAACCACCCTTAACTAAATATAGAGCCTACTAACTAGCTAAGAAAACCTCTTTCCCCCTCCAAAACAACCACACACACACACCTTTTTTTAATACTTATTAAAGCCTTAATTTGGATCTGCAACTACTTTCTTTCCTTAAATGGAGCCTTGGTTACTTGTTGTTGTTTTTACATATAATATTAATCTTTCTATTTATTTTTAAATAAAGTTTTGCACAAAAAGCAGTTTATTTTTGGCTAAATATTTTGGTTAATTAAGGGTGTTTCTATGTTAGGCCTGAAGGTTTTACGTCAATTGTGTATATAGTATATACATTTATGGGCGCGATAACTCGGTTTAAATACATCTTTTGCAAGATGTAATCTCCCCCTCTTTCTAATGGTACCAAAGATAATATCAAATTCGCACTCACAGTAAACGATGTTCTCTTGGCGGTTTTGGACTGATTTTCCCCACCATGAAACCTTTTCGATAGAAACTAGAACCTGTTGCTCTGTTTAAACAAAGTCGCCATTTTTAAACAAAGTTGCCTGAAATGCCAGCGGAATCCTTACAACTCTTTTTAATATAGTCCAGGCGTATCATACTCTACGAGATTTGACAAGGTATTGGCACAGTTTGTGTATCTTGTATGAGTTTATTTCCTCAAATCTCACAAATCCAAAATATTTTTTTTATTTTTTTTAATCAAAAAATAGATAGAGAAAAAGAAAACTTTGTTTTTAATATCCAACATTCATTTCTTTTTTTTCTTTTTTAAAAACAAAAATTAAAAATAAATACATGCACTTTAATAAAAATAAATGAATTTTGTGTACCTATGTACTTTTAATCGTTAAAAAAATAAAAATATTTTTAAAAAAATAAATGAAAAATTTTTTTAAAAATAAACAAATTTATTTAATTTTTACATAATATTAAATATTCTATTTTTGTTTTTAATTAAATAATTTTCTAATATTAAAATGAAAAACGTATCATAATTATAGCAGGACTAGGATATCAAAAAGGATATCAATCGAAACGGTTATTCGTTTAACTTGATTGTTACCTACCGTATAACCTGTATTACTTGCTCTCCCTCAAATAATTACCCCACTTCCATTAATTACCCCGTCCTGTGATAGATTGAAACAATAATTACCCCCAAACAAATGCCCTAAAACACGGTCAAATTTCAAACCTCGTATAATTACCCTCCCCCGATTAATTACTCCCTCCAGCGGAAGGTCGAAACAATAATTACCCAGAGTAATTATTAAAGGATATACGGTATCTTGATTGTTGCCTATATTACGGCAGCAGACCAAGGTACCGCGGACCAAGGTAACTTCGCTCCAAATTGTCGAATACGGGATGTACGATTCGATTCAGCTCTACGAGGCCATTGAACCATACCAGGGCGTCCCGGATTCGCAATACGGAACAGAGTTGCCTTGGGCTTGGGGTACCTTGGGGTGTGTTCGTATCTTTCTTATATTGAGTTAATTTAAATAGAGGTTAATTATTAAGGGTTATTTAAATTAAAGTACTAGAAATGGGCCTTACCGTCTTTTTAAAATGCTAAAGCGAGAGAAAGCGATCAAAATAAAAAGCGAAAGCAGAATGCGAAATTTTACAGAAAACGAAAGGCGAAAGCAGAAACCACGTCTTTCCCTTACATACATTTTCGAGTAAAAAATATTTTTTTCAAAAATTTTAAAAATTTTTGAAAATTTTTAATCAAAAAAAATCGAAAGTTTATTCTTTACTCACCTTTTTATTACTCAAAAAAGACAAAAGTTTAGTTTATCATTTATTTAATAAAGTTTAATAAACAAAAATATTAAAAGCTCTTTTACATATAAACGTTAATATTTTTTAGTAAATATGTTTATTATTTTAAAATTATTATTTGACTATAATAAAATTTTTTTATTTTTTAAATTTTACACAATTTTACAAATACCTATTTACTCGATTAATTCCCCTCCCTCGAATAATTCCCCCTGCTACGGATGAGTTGAAACAATATTCCCCCTTCCCCCAAATACCCTCTACACGTTCAAATGTCAAAACTTTAATAATTCCCCATGCTACGGATGGGTTGAAAAAATAATTCCCCAGGGGAATTACCTCACTATTAGACTTCTTTATAAGACACCCTTCGGGGCTAATAATCGTATCTTATAAAATAAGGGGTGCCCTAAACTGGGGGTGTCTTTAAGATAGCCTCCCTTACCTAATGGTCAATCTAATTTTAAAAACTGTATCTTAAATCGAGGTGTATTATTGGGTGTATATTGTAGAGAGGTATGTAGGTACTATAATGGGGCGTATAATGGGTGTATCTTATATAGAGAGTTAAGAAAAAAAAATTTTACACGAAAACCAAACATTTTTTATTAATTCTGTAAAAAATCTTTCGGTAAATTGCCCCATTTCTTCATTTTTATTTAATTCCACGCATTCTTTATTGATTTTTCAGCTTTATCTATCACTATACAGCTTTTTTCACGAGCGTGCTTGCTATTCATTTCCCCTCAGTTTTTCTCCCCAAACAAATGATAGAATAAAGAAAAAATGTTTTCCATTCCCCGTTTTTTACATGTTGACGAGTGTTGAGGTCAGTTTATTACTGGCCCAATAACTTTTTTATGGATGGTCCAATTTTGACGATTTTTGTACCATTGGATAGAGCACAAAATTTGCTACAAAATACATTAAAAGCAGAATTTTTGATAAAAGAAGGAAAAAGTTATGGCCGAAAAACTTGTAATTTTGGCTAAAAATTCGGTTTTTAGGGCGTTTTTTGGCCATAACTCTTTTTAAATTTTATCAAAATTTTTATTTTAAAATTCATTTTATAGAAAATTTTATGCTCTATCCAATGGTGTAAAGATCATCAAAATCGGACTATTCTTCCAAAAGTTATTTAATCCGGAACTCGGTTGGTTCGAGCACTCTGTTGCTTCTCTCTTATTGACGTTTGCGCGCGCATTTTAGACAAAACGGTACTTCCGACAAAATGGTACATGTCAAAAACGCTATTTGACCAAATCCTTTTCGATGCCGTTTTTTCTGTTTACTGTTTTTTTACCAATCCCTTTTTTTAAATTTTATTTTTCCTTTCAAACTTCAACGTTATCCCCGCTTTGCCCCTCACACCCTTTTTGTTCTGTACCATTTTGTCGAATACCGTTTATATTTTTCTTTCAATATTTATTTTTTCCGTTTTTCTGTATTCCTTCTAAATATTTTTCTCTATTTTTTTATTTTTACTCCTTGGCCTTTTTTTATAAAAAAAATATTTTTCTTAACATTTTCTCAACAATTTATTTTTCTGTTTGTTTGTGTTGTTTGACGTTTCATTTTTGCAACTTTTGGATTTTTGTAAAAAATACAAAAAATACTTAATATATTATTATTTTATTATTTTTTGCTTTAAAATAAGCTTTAGAAAATTTTTTTCTTTACAAAAAAAAGTTATTTTTAGAATAATTCCCAATTAATAGGGACTGTTTGGGCGCGAGGTAGTTAGGGCGCGAGAGGCTATAAAATAAAGAATGTGGCACTTAGAAAGATAAAATTTTCTAAAAACGGACCTCGTATGTTTATCTACGTTCTGAAAAAATTGTAGAATTTTTGGACCAGAATTTCAGAAATTCTGACCAAAAATGTCTCAATTCACCCAAAAATACCGTAATTTTTCGAGGTTTATCGACCATAACTTTAAGAATATTTGACGAAGAATTTTGAAATTTTTGGAGATGTTGGGCAGGGACGTTAAGAAAATTTGTGAAAAATTTCAACAATTTAGGGTGTGATTAAGCTTAAGTTTTAAGGGACGCGCCTAAATGCTTACGCGCCCAAACGGCTTCAATCCTTTGCAAAGTTTATTTTTGGAGCATTTCCCAATAAAAAATAATTAGATAAATTTTTTATGTTCAAGCCAAATCTTTTTTTAATAAATTTAATTTTACCATTTAATAAAGCTAATTAAATAAATTTAGCTTGGAAAGTTTCTAAAAAAATTTTTTTGAAAATTTTGGGTGATTTTGTATGGATATTGAAAATTATATTTTTCTTATCCAATAAAATCCGGATTGACCAAAAAACCCTATAAAAGTATTCAAGCCTTGAAATTATGTATTTTTTCATGTTAAAAAAATAATTTTCCCGCACGGGTTCGAACCCACGACCCCCCCCCCCCCCCCCCACCTTAGAAGGAACCAACCCGCGAGTCATCAACCTTCAGGCTCCTATCAGATATTACTCAGTTACCTTTTGAAGGATACTGGATCTAAAATACGGTCTCAGTATTTTCTGTTCTCGATACCGTAAGCAAACACTGAGTAGGAACTGGACTCTCCAAAACGTTAAAATAGGGCTCAGCTTCTCAAAAATATGGCAAAAAATGGGACAGTATTTCACCTTCTAAAATCTTAAATTTAGGAGGCCAGAATCACGTTTTATTGCCTCAAATATTATATTTAGGAAAACCAAAAAAGTCTTAAATCCTCCCTTTACCCCATTTATTTACAGAATGCCAAAAATTTTTAAAATAATGCAGAACGGGAAAAACAGGGCGAAAGGTCAAAAACAGGGCAAGAGCCCTGTAAATTAGCAAAAGTATCACCCTTAACTTCAGAGATATTTCGAAACTTGGGCAAAAAGGAACTTTTTTAAAAAATTATCCAGTTGCCATTTTTTACCCATTTTTTACCCATTTTTACTTTTTTACACTTTTGTTGCACTTTATTATTTACATATTTTCCTTTTTATTTTATTAATTTTTAATATGATGAAAGGAGGCTTTGAGAAAAAAAAATTTTTTTTTAATTTAAAAAATTATTTTATTTACTACTTTTTAATTTATTATTCACTCTTTAATTCCTTTTTAATTTTTGCAGCGTTTAAAATTTTTTGAAAAATTTTTCTTCCTTTTTAAAGAAAATTCTAATGGGTATGCGCTCAATCCGCCGCGAACCCTCTCCGTCTTGTGGGTATAACGCTGGTTAAAACAAGGGTGTTCAAGGTCGATTAATCGAAAGCCAAATAGAGAGGGGTCTCTAAAATAGATGCTAATTGATAATAGGTAACAACCCGACCGGTTTCGGTTTTAGGAATACACACCTCTTAAATAGGATTGGGGGCAAGATCCGCCCGATCCGAGTCGGGTGATCCAAAAGATCCAAGTCGGGCATCCAAATTTTAACTCGAAAAAGACGACGGTCCGGCCCGATAAAAAATGAGGCTCGAAAAAAATGACTCGAACGTCGGCCCGACTCGAAAACCCCAACTCTACTCCTAAAGGTGGAATTTTTTTGTGAATTTTTTAGGATTTTTTTTGGACATTTGAATTCCTAAAATACACTTTAATTTTGCCAAAATTAAGTCCTTAAGAGTCTTTAGCGGTCTAATATAGTTAGATTCAGCATGTAAAGCTGCATCTCAACATACTAGCAGAAGTGGGTCAGAACATCAGAGGTGTCGGAACTCAGATTACTCGGAAATCGGAACTGGTTCAAAAGTCGGAACTCGGAAATTAAAATTTTTTTCGGAACTCGGAAGGAAAAAACGTCGGAAATCGTAACTCCGACCAACCTGCTTACTAGGGCATGAAGGATTTGAAGGGTTTTAAAGTAAGCTATTGTCCTACGACTTTATGGGTTCGCGCCGAAATTGCCTGCTTCCATTACAAAATTCAATCTTTAATTTTAAAATTAAATAGCAAAATTAAAAAAAATATTTTTTACATCATTTTTTAATTAATGCCATATTTTTACAGAATAAAAAAATTTTATTTTTAGACAAAAATAAAATTACTTTTTAAAAATAAATTAATTTAATAATTAAAAAATAATTTAATTTAGCACGCTATATTTAACATTTTTTTGTAATTATGAAAAAAAAATTTTTTTTAGAAAATTTGAGAAATTTATTTTTATATGTATTATTTTTGTATATTTATGGTTGTTTATTTTATTGAAAAAAATTATTTTTTATTTACGTATATTTTTTTATTTTTTTTTTCTGTTATTTAATAATACAGTGCTCACCCTCTGCTAAGACTTTGAGAAAAATTTTATTATTTTTAATTTTAATTTGAGTATGAATTTAAAAAATTTTTTGTCCATATTTCGTCCATATTTCGGGATTTTTCCTCTGTATTTTGAAAAATTTCATACATCCTCTAAGGATTATTTTTTGAGTTTTCGTCCATATAATTCACATCCCTGTTTATGACGTTCATTTATACGACACCTCTTTAAGGTGGGTATGTCGTACTAGAGAGGGTAGGATCTCATTTGTGTGTTGACCTTCTGGAAGAAAATTTAACATTAACATTGGGGTGTCGTTTTACAATCAAAACCCTACTTTATTAAATATTACAACTAAAATTTTGGAGAATTTTTTCCATCTTGGAGAACCTGAACCTCACAAAATTTGTTTAAATAAGCTAGCAAATTTTGGTAAACCAACCAGCTTAAGGATAAATAGCTGAATTGGGTTGTAATACTCTGGCGGTTTGGTATTCTCGGGGGGAGCCTTTGATACCATACTTTTTGTTTTTGGAAAGCCTGACGGCTTTGGGGCGCGCTTCGCGCGCTGCTAGAGCTTTGGAGGCGCGTCCAGGGACGCGCGTGGAAAGCCTGCGGCTTTAAAAGGACGCTAGGTTGGAGTTTTTGCTTGGCGATTTATGTTAAATGTGTTTAGAATCCTTGGCTTTTCATTTAGGGGGCCTTCGGCCCCCAAAGGCACGAATTGTAATTTTGGAAGCTGTGATGCATTTTGGCAGCTGTGGCGGGTTGACTCGAGGCGTTTGGGGGGCCTTCGGCCACCCAAACCCACCGTTTAATAAAATACTTTGCCTTTTGGCAACTGTGGTGGGTTGTTTCGGGGCGTTTGGGGGGCCTTCGGCCCCCCAAACCCAGCGTTTAGTCGGATACTGTGCCTTTTGGTAGCTGTGGTGGGTTTATTCGGGGCGTTTGGGGGGCCTTCGGCCCCCCAAACCCAGCGTTTAGTTGGATACTTTGTCTTTAGGTAGCTGTGGTGGGTTTATCGGGGCGTTTGGGGGGCCTTCGGGGCCCCAAACCCAGCGTTTAGTTGGATACTTTGCCTTTAGGTAGCTTTGATGGGTTTACTCGGGGCGTTTGGGGGGCCTTCGGCCCCCCAAACCCAGCGTTTAGACGGATACTTTGTCTTTAGGTAGCTGTGGTGGGTTTATCGGGGCGTTTGGGGGGCCTTCGGGGCCCCAAACCCAGCGTTTAGTTGGATACTTTGCCTTTAGGTAGCTTTGATGGGTTTACTCGGGGCGTTTGGGGGGCCTTCGGCCCCCCAAACCCAGCGTTTAGACGGATACTGTGCCTTTTGGTAGCTGTGGTGGGTTGATTCGGGGCGTTTGGGGGGCCTTCGGCCCCCCAAACCCAGCGTTTAGACGAATCCTGTGCTTTTGGTAGCTGTGCTGGGTTTACTCGGGGCGTTTGGCGGGCCTTCGGCCCCCCAAACCCAGCGTTTAGACGAATACTGTGCTTTTGGTAGCTCTGGTGGGTTGATTCGGGGCGTTTGGGGGGCCTTCGGCCCCCAAACCCAGCGTTTAGATGGATACTGTGCTTTTGGTAGCTGTGGTGGGTTTACTCGGGGCGTTTGGGGGGCCTTCGGCCCCCAAACCCAGCGTTTAGCGGATACTGTGCCTTTTGGTGGCTGTGGTAGGTTTACTCGGGGCGTTTGGGGGGCCTTCGGCCCCCCAAACCCAGCGTTTAGAAGGATACTGTGGTTTTTGGTAGCCTTCGGCCCAAAAATGCCCCCACACTGAAATCTCTGACCCACATAACTTTGGCAGACTCAAGTGGTCCCTCTTAAAGTTTTATATTTTTTCGATGGATTTGAGGTTGCTCTACAACATAACGTAAGTATTTTTTATTTATTACCCCTCCTTTGGTACCCCACTTGGTATGGTACCACCCAACACCGAAATTTCAACCCTCTATAACTTTTGCCAAAATGGTCAAAAAATTTTAGAAAAAATATTTTTAGACTCCCCTCGGTAAGGGCTTTCGATTGATATAACATTTGGCCCATTTATTCCCATTTTGGAAAAAATATTTTTTTAGTCGAAAATTTTGGCCGAAAAAATCGACCAAATTTTCAAAAAATCATAACTTTTTCAAAGTTAACCTTTTTTGAATATTTGTAAGGGTTATTCTATGCAGAAAAATCTGCTCTATCCAGGAAAAATACCTATGCCCCGAAACGCCGGCAAAAATCAAGAATTTTTTACGAAATACCGAAAATTTTTCGAATTTTCGAAATCCGACCCCCTCGGGCCCAATTTCGAATTTTTTCGAAATTTTTTCGGCTTAAAAAATTTTTAATTTTTTACTTGATTTTATAAAGGAGACCTCATCCCGATCCATCAATCCAAAAAAAAGTTATGGCCACTTAAAATTTCGCGAATTTTCCCCAAAAGGGGTACCCCTTTGGTTCTGAGGGCGGGGACAAAATTTTCGAATTTTGAACCGAAATTCGACCTATATGGTGCTCTCGCACCCGCTGAGTACGAATCCGGCCTCGAAAAAATTTTAAAAAATTTCCCCGGGACGTTAGAGTCTCATAAAGTTTTCGGACATTTTGCCACATCGGCTATAACTTTTTGAGACTCAAGTGGACCCCCAACATATTATACCTTTTTCTGACCGCCAGGGGACGCTCTTTCGATCTGGCTATTGAAATCGAGTTTTAATTCACGTTGCAAAAAGTCAACTTTTTGACCCGGACACTTTGGACCATAACACTCCCAAAAGTTCACCCGAGACTCTAGTGGTCAACTATTCATAACTTCCCAACATCCAGCCCTACAATACCACTCCCAGGCCCCAAGACCCCCCAGTTCTCAAAAACGCATTATAACGCGTTGAATTTTTGAACCGGCCATTTCGGCGCCACACTCAAGTGCGGCACCAAAATGACCCGTCCCAAAAAATTTCCCATAGCCAACTTACCTACTACCCCCCAGGCTCCATCTCAATCCGCCCAGCCGTTCCCGAGATATAGAAAACGTACAATTGACCGCTACCCCAAGCCGCGACATTTGCGTACATGTCAAAAACGCTTACCGCGGCACTTCGGTATTTAGACTTCACCGAATTTAGAAATTTTTTTTTTAAACATTATCTACTAATCGTGGCGCGCGTGCCTCCCAGCGGGACTTTTCCGCTCCGACTTCTGGTTCACGAGATAAAAATTTTAGTGGGGTCGTTTCGGCGCAAAGGGAAAGTCGTGGCGCCACAGCTATAATTTTCCTGAATGCGCCGTAAAAAGTTGCCCCCAGGATGTCAGGCTTCGGGGAAGCGGCCGGCCTTCGGCCGGCCGATATTAGTTTTTAAATTTAATTGAGCTTAATATTTTATATAATATAATTGGTCGTTGATCGTTAAACTAAAAAAATTTTACAAAATCCAAACCAATTTTTAAATTAAAAAACTAATTTTTGGAAATTAATTTGAATTATGCCGGCCAAATTGAATTTTGCCGGCTAAATTGAATTTTGCCGGCTAAATTGAATTTTGCCGGCTAAATTGAATTTTTAAAAATTAGCTAATTTTTAATTAAACAGATTTATTTATTCTGAAAAAATTCTTGACTATTTATCAATTACAATATTTATTTTTTAAATGTTGCTAATTTATCGAATGTTTTATTGTTCGTCGTTTGTCATCAATCTTTTGTTGTTCGACATATTTTTTGACAACAAAGGAGTGGAAGGGTTTGTCAGAGATCGATTCAATAGTTCAATACAACAACAGGTGAAAATAAGAAAAAAAATTATTTTCATGTGAATTCGGGGTTGAAATGGAGCATTTTGTGTTATTTCAGAAATGTCCGCAATTTTTGTCCGCAAATTTTGTCCGCAAATTTTTTTTCCAGAGGGATTATTTTCTGATAACAAAATTTGTTTATAACCATGTAGAGATTAACTTAAATAATAATTTAACTATCTTAGAATGACTCATAAAAATTGTTTTTCCGGGAAAATTAAAAATATGACTTGCGGATAAAAAGTTGCGGATTCCGCAAAAAGTTGCGGAAGCGAAAATAAGCTTTTTTGTGAAGGGTACATTTATTCTAAAGTTTAATTTATAGAGTGATGAAGAGATTATAGACAACAGCAACAATTATTTGGCCACTTCAAACGCCCTTACTGATGACAATCACGAGAAGAATTTGCCTGAATTTTTCGATAAATTTGGCAAAATTGGTGTTAATTATGATTTGGATGTTAATGACACTGAACCTGCATTAAAAAATAAACCTTTTATTTATTGCCAGGTTATTTATGAAATTAGAATGGGATATAAAAAAATAAATTTGAATTATTGAACAATACATTAAAAATAACATAATCACTAAAATATGCCCCTTTCTATTGATATAAATATTCCTTCAAAGTTCCGCGTTGTAGAAATTTTTCTTTAAGAGGAAAGCGCTCCTTTTTGTTGTTATATCAATATAAACTGATCCTTTCAATGATCCGCCCTGTAGGAATTTCCTTTTTAGAGATACTCTTTAGCTGTTCTTTTCTTCCCTTTAAAAGAAATGATAATTGAATAAATTTATATTATGTAATCTGACCTTCTCCCGCAATAAGCACTTTTCTAGATAGTTGATTACATCAACTCAGACCTTGGTTAATTTAGTAATATCACAAATAGAAACAATAAGAGTTGATTATAGAATGTCGACTGTATCTAACAGAATAAACACAAGACTGAGAAAAGCTGCGGCTTTTATACTAAACTAAATTAATGACACCCTAACAGTAATAAAGAAGCTTTTATAGTAGGCGAGCACACGTAAAACTTGTCTTGTCATTTTTACTTATTTTCTATCTGAAATTTAAAAAATAAAAAAAATTGAGAAAAAATTACATAAAAAATATTTTTTTAGAAATATGAACAAAATTCTTGTGCTTCTAAAAATCCGGAAGATTGCACAGAAACCGTAAAGTGTTATGCTTCGATAAATACACATTTATTGGTTATTTAAAAATTTTAAAAAATAATTTTGTTATAATCTAGGCTTGTATGGCCGTCAGTTTATACACCATAAATGAAAATGGGACCTTTCATGAGATACCAAGCATTAAAAGTTGTTGGTCTCAAGGTGCTAGTGAACTACGCGAATGTCGTTCTGAAGATGAATGTGTGGTTGATACGAGGTTTAGACTGGGATACTGGGGCTGGGGCATTCGTTAACGGGTCTGGGACATTCGCTAACGTATGAAATTTACTAGATAAGGCAAAATGGAAAATTTTTGACAGGGGACATTGTTGGGAAAATTCTGTAACAAAGTGTGCATATCTCCCTATCTTTGTTACCTAGAAAAATCCAAAAATAAAATATTTTTAGAAGGACCGGAACTATAGGTTTGTCAGCCAAATTCTGTTGTTGTCGAACACACAATTGCAATTCAAAATTTACTTTCAAACCCCAACCAGATTATGAAGATGAGGAAGAAGATAATGAAATTGTCAAGTTGCTAGGTAAAAGAAGAAAAATATTTTTTCAGAGAATTTTGGCTTTGGTATAGCTCATAAGCCCAATGAACCTTTTTAAGTCCATTAAAGCCATTATAAGTCCAACAAGGGTTTGAGTCCGATTAAATCGCTGAGTACCCTGTTTCCGTAGTCATACATAGCCATAGAGTAATCTACTCAGATTGAGTTAATGACTCACACCACTGCTGTGGACTGTTAGTCTGATTCCCATAGTTGGGTACTTAATGGGTTAATTTGACTTGGTTTAGGAGAAATAAGGGAAGAGGGAAGGAAGAAGCTTAATAGTCATGGAAATAGGAAGGATAAAATAATGACGGAGGGAGGGGGAGTGATTTCAAAGTAGGGTAGCAACCCGACCTTTCGGAGGCGGGTGTGTCGGGGATCGGGGTTTGTCGGGGTAAAGTCTTCGGGGTTCGGGTCGAGGTTTTCGGGGCATAAACTAGACCAGCTGTTATTATCGGGTTGCTACCCTATTTCAAAGTATTACCTCGTCGAGTCTGGTACCCATAAAGTCAAACCCCCCCATTGACTCGCAAGTTTTTATTGAACTCATAAAGGTTCAACGGACGTATAAATTAGACCAGCTAGTTATTTAAAAATCTGATTTATCTTTAAGCAAACCAACAACAAACACTTCCCCCATCCCAACCAACATTCCACCAACAACTACAAAATTACCATTTGGCATTATTCATTGTTGGAATGCTTCTTTTAATTCTTTTGTTCATAACAATTTCAATTTCATGTTTTGCTATTAGTCAAAAACTTAGAAAAAAAATTACAAAAAAAGGGATTAAACAAATTAGACCAATAAGCAATGGAATGAACAGTAGAGAACCTTTAATTGGTGGGGAGGTTACGTTGAGTGATGGAACTAGGTTGAAGTTGACTGAGATGGAAATTACTGAAGTAATTGTTTGAAATTAATGTGTGGGGGATTGAAGGGGTTTTGCGGACATTTTTTTGAATAAATCTAGAAAGAGAGAGAAGGGGAACTCTCTCTATCAGGGGAACCCTCTCTAGAAAGAGAGAGTTCCCCTGATATCGCTCCAAATCTCGTGATATTCTAGATATCCTTCCAAATCTAATTAATTCCCGATCTCCCTCCAAAGCCCGCGATATCTTCCGTAATCCTTCCCAATCTCATTAAACTATTAGGCCCGTCTGAAGGTGTCCGGAACTTTTTTGATTGTGTGGGACCCGCCAATCAAACAGTGACCTAGTGACTTTTCAACCTATTCAATTTTCTTAACAGAATAACAAAGGTGGAACGAAATAATGAGAATAACGGAATAATGATGGGTCAAGCCATGACCAAGAAGCCATGACTAGACCCGGATACCTCCTAACAATTACATATTAAGTAATTGTATGTATTATTTCTGAAATTTCTCAGGTTAACTATACGACTCTATACAGGGTGCGGCAAAAGTTCCGTCCCTAAGAATGCCCGCAAAACCCCTTTAAATCTACTACATTGCCCTTTTACAAAAATTAAAAAAAAATAAATTTTAAAGAAAATTGCCGAGGGACGTTTTGGCCAAGTCTATAAAGCAAGAATTGGAGATAGATTTTTGGCTGTAAAACAATTTGTGGATAATGGAGAGGATAGTTGGACTAATGAAATGGTTAAAGAGCAAAATTAAAAAAAATTTTTCAAAAAAATATTTTTTAGGATATTCATTCAATGAAATCAATTTCAAAAAATGATAATATTGCCGAATTTCTTGGCGGCTTTTATTTTGAAAAGAAATATATGCTATTAATTAAATTTTATTCAAAATGTTCTCTTTTTGATTATTTGAAGGTAATGACTGCATATTCTGGTTTAGACACCTAAAAGTCCCTAAAGTTTTACTCGCAAGTCACAATAATTCTGAAAACTTAAGTTTTAAGCATTAACTTTAAAACTTGAGTTGAGTATCCGTACTTTTATAATCTTTAATTTTGAAAACTTGTATTGAAATACTCAAAAATTAATTCTGAAAACTTAAGTTTTAAAGCTTGGATTCTGAAAACTTAAGTTTAAACTTTAATTCTGAAAACTTAAGTTCTAAAACTTGGATTCTGAAAACTTCAGTTTAAACTTTAATTCTGAAAACTTAAGTTTTAAAACTTTAATTCTGAAAACTTAAGTTTTAAAACTTTAATTCTGAAAACTTAAGTTTAAACTTTAATTCTGAAAACTTAAGTTTAAACTTTAATTCTGAAAACTTAAGTTTTAAAACTTTAATTCTGAGAACTTAAGTTTAAACTTTAATTCTGAAAACTTAAGTTTTAAAACTTTAATTCTGAAAACTTAAGTTTAAACTTTAATTCTGAAAACTTAAGTTTTATGACTTGGATTCTGAAAACTAATTCTGAAAACTTAAGTTTTAAGTATTAACTTTAAAACTTGAGTTGAGTATCCGTACTTTTATAATCTTTAATTTTGAAAACTTGTATTGAAATACTCAAAAATTAATTCTGAAAACTTAAGTTTTAAAGCTTGGATTCTGAAAACTTAAGTTTAAACTTTAATTCTGAAAACTTAAGTTCTAAAACTTGGATTCTGAAAACTTCAGTTTAAACTTTTATTCTGAAAAAATGAGTTTAAACTTTAATTCTAAAAACTTAAGTTTAAACTTTAATTCTGAAAACTTAAGTTTTAAAACTTTAATTCTGAAAACTTGAGTTTAAACTTTAATTCTGAAAACTTGAGTTTAAACTTTAATTCTGAAAACTTAAGTTTTAAAGCTTGGATTCTGAAAACTTAAGTTTAAACTTTAATTCTGAAAACTTAAGTTCTAAAACTTGGATTCTGAAAACTTCAGTTTAAACTTTTATTCTGAAAAAATGAGTTTAAACTTTAATTCTAAAAACTTAAGTTTAAACTTTAATTCTGAAAACTTAAGTTTTAAAACTTTAATTCTGAAAACTTGAGTTTAAACTTTAATTCTGAAAACTTGAGTTTAAACTTTAATTCTGAAAACTTAAGTTTTAAAGCTTGGATTCTGAAAACTTAAGTTTAAACTTTAATTCTGAAAACTTAAGTTTAAACTTTAATTCTGAAAACTTAAGTTTAAACTTTAGAACTTTAATTCGGAAAACTTGTTTTAAACTTAATTTTTTTCATTAATTCTGAAAATAAATTCTGAAAATTTGAGTTTAAACTTAAATTTAAGCGTAAGCTTAAAACCTTTAAACAAATTCTGACACTTTAATTGATTGAAAGACTTGAAACTTGAAGACGAGTTTTAAAACTTGAATATTAATTTAATTCTTAAAACTTAAGTTTGCGATTATAGCTTGCGGACTTTTAGGAGCATATAGGAAAATAACTGAAATTTAATTTTTTTCACATTATTCATAATTTAAAGGAAAATACAGTAACCTTACTTCAATCGTTAAGAATGATTTCGTCTATGCTTTGTGGACTTGCTTTTGTAATATTTTTTGAATTTTTATTTTATTAAAAAAAATTTTTTTAAAGTTGCACGAAGAAATACCAAATAGATCTGATCCTAAGCCAACAATTGTTTGTTTTCCCAGTCAAATCTCACTATAAAATACCCCCAATATTAGATACACCCCAGTTTTCAGATACGCTTTCACAAAATTTGATTGGCGCTGGTCGGTTACGGCTGCCTGAGAGATACCCTCTATTTAATATACACCTCATTATAAGGTAGAGAACTCTTTAGCCCCAAGGAGGTATATTATAATGAGATTTGACTCTATTTTGTAGACAAAAATAATAAAATTATTGTTTAAGGTACATAGAGACTTGAAAAGTAAAAATATTCTTGTTAGAGATGATTTGACTACTTGTATTACTGACTTCGGGTTAGCACTTAAATGTGAATCTTCAAAAACTATTTCACCTGGACAAAATCTTTTACAGGTGTTAATTGAATTTTTAAATATAAATTGTTGTGGTATATTGTAATTTTAAAAACATAAATAATGGAAACTTAAGTTTTAAAACTATTCTGGGATAGATTCTGAACACTTGAATCTTAAAACTTTAATTCTTAAGCTTGAGCTTTAAAACTTGGACTCTAAAATATTTAATTCTGAAAAAATAAGTTTTAAAATAGAAGCTTAAAAACTTAAATTCTGAAAAAATTCAAAACTTGAATTTTGAAATTTAAGTTTTAAAACTTGGATTCTGAAAGAATAAATTCTGAAAACTTAAGAACCTAAATTTTCAGAATTCAAGTTTAGAACTTAAGCTTAATAATAATTCTGAAAACTTAAGTTTTAGAACTTTAATTTTAGGTTTAAAGCTTAAGTTTTCAGAATGTAAGTTTAAAAACTCAATTCTGAAGCTTAATCTTGAAAACTTGAGTTTTAAAACTTTAATTTTGAAAACTTGAGTTTTAATACTTGAATTCATTAAACTTAGATTCTGAAATAAAATTCTGAAAATTTGAATTCCCAGGGGTTACATTATACTTAAGTCCGATTATATTTAAATATGCAAGGTTGGTACTCGTCGTTATATGTCCCCAGAAGTATTGGAAGGAGCTACAGAATTTACAAGTTTTGCTTTCCAACAAATTGATGTTTATGCCGCTGCTTTAGTAATCTGGGAAGTATTATCAAGGACTTGTATTAATGAAGAAAATAAGGAAGAAAATGTTGAAAATAAAGTAACCGAGAATTGTGAAAATATTCGTTGTAAGTCTTATTTTCGTATTTTATGTATTGAAAAGTCCCCGAAATTTGTCCGCATCTTTTTATCCGCAAATTTTCGTCCGCAAATTTTTTATCTGCAAATTTTCGTCCGCAAATTTTTTGTCCGCAAGTTTTTTTGTTCGCAAATTTTTATTCACAATTTTTTGTCCGCAAATTTTTGTCCGCAAATTTTATCCGCAAAAATTTTGTCCGCAAATATTTGTCCGCAATTTTTTATCCGCAAAGTTTTGTCCGCATCTTTTTATCCGCAAAAATTTTAATTAAAAAACATTTTAAAGTAACTTCAACACCTCCACCATTTATGCTCCCTTACGAAGCTGAAATTGGTACAAACCCTTCTCTCAGCCAAATAAGGGAACATGTAGCTTTACGTAAATGTCGACCACGTGTTAGACCTGCATTAATGGACAATGAAATTTCGACTTGTATTGTAAGGACAATGTCGGAGATGTGGGACCATGAACCGGTACTCTTTTGAATTATTTAATTAGAGGCCTGAGGGGATATATTTATGGACGATATAAACTCAAACCTCGTTATAAGAACACCCTCGGGTATGAAAAGATGGAACCTTATAATGAGGGTATCCTAAATCGAGGGTATCGCCCTCAATGGTCAACCACCTTTTAAAAGTATCTTGAATTGAAGTGTTCTTGTATTGCGTGAATCTTAAAGGAGAATCGACAGTTAAATATGAATACTCCGTTGAACCTTGTAGGATACACTACAGTTTAAAATAAGTTTAGAAAATGGTTAGCTACTGTCTGGAGGGAGCTGCTTAAACGATACCCTCTATTTTAGATACACTCAATATAAGGTACCTTTCATATATCTCGTTATAAAATGCCTCTATTATAAGCTACCCTCTATCTAAGACACATCAATCTTATGATTACTCAATACCCTCTATTTAAGGAACCCTTCATTATAAGAGACGTTTTTCCACTCCAAGTGTGTATCCTATAGGAAGGGTCAATGAGAGTATCTAGATAGTAGACTACCCAAAATTTCCTCATTTTTCAGGATTGCCGAATCACATCTTCATGCGCCAGAGACAGGAGTTTAATTTGGTTAACAAATATAAGAACACTAATACCAAATTAAATAAACAAAAACAAAAAAAAACACCAACAAAAAAATCCAAAAAAAAAATTGAGAAAAGCAATCATCCGTCCCATTTATAGATCTCTATATATACATATACACAAAAATATTTTTATTATTATTTTTTTCAAACTCTCACCCTCATTTTTCTGTTTTTTTCTGTTACCTCATTCTTGGACTCCTTTCTAATTCTCTTTTTTTCTTCCTTTATTTTTTTTTATATTTATTATTTTTTTTAATTTATGAAAAAAATTATTTTTTATACTATAGTATAAATTTTAAAATTCTTTATCAATAACCATACAACTTTAAAAAATAGTCATTCCGTCAAAAAAGTTGGGTGTTTTAATGAATTATTTTTTTAACTAGCGAATTTGGCCCCTCCGCTGGGTTGAGCTAAAAAACAACTCATACTTAACATCTCATTCAAGCTGTATATCTATTTAATTTTAATGTCGAACTATTCAGCAACAGGCAATTACTGATATATCACATATTTACTAAAGACAATTACAAATATCACACATCTTTCCCATTTCTGCACCCAGTGACCAAAATTCGAGGACTCGTGGGAGTTGAATGGGAGTGGGGAATGAGAGCGGAGTAGTGCTGAGATTTGTAGTGGAATCAAGTGTGGGACAGGTCGGGTTGACCCAAGCCACGGGCTGGGTGTCGACAATGGTATGCCAAGTTGTTAGTGCTTGGAGTTAAGGGTCGTGTGCCGGGTTAGTCCATACTAGGGTCTTCAATATAAGTAAATATGTTTACTGAATTGATAAATAAGATAAAATTAATTATATAAATTTATCTACGAGCAATAAAGCAATTATTTGGACATTAAAAATTGAAGATGACAGAATTCTAAAAAGACAAGATGAAGATACTTTATATAATATCCCTTAATATAAAATTCCATCATCATTCCTTAGATACCACTAATTATTTTAAATTCATCCGTACTTTAATCCTTCAAAATCCTTTCTAATTCCTTCGAAATCCCTCGATATTCCCCTTAATCACTCCAATTGGAATAAGGGTTCCCTCATCTTGGAATAAGGGCTCAGGCTCAAAGCTTTGAAATTAGGGATGCAAGCAAGGAGGGATTAAAAAGCTTTGATCGATCTCAGTAGATTGCCAAATCAAAGATCCATTTTAAAGCGAAAGAAGAAAGGCAATTTATAGCACTGAACCTGAGCCCTTATTACATGATTAGGGAACACTTATTCCAATTGGAGTGATTAAGGGAGATATCGAGGGATTTGGAGGGATTAAATTGTGTGTGAATTTAAAATGATTAGTGGCATCTAGATTAAGGGACTATTACTAATACCAATATAATGAAATATTTAAATCAAGGACATAACATATGTGCATAACATCTAATGCCCGAATCGAAAATTTTTCGGTATCAGGATTTTTTCGCTCAATATACATATTTATGCTTTTTTCAATAATTCTGAATTGCTTCTATTTCCATTTCTTTTCTTCATTCTACTTTGTCTTTGATAGCAACTCATACATAAATAGTTTTTCGATTCTGAATGTCGGTACCATTGTGATGTTTGTACAGTATTGCAAGTATAGCATTGACGATCAGCAGGGTTTATTTTTACATTCTTCTTAAATTAGTTACAGTTAAAGCTTTAATCTCTCTTCTACGAACTCCTACCACTTAGTTTACCGTAGTTAAACACCCTATAAACCCCCATCTCTAATAATAATTAACTTGATCAAACTCTTGTAGTATGTAATTAGCAAAAATTTTACCGTTCTATGCTTTCCCCGGATTTGTTGATATGTGCAACATGCGTGGCACAAATAATTTTCTTTCAAATATCTATGCCATTGTCTTGTTTGAGTAACTCCACAATTGAAACAATTTAGTTGTTTTCCTTCGGAAATTTCACCTATAATATTTTTAAAAATAAAAATATTTATTCGAAAAATGCAGAATCGAAGAACCGAAGATTTTTCAGTTTGGCTCTTCGTTCGGTTTCGGATATCCGAAGAATTTCCATGAAATGACAACATTAGTAATAAGCAGGCATGGTCACGGATACTGATCTTTGTATCCGTATATTTACGGCGGATACAGACGGATACAGGCGGAGATCCGCAGGCATTTTGATATTATCTGTATCCGTATCCATGACCATGCCTGGTAATAAGATAAGACAAGGCAAAAAATGATTTTATTCTTACCCATTTTATTGCCAATATAAACAATTCTGCTTTCTTCTTTTGAAGCTTCAACTTTTTGTTTTTCTAACAATTCAATTTTATATCCATTTAAATTAATTTCCGTCCAATAACTTGATAAAAGTTTGTTTTTATAATTTTCCATTTTTTCTTTAATTGATTTCGAAACATCATTACTAGAGCCCGGATTTTTATGCAAATGCATATTTTTTTTGCAAACTTTTCATGATGTGTTATGCACAAAAAACACTGTTTCCGCAAGTTTTGAAAACTTTAGAGGGGGTTTCTATTTGCATATAATGCATATTTTTGCATATTCCGGACTTTGTTGCATAATGCATATTTTACTGCATATTTTGAGGTTTTTGAGGAAAATATTGCGAAAATTGCCTAAAATCCTGCCAAAAAGTGAAAATTTAGTAAAAATTTAGGAAAAAATTTGTAAAAATTACAAATTTTGTAAAAAATTTTTGTGTTTATTGGTTTCGCCAGAAAATGGCCCACCCCCATAATGTCTCAGACCCAAAACGTCGCACCCCAAGATGTCCCACCACCATAATGCCTCATCTCAAAATGCCCAACACCGTAAAAATGCTCAATTTGTCGAACTATACATTTAAAATAGGAGAAATCTTAATAAAAAATGTATTTTAAATCATTTTGACTAAAAATATGTAGAATTTTTAGGTATAACTGGTATTTTTCATGCATATATGCGTGTATATTTTGGTTTACTTGCATATTTTTGTGCATATTTTGCATTTTTTAATGCATAAAAATCCGGGCTCTAATCATTACTCTCATTTAATATAGAAGTTTGATAATAATTATTCTTTTCTTCAAAGTTATTTTTTAAGAGTACCTTAAATTTATTATTAGGGTACGGCGAAACATGCAAACGCATAGTAAACATGCAAACGCATGGTATTTTTTGATAAACCTAGTAACTACATATGATCAAATTAAAGAAATTCAAGTCCTTTCCATTTGTGGCTGGAGGGGTAACAACAGAAGTGGGGAAATATTGATGGAGGGAAAGTAATACAGGGTGCGGCAAATTTTGGCAAGTAATACAGGGTGCGGCAATTATACGTTACCCGTTTTTTAAAATCAGGCAAAACATTTTTAATTGTTTGACTACTAGCAATTTCAATCACAATTTTCCTTTTTAATTGTTCAGTTGGACTATATTTCGAATTAGATTTTATTTCAGTTTTAAAAATATCTGTAACGGGATTAAATTCATTTAAGCGCAAATATCCCTCTATATTTTTATTAAATCCATCATGTCGGTTATTCGTTTTATCAATTGTTTTCAACACAAAACGCTCTTTTAAGTCAACATTTTTTAAATAAATAAATTCTCTTTTTCCTTCCCAATCATTTTTGATTTTTGCTTCTACTTTAATTATTCTTCCTGCACATTGAATATTTAATAATATAAATAAATGGAAGATAATAATGATTATAAATTTAATCATTTTTTTGGTTTATTAAAAAATCTTAAAAATAAACATTTCAATATTAAGTAGAATGTTAAGGTATTTGTGTCGACATCCCTTTAATCCTTCTAATCACCCTTGATAACCCGTTTAATCCTTTTACTTTTATTAAGTTACTATTAAGAGCTAGCTCCGGAGCTTACTTCTGCGGAGTTAAGATTTTACTATGCCCGGAGTCGGAGCCTAAGTTTGATAAGGTGATGGAGCCACAAAATGCCCAATACACAGCACTGGACTCTACTGAGACATATACAAGTGACTTAAACCTAAATTTTTTAGAACTCCATCAATCCTGCAATCATTTAGAACATGTAAGGATTCTGAAACCATCAAAAAACCTCAATCTTTTAGCGTATCTGGTTAAATTAACCGACCAAAATTTTTTTAAACGAAATGTAAAACCCTTTTTGAGTTTTTTGAGACCCAATAAATAAGGAGGGTCCCAATTTTAAAATTTTAATAAAGTGTTAAGGAGGGTGAGATAAACAAACATATATAAAAAATATTATTAAATAATAATAATATTAATTTTGGCAATAAACAAAAAGTGCAAATTTATTAAAGAGCCCTTTCTTAATTGACAAAATAAAATTAAAAAAAATAAGTAAATAAATTGGGAAATTCCTTTAATGTTTTATTTTTATATAAAAAATTTTAAAAGAGATCTTCATGGGTTGGTTCGAAATTTCGATTTTCGAAATGAAAGAAAGTAGGGTGTTTTTCGAGGGAGGGTAATTAGTTGAGAAAATACTGTATCACCTTATTTAAATTAAGGAGAAATGCCATTCCCTGGAGCAGGGGTTTACCGAAACTGATTTTAAAATATAAGAGACTAAAGGAGAGACAAGACAAAATACCAGAAAAGGCGAAATAGACAAAATACCGTAAGACGTAACCTTTAACCGAAGAGACCCACTAGCCTTTTATAAAGGAGGAATTAATTCATTCCACATTAGATTTATTTCCCCAAAATCTAATAGGCTTAAGGAGGTTTTTAAATAATATAAAATTATTTAGAGACGAGAAAAAATAGAAAAAAATTTTCTATGGAGAAAGGATTTTTTCCATCATCTTATCATTTCGAAAATCGAAATTTCGAACCAACCCCATGGAGATCTCTTTTAAAATTTTTTATGTGGGAATAAAACATTAAAGGAATTTCCCAATTTATTTACTTATTTTTTTTAATTTTATTTTGTCAATTAAGAAAGGGCTCTTTAATAAATTTGCACTTTTTGTTTATTGCCAAAATTAATATTATTATTTAATAATATTTTTTATGTATGTTTGTTTATCTCACCCTCCTTAACATTTAATTAAAATTTTAAAATTGGGACCCTATTTATTTATAGGGTCTCAAAAACTCAAAAAGGGTTTTACATTTCGTTTAAAAGTATTTTGGAACGGTTAATTTAGTTTGATGCTCCAAAGGTTGAAGTTTTTTGACGGTTTCAGAACTCTTACGTGTTCTGAATGATTGATGGAGTTCTAAAAATTGTCACGTTTAAGTCACTCTTATATATGCCTAAGTTGAGCCCAGTGCTGGGTATTGGGCATTTTGTGGCTCCATCACCTTTTCAAACTTTGGCTCCAATCCGGGCATAGTAAAATCTTAGCTCCGCCGGTCGCTCCGGAGCTAGCTCCCTAAGGCATACCCAGCATTGGTGATTCTTAATAGTAGCTTAATAAGAGAAAAAGATTAAACGGGATATCAAGGGGGATCAGAGGGATTAAAGGAATATCGCACAAATACCTTAACATTCTACTTAATATTAAAATGTTTATTTTTAAGATTTTTAAATAAACTAAAAAAATGATTAAATTTATAATCATTATTATCTTCCATTTATTTATTTTATTAAATATTCAATGCGCAGGAAAAATAATTAAAGTAGAAGCAAAAATCAAAAATGATTGGGAAGGAAAAAGAGAATTTATTTATTTAAAAAATGTTGATTTAAAAGATAGTTTTGTGGTGAAAACAATTGATAAACAAAATAACGGATTTGATAGTCTTAATAAAAATATAGAGGGATATTTGCGTTTAAATGAATTTAATCCCGTTAAAAATATTTTTAAAACTGAAATAAGTTCAAAATCTAAATATAGTCCAACTGAACAATTAAAAAGGAAAATTGTGATTGAAATTGCTAATAGTCAAAAGATTCAAAGTATTTTGCCTGAATTTAAAAAACGGGTACTGTATAAAATGTATTAATTTCCCTCGTTGAAATAGTTACCCCACTTCCACTGGTACCCCCTCCAACACAAATGGAAAAGATCTGCATTTTCTAATTTGATTATATGTAGTTACTAGGTTTATCAAAAAATAACGAAATATGCCAAATTTTGGCAAAAACATGCAAAATTTCCCAAAATATGCATCGATATGCAAATATGCACAAAAGTAAAAATATGCAAAAATATGCATTAAGAAGCTGGTCCCAAAGTGCTCGGACCTATGTAAAAACACCATTTTTGAACGTTTCATCTCATAGCATATCCGCATGCAAAATATGCTTTTGCTTGCTTTGACGCACCCTAATAATTAATTTAAGGTGCTCTTAAAAAATAATTTTGTTGAAAAGAATAAATATTATGAAACTTCGATATTAAATGAGAATTCAGAAAATAATAGTGATTTGAAATTAATTAAAGAAAAAATAGAAAATTATAAAAACAAACTCTTATCAAGTTATTGGACGGTAATTAATTTGAATGGATATAAAATTGAATTGTTAGAAAAACAAAAAGTTGAAACTTCGAAAGAAGAAAGCAGAATTGTTTATATTGACAATGAAATGAGTAAAAGATTTATCACTTATATAATATTATTTGAAATAAGCATAATCGAGTTGCTGGTCTTTATTTAAAATGTTGATAGCAGTGATGTCAAAGTTCCAAAATTTCTCTGGAACTAGTTCCAGTATCAGAACTAGGTTTTTAATTTTTGTAGTTCCAGTTCCGGAACTCCATTTTTGAAATTCCTTAGTTCCAGTTTCAAGCTAGTTCCAGGCATTTACTAGTTCCGTAGTTCTAGTTCCAAACTAGTTCCAGATAATCGTTAGTTCCGTAGTTCTAGTTCTGGAACTAATTAGTTGCGGAACTGAACTAACTTTGACATCACTGGCTGATAGTTTTACCCAAAATATTTTCTGTTTACCCTGCTTCACCTCGTAAAAATGTTTTGGTTCTTAAATAGGGCTTACGGTTCAAAAAATGTTTTTAAAATGTTACAGAACCCAACCTAAAAACTTTGATTCCTCAGTTCGTTACAGAACCGAAGACCTTATTCTTAAAATATTATAGGTAAAATTTACGAAGGAAACAAACGAAATTGCTTTAATTGTGGAGAAACAAAATCTATTCAGTGGAATACCTATTTGAAAAATTTTTTTTGCACCCCATGTGCCATGTATAAACGAGACACTGGAAAACTTAGACCGAAGAAATTGTGGTATAACTCACAAAAGGTTAAAATTATTTAAAATAATAATTTTAAATAAGTAAACGGTCGCTACATATGTCTACTACCGTATTTTCTCGATTAATTCCCCTCCCTCGAATAATTCCCCATGCTAGAGTTGGGTTGAAACAACAATCCCTCACCCCCAAATACCCTACTGCACGTTCAAATGCCAAAACTCAAATAGGTAATTCCCCTCCCTCGATTAATTTCCCATGCCAAAGAAGGAATTGAAAAAATAATTTCCCAGGGGAATTAATCGAGAAAATACGGTATAATTTGGTCCGAGACATAGACTTCTGTTTTTGGAATTCTTCCGAAAACAGAAGAATATTTGCGTAACCTACATATAAGGAATACGAATTGGGAAGGGATGTGGAGAGGTTTTCGCCTTTACTTAATTTTACTTTAGCACGGTCGTCATTGTCATACATGTGGTGTAATACAAACAAGGCAATGGTACCGACATTCAGAACCAGACAAGTATATATGTAGAAATTGCTATCAAAAACAAAATAGAATGAAAAACAAAGGAATCGAATAAATTAAGAAATATGGAATTATTGAAAAAGCTATAAAGTACTGAGCGAAAAAAAATATAAAGACAAACCCCAAAACATCAAAACATGCAACACCCCCAACGTTCATCGAGCCCAATGTACCCCCGAGCTTTAACTTTCAAAATTATCGAATTTAAGACGCCTTGACATTGTTAAATTCAGCTCGTCGAGACGCATCCAACAATACCAGGAAGTCACAGATCGAATAATTTTGAACGAAGTTATTGCTTTGCGTTAAATTGGGCTGGGCTGCTCCTACCCTAACATTTATATAATTTATCCCACACACTTTCAAGCTTTACTTTGTTTAAACATATCGATAGGTGCTATCGTTATTCTGTGAGAACTGAACCCATAAATAAAAATTTGAGATGATGGTATCGATTAGTGTTTCACCGGAACCGATTTGTAAACCGGAACCGGAACTTTCCGGAACCGGAACTTCCGGTGAAATTCTAGTATCGGTATATTTTTATCCTCAATTTAAATTTTTTCTCTCATTAATAGCCAAATAACTTTTGAAAAAATATGTAGTCATTCAATAATATAAAACTGAGAGTGTCGTACGAGAATCGAGATCTCGATGACCGAGATTTTTGATCGTAATGCCTCGACCGATTTATACTTTAAAGAATTATCTTTATAAGAGTCATTCATAAATACAACATTAAAAAATAACAATCAGAAGCCCTATATGGAATTTTTGGCTCTATTATACAATATACGTCCAATCAACTATTATGCGTCAAATCAACTTATATACGTCCAATGAAAATTTTATGCGTCCGATAAAAATTTATACGTCCAATCAAATATTTATACGTCCAATCAAAGTTTATGCGTCCAAATAAATTTTATATGTCCAGTAAAAAATGAATTCTTGCTCAAGAGCTTGCTCAAGAGCTAACAGAGATTCATCTAAAAATACATAATTTAGGAAACAAATTTAATGTGTGTCGCTTATTACTAGTCTATCAACCCAACAAGTAAACTCACTACCGTTTAAGCCAAAACTAACATAGTATCTCCTAATACTGTCGTGTATTATTATAAGTATCTCGCGACCTCTGTCATGGATGGGCAGCAAGAGTTCAAGTTAAAATGGTAGAAGTTGATGAGTCAAAATTGTTTCACGCTAAGTACTTGTCGTTGAATGTTATCATTTTCCTCTTTATTTATAACATTATTTTCATTTAAAGAAACGACAGAAAACTCAAAAACCATTATGTTTAAAAGAAGAATTCAATAATAGGATAGTTTATTCATAAATTGTTGCATTCAATTCATAAATTTCGAAAATTCGACGTAACGTATCGTAATTTTAGCGTTTATAAATTTAAAAAATAGAAGGCATGTTCTATTAGTGGGTTGAAAAATCTGTTAATTAATAGACTTGAAAATTCCCAAAAAATGTTTTATCACACCCTTAATTTTTTACTCCACCCTTATTGCATAATACATTTAATTTTAATATTAATGCACATTAAATATAAAATTTAATACATAATATATTTTAAGTACATAATACATTTTAAGTTTATTTATATGAATAATCATTCATTTAAGAAATTTTTATTTCTAATATTATTTTATTAAATAACAAGGATTTTCATAAATACATATATCTATTATTATATAAATATAATATTTTATATTTTTTAATTAATAAATTAGACGTTTACAATTTAAAACTTTTAAACTAAAACATTTTAATTAAGACTGAATTCGAGAAAATCATTAATTAATTTGTCAGTCTCGTCTATTAAAGGTTTTTAATTTTCTGTGAAGATTTGTTGCATTCAATCCATAAATTTCGAAAATTCGACGTAACGTATCATAATTTTAGTGTTAATAAATTTAAAAAATAGAAGGCATGTTTTATTAGTGGGTTTATTATACGCATTAGCATGTTTTATTATACGCATAAATTTTCATTGGACGTATAAACATTTTATTGGACGCATAAACTTTCATTGGACGTATAAAATTTGATTGGACGTATAAAAGTTGATTGGACGCATAATAGTTAATTGGACGTATATTGTGTAATAGAGCCGAATATTTTTACACATTTTTTCAAGTGTCTGTTTTGCCAACTGTAATTTGTTGACATAAATTTAGAATAAATCTTTTCAAAATTATTATGCGTTGTCTTTCTTCTCCTTTTTCTTCTTCATCATTATTAATAAGGGCTTCTCTTTGCGCCAAACAAAATTTTTCAAACAAATCTTGATTAACACAAAATGTTTTTGTTGGCAATTCGTCTCCTTCCTCCCCATTTTTAATTGTTTTTGGTTTTGCTGTAGAAGCAGCAGACAAAATAACGGCAGCGGATAATAGTAAGGTTAATTGTTGTTCTTTATGGCCAGATTGATGCGATTCTGAAATTTTTATTTTAATATGGATATTGAGAAGATTGGGAATTTTTTGCACATCCTTCCCATTTTCCCTTTAAATTCAATCATTTTACCATCAGAATCAAATCCTTCCCAAGGAATTTTCAAACACTTTTAGTGATAGAGGTCATTCCTTTTGGCCGACTATTATTTAAACGCGAATTCTCAGTTCCCCTATTTCCTCATCCTTCCCATTTTTCTTTTAAATTTCATTTTTATTAGAAGTTTCGCACCAGACATAGCGAAACGTTTCGTGATTGCCTTAAGGAAAAGCGTGTCGCGAACTTTGTGGACCCGAAAGTTGTCATTTCACAAGGCTAAAAAGCAAATTGAATCAGACCTGAATTTAAAGTGTTGAAGTTTGAATCCAAAAAGTTCGACGCGCCAAGGAGAAAAGAGAAAAGCAATTTCTATTAAGGCGTTTGAAAGGAAAATTTCTGTTTTACTCAAACCCCATCCCCTAATTTGATAATAATTTTAAAATCATTTTACCATTAGCGAAATTAAGCAAAGAAAGAAGGCCACTTCGAATTATCTAAAATTAAATTTAACAAACATTTAAGAAAATTATTCTAACCGATTCCCATGCTTCAAATAATTTTTGTTCTTTTGTTGGATGAGGACATTCAATACAAAGTTTCTTTAAAGCCTGATAATGAACAAAAAAATTTTTAAATAGATTTTAGTCAGATCTCACTATAAAAGTACAATGAAGCAGATAACCTCGAATTTAGGGTAGGTTTTAAATTGGTTGATTATTGGATGGGGGAGAGCTGTCCAAGCAATACCCCCAATTCAAGATACGTCCCAAATAAGCTATTCACTATCTAGTATACACCTCGTTATAGTAAGATCTTGTCAAATTTGGTCTTGTAATGGGGTCTAAGTAGTCTTGGCCGTGAGACTTGGAAAATTTTCTGTCTCGGACAGCTTTAACCTCTATTTAATAAAAATTCTCATTATAAGTTATGCTTTTTCAGTCTCAATAGAGTATCTTATAATAAGGTCTAACTGTATCAAAAAATATAAAATTAATTTATTCACCAAAATAGCAGAACTAATAGCTTTAGATTGTTGTTGATTATCATCTTCTTGAGAAGAACATTCTCGAAGAATGCCAAACAATAAATTAAGTAGTGAAGGTAAAATAACCATTAAACCATCTGTACAACAAAAAGAAGTCAATTGAGGAAGTAAATCCACTGTAGAATGAATTAATTCATCCTTTAAAGAAAAAATTTTATTTTAAAGATAAAGGACGAAGAAATAAAGCTAGAAGAGGTCTTTTCGGTTCAAGATACATCACATGCATCCTATTACCTGAAAACGGATACTAAGAGTTTTATCGGAAGTTTCGGTTCTGGGCCAGAATCAAGAAAAAGTTCCGGTTACGGTTCCGGTCAAAATTGGATCCAGTTCCGGTCAAAAATTCAATTCCGGTGAAACTCTACCAAGTATCTTCCCTCGAATAATTACCCGAAGAGAACCGAATCGAACCCAAAGCTATAAAAAGGCTCAATAATTACACTTTCAGTAGAAAGATGTCCACACTTTCTTGTTTGCAAGGGTGTCAAGATGCGAACTTTCGCTTGAGGCAAGTTAACTTGAGGAATCTAAAAAGAAATGTAGAAAATTCACTTATAATTATTTTACTTGTCGCGCAAGTATACACATAATTGATTCGAGCAACGCAAAAACTAAAGAATTTGATGGATCAAAAATTCCCCCAACTCCTTCACTACCCTTAAAAGAATTATTTGAAGTTAAAAGATGTCCATTTTCGAGTTGTATATTATTATTTTGATGATGATTTTGATAATGTTCTTCTTCATTTTTATTTAATTCTATTACAAGCTTTGCTGCTTTTAAAATTGCTGAAATTATTCTAACTAAAAGGTGTTGTGTTTGCATACTGTCCAAAGTTAAGATTAATCTGATAATAAAAAATTGAATAAAATTTTAGCCAAATGCCTATTAGCAATTATTGTTAGACGCTTCGAATATATCGAGGGATGGGATTAAGTTGATATAGTGGATTAAAGAAATCAAAAACGGGCGTTACGTTTTACCCATAACAGCCCCAATTAATCAACTGATATCCATCCATCCAATGATCTCTCCATATCACCATAATCCCTAGATATCCCATTTAATCCCTCAAGATTATTTTTTAAAATATTGTTTCTATTTTTTATTTATTAAAATTTTTGCACGAGCACGGTGATGCCGCCCCCCACTCCACAAATGCCCGTCCCCAAGTGTCGCACTACGAAATAACTGATCTAAATCTAGGTAGAAAGAGGTATATCCAGAAAATCCTTCGATCTGAAAAAATTAGCAACCCCGGTTCGACCTTTTTCTAAACCCGACCTGTCTAGGAACGTTCGGAAAATTTTGGGAGAATGCTAAGGGACATTAAACTTCGTAAAATTTAAAAAAATCCATCAAAAATGATAAAAACCTACTTGTAAAGCACATTCAAAAGCTAAAAATAAAAAAAGATAGACAAGGATTTTTAAACAATTTTTACTTCAATAGGCATTCTAACATCAGACATCAATTCTAACTGTAATTTTTCACATTCCAATAAATTTTCTATTGAAGAAAGACAAAGTTGAATAGGTCTTTCATCTTCCCTTTTAGCATTATTTGACAAAAAATCCATACAAATTCCAAGAATTAAATGAAAATTAGACTTTTCTTTAATTACATAATCTTTAGGATTTTGAAGATTTTGCCCATAACGCATCCATACTGAACAAGCCAGTAAAATTAATGGCCAAGAAGTGTAATAATGCTCTTTGCAACACTGAAAAAAAAATTAGGTATATTTGTGTTGTAAAGCATTCTTAGGTAACTGGAATTTTGTTAATGGAATTAGATTATTGTCTAATCACAAAAAAGTTCACAGTCGAAGCTCCCTTAAAAAACATCCTCGGTATTAAAAAGTACAGTCGGACTCTACTTGCGCGAGTCACACATTAACTAAATATAAGCGGGGTACGACTGCATTCTCTTCATCTTAAAATTACCTAAATGTTTTGTCAAAATTCAAATCGAACATGAATGACCAAAAGAGTTGTTGGGGGTCGTTTAACCGAACCGAAAACCGGTAACTGACCGGTCACCAAGAACCCTAGTAGCCTACTTTCAAATAACCAAAATTCCGAAACTCTAATAATTTTTCCTCACCTCAATGCTATCTGCTGTGAAAAAAGTTCCTCCTCCATCAAATCCAGATTCCTTCAAATCGTCCAAAATATTTTGAGGTAATGAAAGAATTGAAAAATCTCGAAGAACAGCAAACCAATGTTTTATTAAAATATTTAAAGAAGGCTCTACCAAAACTAAAAGAGAATTATTTGTATTTGAGGATTCTTCTTTTGATGTTGTCTGCTTCTTCCATTGTTCAATAGCACAAATATATACTTTAGCCCAAGCACGAAGAATTGATAATTGTTCCAAAGTTGCAATACTCTCATTGTAAAGTTGCATAGATGCTGGAGGAGTTGATGACTAAAAATAAAATTCCTCAAAAATATCTAGACACAAAAGAAGGCGGAACAAAATTAAAAACGAGAGGAATCGTAAAGATAAAAAAAAGGAAATTTAGTGGAAGATGTGGAAGAAAACCCATCCCATGATACAGTTGACCGAATTTTTTTGATGAACCCAACATCCACCTCGATTTAAAACTCATCAATTAAATTTGATTGCCCATTGGGTGAAGGATCTGACAAAAGCAATACCCTCTATTTAAGATACATCTCATCATAAGATATGATCAATTCAGCTCCGAGTAACTACAAGCCATGTCTGGCTCTATCTTATAGTTGTATCTTAAATAGAGGGTATCGCATAAATCTTCGTCCGTCTGAACCAGACAGAGGTGGCTCGGAATTCCGATTTCCGACGTTTTTTCCTTCCGATTTCCGAAAAAAAATTTTGATTTCCGATTTCCGACACCTCGGACTGTTCCGACCCACCTCTGGTCTGACCCATCAAACCTCAAAGCGTATTCTATATCGAAACTAATTAATATTTCGTGTTAATAAATCTAGCAAAAATTTACCAAAGAATTATCTTGCTCAAGCTTTTCAACATCTGACGACTTGCTTTTAGGCAATTTATCTAAAGAAGATGCTAATAATTGATGAACACGTCTCAAATCATTCAAATCTCTAGCAACACCAGAACATAGCCAAGTACCCGCTACTTGACAGGCAAAAGCAGTAACATTTGGGGGAGTTTCGGGAGAAAAGGCGGGACGAAGTGCTGCTCCAATCTGACAAAATTAAATTTAAATTAAAGCCCGGCTCGATTTAAATAAGTATGCATTGCAAAATTTACCTGAGCTTGGAATTGTTCAAGTAATAAATGTCCGGGAAATTCTGGCTCAGCTACTTTGGAAAATTTACTAATTATGCTTTGTAGACAATTTAATCCAGCCATTTGCAAATGAAAATTCTCACTAGTTGCACCTAAAAATTGAAAAAATAAAAATAAAAAATACATTGAATCACATACCCAAGGCTATATAAAACAAGAAGGGATAGCCAGGCCCGTAGCCAGAATTTTTTCGAGGGAAGCCAAAGAGAAATTTTTCTGCAAATTTTAGGCACCAAAAATTTTGAGTTTTAGTGCCAAGACGAAAATTTTTAGAATTTTAGAAAGCCATAGGGCAAAAAATTCACTTTTTGCCCGATCACTTAACCAAATTTTTTCATTTTCCCGATTGGGGGGGGGGGGGGATTCCAGCTGGGGAGAGCCGTCCAAATGATACCCTCGAACATAAGTGAAACATTAGGAGATAAAATTTCCGAGTCCAAGGGGTATCCAATTGTGCTTAAAATTTGATATATACCCATAAATCCCATTCGAACAAGATCAGAAAGATGCAAAACTAGGTAATCTCCAGCTTTTTTATTTGTATTCGATTCTCCGTCTTCAATATCCATCTGTTTCAATTCTTTTGCTAGTGCCAAATCCAAATGGGCCTTGTCTGTGTCACAAACACCCAAAAGGCGTTGAACAATTTCAAAAGCAAAACAACGAGTTGGCCAACGAGGTTGAATTAATATTTCTGTGCTTCCAATTTTGGTATTTGAAGGTGTACTTCCATGTAAATTGTCATCGTCATCATCCTTAAAGATTTAAAATAAGTAAAAAGTAAGAAAAAAATTAGAGTTGAACGAAAAAAATCCAGGGTTTCAAAAAAAATTCTTCGGATCGGGTCTCGAATTGATCAGTGTTTCCGAGTAGCTGGACAATCTCAGGTTTAAACTGACTAACATATGATCAAACAAAAAATTTAACTGAAATACTGCCAAACTTCATTAAAGATAATCCCTCTTAATCGTACAATTGTAGCTTATGCAAATAGCTTATGTTAGGCAGTTCTTCACACCCAAAGACCAACCAATTAAGAAAACCATCTTAAACTGAGGTCTTGGATTTATCCTAACAATTAAGAAGCAACGGGTCAATGTTCTTCCCCCCTAACATATAAAAAACAATAAAAAAACCTCATTTTCCTCTTTTCCATCATCAACAGTCACACAAATTGTGCTTCGAATATTATCTTGACTCAACTGGGAACTGCCCAAAATGTCTTTACAAAGAAGTAACCAAAATCCAAGAAGTTCGTTACATGATGTTTGTAGTAAAAAGAGAAGAGATTGCTTAAATACATAAAAAATTAATTTTAAAGTCTCCATACAAGGGCGTAACCAGGGGGTGATTTCAGGGGGAGGGCTAAAATGGGGTGCGCTGACATTTTGAACGCAAATTTTATTGTACACTTATTTTTATTTTTCAGCGCCGCCACAAATTTTTTTCCCTTTTTAGTGCCGAAGACGAAAATTTTTTGAAATTTGGAGGTCATTAGGAAGCCCCCCCCCCCAGCTACGCCCTTGCCCTCATATATTTCAAAAAAAACCTTTATATGTTCACGCAATTCAAAATCAGTTTCTGTATCCATCATTTGAAAAAGGGCTCCTTCTAGTCCACATTCTGGTAGGACAAAAACTCTGTCAGAAATTTTCGCAGATTTTCTTCCACCATCCAAATCATTTTCAACAAATAAACCAGATGAAGGTATTAAAGGTTTAACATGCTCGCGTACTTCGTGAGATTCGCGTTGAAGCAATTGGCGAAGACATACAATTGCTGATTTTCGTAAAATAAATGTTGGACTGTGTAGAAATTCCTGCATTAAAATTGAAAATAGAAGTTGGTTATTGGTAAGAAAACGAAGGGATCCGATGGGTACATGACCCATGATTAGTCAAATTTATTTAAATCAATTAGGTTTTGTGCAAAATTCAATTTAAAATTAGGAGACCATGAGTGATTCAGAAATTAAGGAATAAAATTCAGGAATCAGGTTCTGCCGGGATTAAAAAGTGTGTCTAATGAGAATTCCAACCCGAGGTTCGAGATCGATTGGCATGCTAACAACACAAGGATTAAGCCAAAAAAAAGTTTGGGTAAGTGCCCAACCCTAATCCAAATTAATATTATAAAATAAAAAACAAACACAAATAGTCAACACCAACTGAGAAATATCCAAAAATCGAGGAACAAATAAATGTAAATGTTGATAACAAGCTGTAGCATCGGCTTTAACAAAAGGATCATCAAATTGTATAAGCATTGAACATATTGTAAGAAAAGAATTACGAGCAGATTCTGCATTATTTCCATTATTACTTGAGGGTGTTGAATTAAGTTCTGGACCAGCTGCCGTTATGAGAGAAAAAATCTGTGGAGAAAAAAAAATTTTTTGACATCCAAAAAAGCAAAAAAAATAAAAAAGAAACCAGTTTAGCAACAGCACGAACAATCTCGTTGGACAAGTGTTGAGTATTCATTAATAATTGGAAACAAAGATTACGAACTGGTTCAGCATATGGGCTAAAAATAATAGAAAAATTTAAAAATATTTATAAAAAAAATTTTTTTTACCAAAACATTCCACCTCCAGTTGAAGCTATCAGTGACAGCGAAATAATGGCCCATTGCTTAAAATTAAAAAATTAAAAAATTAATGCTCTTTGTGGTTGGTCAAAATCAATCGAGTTACTCGAAAATGATCAGAAAAAATTTTTCAAGAAACTGACACAAAACCTTGACTCGAATTTTTTCCCAACCCAACAAATCCCTTTACTCACAAGGAAACATCGGATATTGTGTACAAAAATTTGGTAATTTTTTTGGTACCAATCGATAGAGGACCATCAACTTTCTATTAGGAAGTGATGCGGGCTTTTCTGAAAGATGAATTTGGACCGAGTTATGGCCAATCAAAGTTGAACAGTTCGAGTATGGAGGAAATTTTTTATGGTACCAAACGATAGAGGACCATCGACTTTCTATTGAGAACCAAAAAAATTATCACATTTTTGTACACAGTATCCGATGTTTCCTTGTCAGACAAGGGATTAGGGGTACTGACCAAACAAATACCTCCCCAGTAATGGATGTATTTTAGAATTAAGGCAAACACTGTTTTAAAAATAATCTTAAAAAAATAAAAAAAAACCTTTACAGAAGAACAATTATTAGTGTCTTGAGCCAACGACAGCAAAATTTCAATTGCAGTATTCAAATGTTGTCCACTACCTAATGAACCCATATAACGATGCAATGAACCAATTGCTAGTGTATAGCCTTGTCTTGAACTTTCATCTTTTAATGAACGAATTTTTTCAAAGCAAAATTGGGCATTTGCTGCAACAAACTTAAAAAAATATTGAATTTTATATTAAATAGAAAAGAAAAAATGAAATTTCATAAGACAAAAATATAGCCATGAAAAATAATAAAAATTCACAGCAATAAGGCTGGCGGATAGTTTGAAATCTTCAGATATCCGGATCCGGTATCCGAACCGAAAATATCCAAAGATCCGGCCCTTTTTAGAATCCGGACCCGCCGAAAACCCGAAACATATAAGTGCTTTCCAGGTGTCTGGACCAATTTTGGGAATTGTCTCAAGACAATCCAAACATTTTGATGAAAAGGTAAACGAAAAATTAAAAAAAGAAACTTTTGAAAACCCGAAACGAATCAGAAAATTACCCAAAAGCCCCAAAAAACGAAATCAAAGAAAAATTTTCGTGTAACATATTGGGGGCAAGGACCATTAATAGGTAGGACTTGCAACAAAGCCGAACTGCTGAACCATTTAATTATTTAAAACCGGGAAAGTATTAAAACAAAATAAAAAACTTTTTCTTAAACCTGTGGCGTTGCTACCGCTTGTGCGAGTCTACCCAACGTCTCTGCAGCCAAGAATTTAATTAACAATGAATTGGATTCCAAAAAAGGTAACACAAAATCAGCGCAAGCTTTTTGTAATTCTGCATCATCTAACCTTCCACCTCCTTGCCTTCTTTTACCAATAAATTCCGCAGCCAAACATAAAGACGTTAAAATATTAATTTGAAGGGCTTGGGCTCTAGCTAAAGGTTTTTGACAAATTTTTAGTTGTTCACCAAAATGTTGAAGAAGTTGAAGCTTACAGCGAGGGGAAACTACTGGGAAAACTTTTGAAAATAATTGAATGGCAGAATCAAGAGCAGCAATTGGTAAAGGTTGAGGTTCTGGCCACCACCTGAAAAAAACGAGATTCGCAAAAACAAAAAAAAATTCAAAATCCAAACCATTCTTTAGTACTTCCATTTTTATAACCACCATCATATTCTATCAAATGAAGAGGATCAAAATCTAAAGATCCTGGTTGAAGAGGCTGTAGAGGATTCAACTAAAAAAATCCAAAAATATATAGTAGAGTAAAATTTTGATTAAGTAGTTCGGTCTCATTCAATTTACTTTTTGGGCTTCAGTTAGATATTTAGAATATTGTTTGGGTCCAGGACATAGGGAAACAGGACCTGAACTATTCGTTGGATTATTGCTACTATTTTTGACATAGAGTTAATTTGTGTAAAATTCAAATGAACCCATAAAACAGTCAAAAAAAGTTTAAAAGGCCGAGGATAATCACAGACCAAGACATCAAGGGCGTAGCCAAGGGGGGGGGGCTTCTGGGGCTAAAGCCCCCCCCCCCCCGAAATGGGAGAAAGGGGAGAAAAATTAGGGGAAGAATTAGCAAAAAAGTGAATTTTTTTGGCCTACGGCCTTCATAATTTTAAAAATTTTCGCCTGCGGCGCTAAAAATGGAAGAAATCTGGCTTCGGAGCTCCAAAATTCAAAAAATTTTCGCCTGCAGCGCTGAAAATCAAAATTTTTGGCGCCTGCGGCGCCGAAAAAGTGAATTTTTTGGCCTACGGCATTTAAAATTAAAACAATTTTCGCCTGCGGCGCTGAAAAAATAAAAATATGGTTCAAAAAAATTTGGGTCCAGAACGCCCAGGTAAACACCAAAAATTTTGCGCACACCCAGTGTTAGCCCCCCCCCCCCAAAATCGACCCTCTGGCTACGCCCTTGCAAGACATCGTAAATCAAAAACCAACCAATGTAGGAAAATCCAAAAAAACCCCCAAAAATCCAAAAGTGACCCCAAAAACAAATAAAACCAAAAAAGGGAATCTAAAGAACAAAACCTCATTTTCTAAATAAATTTCTTGTTCTACTCCACGTCCAAGACCTCCTCCAATACTACTCAAAAATGATTGTCTAGCACACAAAGAATTTTTTTGTGTTGTTTGTGAATTATCAGACAAAGTAATTTCTGCCACAACTTCTTTTAATAATGGGTTAATTGCAGATTCAAATCGAGAGACTGGAATACGGCATAATAATGTGAATAGACGTAAATGTAAAAGTTGTATAACTGAACGAATACGAACGCCATAAAGGAGTAATAAATCTCCAACCATTGACATTGTACTTAACTGGAAAAAATAAAAATTTTTTACAAATAAAAATACAGAACAGGGGTCTAGCTGACACGATTCACGAGAATCGAAAATTCCTCGACGGTTTTGGGTAGGGAATTCCAGTTTCCCGAAATCGGGAATTTCATTTTGATGCCGGCTAGAACCCTGATACAGAGGCTGATCGGGGATTTCCTCTAAATACAGAGGCCTCCGTTATTAAAATACTGTTAATAATAGAAACAAGTTAATCAAAAAAATTTTTTTCAAATTTGGCTGGCCACTGGGGCCCGTACCAGAAGTTGAAATTGCGGATATTTACCACTACATAATGCTGTGCTTACATAAAAAAACGTCTTATAGTTTGCGTCAAGAAATTCTTATGGTTTGCGTCATAAAAACAAAATCGCTCCTCTTTATTTCAAATGCTATTTTTTTGCCGCAAAACGCTTTTTATGTAAGAACAGCATAAAGGACCCAGCCCGTATCAAAAATATATAATGCTCTATTCTCTCAAAATTAGCTAAACGGGTTATATTTTTGGTAGGGCCAGTGCAGAAGAACAGCTTAAACAATGCTCACTTAAGCTAAATATTTACCGAAGTTTCAATTGGCACAATAATCTTTTTTGCCAATTCATCATTGATTAATTCAGGACAACGCAAAGCCAAAATAGACATTGAAGCTAAAGCACCCGCTCTAGCCTCCAAAGTAGCCTCCCAACTTCCAGCATCTCCACAGCCACGTTCAGTTTTAGTTTCTTCAGCAGAACGGGGAAAAGAAATGCGCCAAAGTGTAAAAAGTTTGGGTAAAATAGGTCGAGCAAATGTTGGACCTTTTAATTGAAAAAAATTTTTTTTAACAAAAAAATTCGATTGAAAATTCATACCCAATGATAAAATTGCCGAAATCAAAATCCATCCAGCTTGCACTTTTCTCAACATTAAACGTGGTGTTTGAGTTGCAGATTTAATTAATTCTTCAGCTAAATTGAAAACTTGACGGCATTTGGCGAATGGAATTCCGAGTTGAGAATGGCGACATTGAGAAAGCAACGCGGCTAAACAAAGAGAAAATCCGTTGATTGCCTCAGGTGATTTTTTCATGTATTCTAGACGACTTAGGCAGCGATCTACGAGTGGTGTAGTTAATGAAGGAATTGATGTGACAATGCATCTAAAATATAATTGGGTTTGAGAACCTATTAGAAATTTAAAGACAAAGGTAGTCGGAACCAGACGATTAAGGCATCGATCCATAATTTGTAAGGTGTAGATCGATGCCTTATGTTAATTGCTTAGACCAGACTTGGTAATGAATACGGATATGGATACAGATCTCGGTAGTGGATCCAGATGATTTCAAAATGCCTGCGGATATCTGCCTGTAAACGTCGCAAATATCCAGACACCAAAACCCCACGTCCAGTACCAAGTCAGGTTCCGACTACTTTATGTCAGTCGAAAAAATGAATTGTCAGGGTTTCAAATTTGTCTTTTGCTCGGATTTCGGTCCAAAAAAGTCAGAGTAAAAAATTTTTTGGAGAGGGTAAAAAATCTGGCAAGGGAAATCAAAAAACATAAAAAAACAAACTTTAAACAAAACGAAGCAGCAATTCTAACTGATTGAATAGGATGAAGTAAACAAGCAAAAATTGGTTCCAAAACACCAGACGCCTCAATAAAAACTGTGCTAATCGCTGTATCAACTTGGAGCGCTATAAAAAAAGAAAAAATAAGCATATAAAATTTTTTTTAAAGACTCAAACCTATACACCCAATTTCAATTAAACAAACAACACTAGCATTTGCGCTAGCATGAACTTCAGAGGTAAGAACACGTTCCTCTTCTTTACTTGAATCCATTGCGCAATCTTTTTTTTTGTAAGAAAATTAATTTAAAATTATATATTCAATGTCAGACAGACTAAATACAAGACACCCTTTGGGACTGAAAAATCATTAGGATTGGCAAATCAGGTAAAATCAACAGACATCCGGATTCGACATCAAAATCAAATTTCTGTACTTTTTTCGGATAACGGACATCTATATCTAAACCTACTTAAATGAAAGTAATCACGCGGGCAAAATCACTTTCCACTCATGTCACTGACCAACCAAATTAAAAAATATTCACCCCTAAATTGAGTGGGGGAATATTAGAGCTGTCCAAGACTCTTGGTTCTTATGTCTTGACTTAAAAATTTTCTTAGGATTTTTTTCGGTCCTGGTCTTAGGGTGTAGACTTGGTCACGAGTCTTGGAAAATTCTTGGTCTTGGACAGCTCTAGGGATATAATAGCGAGTCTCGACCCAAAGACTCGATATCCATTTCCCCACCTATTGTTGAGGACCACTCGTCTCATACCAAATTTTAAAAATATAAAAAATACCAAAGCAATTGTTATATTCAGCCAAAACAATTCCCAAACGTTTACAAGCAGTTATTTGATCAGGCTCTGAAAGTAAGCTGCCTATTGTTGATCGAAAAATATAATGGAGGCAGCGACGGATTGTTAAAAGTTGATCATTGGGTGAAGAAAATGATTGGGAAGATGAAGGTAAAGAAGTTGTAGATCCAATACTTAAACTACTTTTACAAGCCAATCCCAATAAATGTTCACACCAAAGTTGTATGTTTCGTTTTAGCCAATGAGTGCCCAATTTACGGGCAATAGCAACATAAGCCTGGAAAAGGGAAAAAATTAAAAAGATTGTCAAAACACGTTAGTTTAAAATTTAAAAAAAAAGAAAAATTTGCAGACTTGTTGAGAGAGTCTACAAGTTTATGTAGAATTTTCCCAAGATCTACCTACTTATCTATTTTATTGCCTAATTGTAAGTTTGCCCTTTTTGCATTCGAACAGATATCAAAAAATCAATTTCTCAAACAAAACTTTAAAAAGTACACCTTAGTCTAGCACTGCTAACATAAAAAGGCTCATAAAAATGGGATCTAGCCAAATAGTCAGGTCAAGAATTCAGTCTTCTGGTAGACTGAAATGCTTCTACTACTAAAAATGAGTGGGCAAGACTACATACCAAAAGGCTAATTAACTAGTGAAAGGCTAACTGACAATAGGAGAAAGTGGGGGAAAATTCCCAAAAAAAGTCTAGAGGAACCTAACCCAATCTACACAAATACCCTAGATCTTTACCAAAAGAAAAAAAAACAAACTTGTGAAATTCCAATACGTGTTTCTCGCTGACCAATCGTTGCTCGAATTCCAGTTGCTGTTTTAGCATTCTTTAAAAATCCACCAACACCTCCCCTCAACATGCCATTAGATAAACAACGAAGTAAAACATCAAAAGGAGCAGAAGTGGAAGATTTGGAAGGACTAGAATTTTGTGGTTGTTGAGTTTTGGTTGAAGTTGGTGTAACTAAAAAAATGAAAAATTTTCATCGGTGAAGAACCGAGGATTTTTCGGTCAGTCCAGAATATCCGTCTCCAAAAACCGACAAAGCTATTAGAAATTCTAAGGCGTCACGAATTTTTATAACTAACAATAAGATTTTTGGAATTTTGAGGAAAGGCGAAACCAGGAAAGGTCAGTAAAAAATATCGGGTAGGATTTCGAGTCGAAAAATTGTCCGGGTTTCGGATTTCGCAAGAGAAGGGTGTCAAGGTGTCAACTGCGGAACCAGAAATGACACGTGAGATTCCTGGGTGAAACTAAAAATTCACTGATCAAAATTCCGTGTCCCATGTCTAAAATTTGATTCATAAAATAAATAAACCTGCTCTTTGACGAGAACTACCCGATCCATCATTCGATTTCAAAACACAAAAAGCAAGGTTTGCAAAAACATTAGCTATAGAAAGCCTCAAATCTGCATTAGAAACGTGCAACGATTTAATACAAAGTGTACAAATTGATTCCAAATCGTGTTGGATAAAAAGAGGAGAATCAGGAATTTCGACGAGACATGCAAAACACTTAAATACAAAAAAAAGAAATTATTTTTTGGTTGTGGAGGAGGGTTGGGTAAATAGGTCTTCTGGGTGTAGGTCATCTGCATTAACCCCACATCAAAATTTAAACGCGTACCCCTTACTTGGTACGTAAGACAAAAATAGAAGTCAAAAGTCGTTTCTTCTCCACGATTTTCCCATTTTTATGTGTATCAAATCAATAAAGGTTAAAAAATTGTTTATAAATAACGTCAAAATGTTAGCTCCGAAGAAACCAGAAAATAAGTCTGTTATTGTAAGTATTTTGGGTTTCCGGCTCCTTAGAATTTTGGTGAATAAAATTTATAACTCTTTTGGACTTATAGACCAAAAAGAGAAGGATGGGAAGAAATAAATGAAGAACAATAAAGTTAAAGACCTTACTAGGAAATGAGAACTAAAAAGGAACCGAAAATCTTCATAATTAATTTGTTTGGACACCTATTTTGGTGACCGAAAAAAACCCGTAGCCAGAGGGGCAAAAGGAGGGGGGATTACTTTTTTGGCCTACGGCCTTCTGAACTTCTCAAAATTTTCGCCTGCGGCGCTAAAAATCAAAAAAATTTGTTTCTACGCCAAAAATTCGGTGGAAAAAATTTTTACCCACCACCCCCCCCCCCCCTCTCCGAAAAAATCTGGCTACAGGTCTGACCCAAAAGACCGGCCCAAGTCAAAAAACTAAAAAAAATCAAAAAATATTTACATTTGCAGCTGCCACCCTCACAGGCATTACCCTATCAAAAAGAGCTTTGGCCAAACATTTGTAAATATCTTTAAAAATTGGAAAGGTTCCAGAGCCTAGACCATGAAGCATTTTGGTCAAAGTTTTCAAAATTTCAATGCGAGCATTTGACTAAAAAATTAAAAAAAATATTTTTTAAATTTAAAAAATTCCAAAAAAAACCTCAGCGCTTTTAAGCCATTTTGCCAGTGATTGAAAAGTTTCTTCATAACTTCGACCAACCATTCTGCCCAAGTATTCAAACATTTCACCGAGTACGGAAAGAGCTGTCCTAAAATATTTTTTTAGTGAAAATAAGAAGAATAGAAATTTGTGGTGGACTAACAACAAGAGGGGTTTTGCTGACTCTTTTTGCGGACTTTTTGAGGATTTGAGGAAACTGACAGCGAAATTATCTATTTGGGATAGAAGAGGGATTAAAACTAGAATAGCCAAAAAAAGAGAAGAGGTAAACCGAGGTTAAAAAAAGGGTCGGGGTTCGAATCGATTTTCAAAATATCCCTAGAATCGGAGTCTTGGGCCGAAATAAGTCAGTGTTTAGGATCAAGGTCATCATCCCATCAGAACCATAGCCAGAGGGTTGGGCAGAACTTGAGAGCATAAAGAAATGGCGGTGAAAAGGGGAAAAATTAAGGCCTTCCAAATTTCTCAAAATCTTCGCCCGTGGCATCAAAAAATCTCCGCAGAAAAATTCTCCCTCCTTGCCCCCGCCCGAAAAAAATATCCTGGCTACTCCCCTGCGTCACATCCTAGACCCACATAAGTACCCAAAATTAACTTACAATTTAACCTGCAATAAAACTGAAGGATCTTTTAACGCATCATTGCACAAATTAATCGTTTCAAAAAGATGGGAAGCATCGGCAACAGAAAAAAGTTTTGCAATACAACGGCCTAAAAGCAATCGAGTTGGGTGAGAACAACCATTTGGGACAATTCTGGCATTTAATTGTTCGACTAGTTTTTGTTGACTGTTTTTTAAATCTGACTGAAAAAATTAAAAAATTTAACAAAATCGATTTAAATTTTTATTTCAGATTTAATTGGATTGGATCAACCAAGGAGTAGTCCTAATTCACCCGTCCCTTTCAAATCTCCCCAGATCTCAAGATATCCACCTTAATCCCCACAAATCCTCCTAATTCATCTGAATCACAGGATATTCCCCATTAGCCCCACAAATCTTTGAAAAAAAGTTAACACTAAAAAAATATTTTGGAGATCACACCATAGTAATTTTGCGACTTTTTTGGTCCTTTGCGACTCTTTGGTCCTTAGTCCCTTATATATCTGAAATATTTAGAATTTTTCTTGATTCTGCTATACCTAATCCACACGTCCCTCTCAAATCTCCCCAGATTTCTAGATATCCACCCAATCCCCACAATCCCCACAAATCCCTAGATGTTCCCCTTTATCCTCAAATCCGTGAAACACAGTTAGACGGAAAATAAATTTTTAAATGCTATTTTGGAGCTAATACCAAAACAAAACCAAAATACGATGGAAGTTGAATCATAAAAAATTAAAAATCTGTTCTGACCATTATGCGTACTTTGTGAGAAAATGTTAGAAACTAAAAATACAGTGGCGGCAATATGTTTACAATCATTTGGAATTCTAACTTTCATAAGTTTATAACTTGGCAAAAAATTAGGAAGTTGACCATTATGCACCTTTTTAAGAAAAAAATTTGGGAAGGGGAAAAATGGGCGTAGAAGAAAATATTGACAAAAACGATTGGGAAATTCGTTTTACATTTTTTATAGTTTAAAGTGGGATTGGACATGACGCCTGAATTTTCAAGAGTTTTTGCCAAAAACTAACCGTTTTGAAATTAAAAAAAACCAAAAAGCGGAAATTCAAGAGAATAAAATTTTTAAAAAAATTCCCCCAAAATAAAACCGGTATTTGCCCAAATACCGGTTTTTAAATTTGGATTAAACGAAAATTTGGTATAACGGTTATTGGTCGGTTGTGCCCAAGTTTGAAGGACTATCTGTAAACATATTGACTCCAAGGCACAATTTTTAGGTATTAAAATAAAAAAAAACCTTTTTAGTAAGTGTTAAAATTCTGTCCAAATATTTAAGCCATTCATAAATAAATATATTTTTTTGTGGATCTGGACATCTGACAAATGCAAGCTCATTTAATAACAAACTTTGGGCTTGTTCCATTTTTGGAATTTTTTAAAAGCTAAAAAAGTAAAAGAAAATTAAAGAGTAAGCGAATGAAAACTGTTTTGAGCACTTTTGAAGGGATTTTACCTGATTGAAGGGACAAGCCCAAAACGGCGCGCGCCATAACGGCGCAAAGCCATAACTTGCTTTAAGATTTCCGAATCTTAGCAAAATTTAGTATTAAACGATTCCTCTCATCGAGCTAAAGAGATTGATACCAAAATTGATATGGGCCAGAAATTTTCTAGTAAGTTATGGCTCTGCGCCGTTATGGCCGCGCGTCTACTTGGGCGTGTCCCGTCCAGAAATCCCGTATTTTAGCGACGACGGGATTTACGGGATTAATCCCGCGGGATTCTGTCCCGCAAAAATTTTTGAAAAAGAATCCCGCGACGGGATCGCGTCAATGCGATTTTGCCGATCTCTACTAAAAATTTTGGAAATTTAAGGGATTTCGAAAAATCCCAACCGGCCACTAGAGTGCTGAAACTAGAGAGCGGAAAGAAGAGAGGCCGTTAGAGAGCGCGCAAGCACAAACTTGTACCGTAAGAGTTCCCGTAATTTAAGAAATTCAAATTTTAAAGGTACTTTCAATTAAAATTTTTATTTTAGAAAAATGCAAAGAACAGTCAAGACTAATGACCGGCAAAATCGTATTTGCGGGATCCCGCATGCGGGAGTAACTTTTAAAATTGTCTGCGTGAGTAACTCCCGTGTGAATAATCCCGCAAAATCCCGCACTCCCGCAAAATCCCGCAAATCGAAAAAAGTGCGGGATTGCGGGAGGGGTATCCCGCAAAATCCCGAGCGGGATCCCGTCCCGCGCCGGTTACTAGTCAAGGCTTCATACGAAATATCCAAGAAAAGTCCAATGTTTTTTGAATTTCAGATGGCCAAGAAGCCAGAATTCCTCCTTTAAGTCATCATTTCGTAACAGCACTTTTAGTAAGGTAAACAGGCCCTTATGACAAAATATTTCAAAATTATTGAGTAATTTTTCTCTTTGAAGTGCCCTTTAATTGGATGCCCTTTAATTGGATGCCCTTTAATTAGCTATTCTCAATAGGCATTTCTTAATTTTATCTGCACTTTATATAAAGTGCTTTTATGTGTCGGCTTTTAAATATGTGCGTCTTGTGTCTTGCGACATATGCGGTGATGAGAAAGGGGAGAGAAAAGGTCGCACGTGATTCTCTGTCGCATGACGCAAAGCTATCTTTATGAAAGCTATCATAATAAGGGAGTCAACAATAAAGAGCGATTTTAGAGCGAGACTACACGCCTGCTTAGGGTCTTTATTTAAGTGATAGTCAAATAGTTGAATTAATTATTCTCTTCTTTAAAATTTTTTTTAATTTCAAAATTTAAATTGTTGGGTGAATAGTTAGAATTCGGGGGCCTATTAGTATTGTAAAGCATATAGCTATTTATTTCCTAAGGCTGTGCTGTAGGCGGCGTGATAACACATCAGTCAGGTCTACTGAAGATGCTGGTTCGCTCCAGCCGCTGAATAACCTTATGCACTAGCTGAAGGGGAGAAATAGCTATAGCCCAACGGCTTTATTTGATTTCAGAAAGTTAACAAACGAAAATTGAAACAAGAAAACTTTTTGTTGGCCTTCAAAAATGAAGCATAAAAACAAAAACATCATTGTTTTTTTGCCAATATTAAGCTTATTTATAGGTCAGTTTAATCTCAATTTAATTCAAGGGAGGAGAGGGAGGCTACTCTAAATCCCGTCCCTTTCCTCCTCAATGCTTTCTTTGGCTTACTTTTAAATTTAAAATATTCTTAAGTTGAGGCAATAAATCCGTTGGCAAATACACCCGGAAGCGTTAGTATGCATGGATCTATTCCTCAGGCATCAGTTCCAATCTCTGCGGATTCTTATAAAAACACTGGAGAATTGAAATTACAAGAGATGCCAATTTATGGACAAAATAATGAAAATGAAAATAAAATTGTTGCCGAAGGAGGAAAAAAGAAGAAAAAGAAAAATAAAAATAGAAAAGTTAACAATAAACAAACATTTTCTGATCCAAACAATAAATATTCCGTATTATCCGAATTAAATGAAGAAGAGGAGAAAAAAGTTTTTGAGAAGGAAAATGAAAGGAAAAATACCATGAAAGGGAAAGAAATTTTGTTGGAAGAGGATGAAGAATGTAATGAAATTTGTGAGGAGGAAGAAGGTAGAATCAGGGACGATTCCCTAAAATCGGGAATTCCCGACGATCTTTGGCTCGTGAATTCACAATTAACGAAAATCGGGAATTTGGGATCCCTGGTGGTGAGGGATCACAAAGCCCTGTCAGGGATCCCAAATCCTGGATCCCAAAAAATGGTAGACAGGGATCCCAAAAAAAAGAAATCGGGATCCCTTGTAGACATAAAATCGGATCTGAGTATAACATCACTTAACACACGAGCTCTTCTGAATGAGCCATTATTTGTATAATCGGATTTCTCGGCCGTAGTTGAGACACGGGCTGATTTTGACATCGTTCGACTTGGCATTGTTCGACTCAACGTATCGGAGTCTGGATCCTATACAATTTTTACATGAGTTTTTAGTCGGCAGGATCCCTACTAGATACTCTTAGTTTAAAAAACCTCATTAGGTTTGGTTGACTACTGAATGAGTAAGGGGGGGGGGTTTCCAACCACAAGGGATACATAATATTTAGTAGTAAGGTCCGACTTTAAATAAAATTTATAGTTTGTATAGAATTGCTTTTAACAGATGAGGTAAACCAGCTAAACGATGGCAATAAACGTCTAGAAACGAACAGAAAAATTCGAGGGAGAAGTCTGAAAGGAGGAGGAGGGTAAATATTTTTATTATACGGTTATCTCGCTCGTGTATACTCTCGCTTAGGTATCCTCTCATTTATTTATTTTATTTGTATGACGGTCCCAGGCTTACGCATGAGCAAGATCTGACTGTTTTTAAAATTAATTTAATAAATAACTAGCGGTGGAGGTCATGGCGGTGGTGGTGGTGGAGGTCATGGTAGTGGCGGTGGAGGTCGTGGTGGAGGAGGTGGGAAAGGTTTTAGTGGCGGAAAAGGAGGCTATGGTGGAAAAGGTGGTGCATATGAAGGCCCTGGATATGGAAACACTAAAGGAGCAACTCGTGGATATTATGGAACGCCTTATTATGGAAGATATGGACCATACTATTACCCAGTATATTACCCGTACGGTGGGTATTATGTTGGAGATAGTACTCCTAGCAGCGATGATGATTGTGGTTGCTGTTGTGCAAAGCATACCGTGACTGTTGTTTTGACAATGATGCTTGCATTTACGGCAATGAGTCCTGGAACTCAAATGGGATGTCGACTTTGTAAGTTACAAAATTACAATTGGACCACACTTATATGGGTGATATAGATAATCCACTGGCTAAATTAACTTTATGGGCACTTGGATAGTACTTGTTACTCTTAGATCCTGACTCCGTTCTCTTCAAATTTGAAAGCGGAGGACTAGTAGCGTTCTTCCTCGACGGGGGGAGAGATTCTCTGGAAGGCAGCGCCACGGGGGGGGGGGGGGGGGCGGGAAAATTTTTTCCTTTCATGACGGGGAGAGGGGGGGGGGATGGGGAACAGTTTTACGGAAATTTTCAAATAAAGTCTCAAATTTCCCACTTTTGGGGACTGAGTAAAACCCTAATCTGTAGGCGCGAAGTTGCTGTTTTCTTCTTTATAGTTTGTCTTTGGCTTAATATATAGTTTAATATGCTATATTTTCTAGATCCCGATCTTGGTATTTATTCTCTTCCAAATTGCGTGGTAGACACAAGTTCAAACTCGACTGGCCCACCACTGTACAATTGTAAATTCTCTGCCGCATATAGAGTCCATTCTGACGCATTTAACAAGCAAATGAAGAAAGGTCCATTCCAACTTTTATGTCCTATTGGGAAGGATGGAGGGACTGAAGTATTGGCAGAATCCAATGCAACTTGCAATGTTGATGAGAAGCGTTTATGTCACCTTATGTTCAATAAAACGAATGGAGGGAAAAACTAAAAAAATTTTCACTTAAAAGAATGGAGGTGTATTTATGAAGCTTTGAATTATGAGAATTTCGATTATTTTAAGATTTTTTTTATATATTTTTTAAAATTAAATAGACACCCGGGCTCATTATAAGATACAACCTGTTAAAAAAATTAAATATTATAGAGGGAGGAGTGTTCCGATTGAGGGCATCTTTATATAAATTATCTCCAGTCGAGGGTATCTAATAATAGGTGTATCTTATAGAGAGGTAGAAATGTATATATTTAATTGGCTGATATCTAAGGGCCCGGATCAGAGGTAATATGGTGCCCAGCGCAGAATCTTGACCAAGGTTTGGTACTTTAGTTGACGCCCGCCCTTTCCCGTTACGCTGACCATTTTGAGCTTTTTGCGTGATACAAATGGCCATGATTTGTCCAAGCAAGTCAGATTTCTTTGGTTTTTACAACACAAAACATGTACATAAACAATTGACCCAATCGTCTACGATTTCTTAAACAAGGGTAGCACTCGAAACCTAGATGTCGGGAGTGTCGTGTATCGGGATTTGTCGGGGAGGGCATGTCAAGGTTAGGAGTTCGAGGGTTTCGGGGTGCTACCATACTCGAATGTATTTTATTCTAAACCATTTTTATTTAGTAGTTTATTTTAAATATTTAGTAGATAAAAATGTCATAAAATTTAGCAAAAATTGTTAAAATTCTTAGATTATATTTTTGACTTTAATTTACTTAATATTAATTAATTAATTTATTTATTGTCCCATTAATAGTACATATTTTTAAATTTAATTCCCCCATTTTTAAATTTAATTTTTGTCAGCGAATCCAATCGTCTCATCCTTCAAATTAACAGAAATACAACGATTAAACATAAACGCTTGTCCCATAGTCCAATCCTTATCGTTCGAGTTTGACAATGCTTCGTTAGGCATAAAATATAATTGACACGTGGGCTTAACTTGCTAAAAATTGAAAAAATATAGTTAGATCCATCCACAAATCCATCGATTCTCTAATCCATTGTCATAAATCCATTGTCATCATCTAATCCATTGTCATAAATGGATCCATAAATGGATTAGAGAAAATCAAAAATTTTTTAAAATTTTTTTTGTAAAAATTGTTACATTTTAAAATTGAACCCCCAAAAACCTTGAAAATTATATAGGTATTAAGTATTCTTCCGGTTCCGACTCTGAACCGAATCCAGTTCCGCTTCCTGGTAAGCACTACCTCAACATTCGCCTCCAACCGTTAGAGGTACATCCATTTTGATTTAAACAAAAAGAGACAAACCTCTCCAGTTTCATTAAATGTTTTTTCGATATACTGGTCTGGCTTTAAGATAACTTCTGCAGTTGTTCCACCCATCACGCCTACAGTTAATGAAATATCAGGCATATTCTTCTTGCAAGGAAAAACGTAGCGGTGTTTAGGGTTTGAAGGGATTGGTACACCCAATCCCTTTGCTAAACTATCAATCTGTCCTTTAGGTCCATACATATTTGGAAGAGAATCACTCATTTTTATCTTTGGGAGATTATCAAGTGATCCAACTCTTAAATATTAAATTATTATTAGAGTCAGCCCTCAATATTAGTACCTACCTCGGTATAGTAAGTTATAACCTTGGGGATAAAACTCGTGCCTTATAATTAGAGTTGGGCAGGATCGGACGTGATTATCCCGGTTTTTTGAATCCCGATTCAGATTTTGGCCAATCCCCAACCCGCAGTCGGGACCGGGATCCGGATCATTATTCCAAAAATACCGATCCCCCAACCCTACTTATAATGATCGGTATCTTTATGGTGTGCCAACTTATATAAACGTATCTTAAAGTGTGGTATAATGTTGTTAGAACATGGGGCAGTTTATGTGTTTATTTAAGGGGTTAGTTAACTTACGTGGTTACCGTATATGCTCTATTAATTACCCTCTGGAAGGGGCTGAAAAAATAATTGGCTTTGGTATAGAGCATGTGTCCCATGAACTTTTATGTGTCTCATGATGTATATGCGTTCCAGCAATATCAAGACCCAGGCAATTATTAAAGTATTAGGGTAGTTTACCCATCTCTGAAGAACTAATTATTTTAAATTTACACACATTATAGTTGAAGAGGAGGTTCCAACTTTTACAGACTGCAAGGCTGTAGACCAACCACAATTAGCTTTTACATATTTATAATTTTTACAATCCGAATCTTCTCCACCCAAAGTTAATGAACCAATTCCAGCTGAAATTATACCACCACCTCCAGAAATACCTCTTTAAATATAAATAGTTGAGAATTTATTTATGTATTTTTAAGGCATTACTGTAGATTTTGAACTGAGGATTTTTGCGTGCTATTTTTGCGGACTATTTTTGCGGACTAGCTGGAAAATTTCTGGACCTTAACAATTTCGGTACCAATCTCTTTAGCTCGAGGAGAGGAATCGTGTGATACTAAATTTTGAAAGATTCGGAAATCTTGAAGCAAGTTATGGCTTTGCGCCGTTATGGCCGCACGCCTACTTGGTACCCCTAAAAATCGCCCTATCTACAGTATAGTGCCATTTTTAAATCATTAACCCGGCTATTTTTATTGTAACTATATGCTTTTCAAGTTGACTTAATATTGAAGTTAGATGATCATTATTTTCTGGAGACAACCCAAAAGAACCAGAAAAAGATTTGTCCATTTTTGGAATGCCTGATTTGGCTTCAATTAATGGCACATTGGGGAAAGAAACGTCGCCAATCTGAAAAATAATGTTTAATTCATTTTCATAAAAAATTTCATAAAAAATTAGGGGGAAAGGAATACTCAAAACAAAGGACTGGTCCCTGAGAAGAGCCAACCTTTGCCTGCCCCAAGAAGACCCCTCCCCAAAGACTAGATGGAAGTCCCCTCCCTGAAGAGAGAGACGACCCAAGAAGATCTCTCTCTCTCCGTTCTGTTCCGAAGAGAGAGACGATCCAAGAAGATCTCTCTCTCTCCGTTCTGTTCCGAAGAGAGAGACGACCCAAGAAGATTATTCGGATCCGAATCTGTCAATCCTTGACTGCTATTTCATTAGAAAAATTTTTATTTACTTTTATCGTGTCAGATACACTAGTTCCACCAATTCCTTCTTTATTGACTGAGTTGCCTCTTTTGGAAGATGGTGATCTTTGATTATACTTTTTAGGCTTAAACCATAAAATAGTAGAAGCGAATTGCAATCGCAAATTGTAATCAACTCCTATAAAAATTATTTTTTAAATTTATATTTTTAACCCCGCACAATTATTGTGGCTAAATGATCAACCTATGATAGTATTATATAAAACGGGTGTGTCCAAGACCGAAAATGTTCCAAGGTCAAAGCAAGACTGATCCATAATAATACGCCCTCGCCTACACTTATACCTTCTACTTGGACTGACCCACAAACTTAACATCAACTCAGGAAAACCCCAAGGTATTGAATCAAGACTCAAGACCAAGGGTCTTATAGGTCTCTATGTCTGTATAGCCTAATAGGATCGTAAATACCTAGATAGAAAATTTTCCAAAACTCAAAAGACCGAAGACTTGACCCACAAAACTCAATATAAACTCAGGAAACTCCAAGGTCTTGTGTCAAGACTCAATACCAAGGGTCTTAGAGGTCTCTAGTATAACATCCAGCGGCTGTGTCAGCCTAATTTAATCGTAAATACCAGGCTAGTCTCCGATCTCCTTCTTCGATACACTCATAATTTCGCCTCCGCCTACACTTATACTTGATACTTTGGATAAACTTAGGCTTTTTTCTCATTAACTATCCTATCTTCGTACCAGAATTCGTATTCATGCTTGTTATAAAGTAGGAACAAATCGAGATATCGAAGCATTGGGCACCTACATGAAGCCCTTACATTAATAGAATTTTTAGATGTTATCCAGCTAGATCATCCTTCTTTACACTTATAATTATTAGAAAACCCTACCAGGATTCCCCATAGATATCTTGACATATAACTGATTGCCGAGTGTCAATACCTCTGTTGTGGCTATTTTTCCATTACAAAAAGAATTAAAAATTGGAATAAAAAATAATGGAAAAATTAAATAAAACTTCATTTTTTTTAAATTTAGGGGGAAAATATTTTTTAAAATTAAATGAATTAAATTGTAGAGAGTAAAATTAACTTAAAAATAAATTTAAAAATTAAAAAAAAATTTTTTTCTATTTTAAAATTTAATTTAAATTATAATTACACCTGTTTGCCAATAAATAAATTTTCTATTATATTTTATTTCATGACAGCACCCCAAGAATTTAAATTTTTGGCTTTCCACGTGGGACGGGGGTCGTTTCGGCGCTGGGCTTTTGAAATTTATAGACCCCTCTTCAGTATTATATAGATCCTTGGGGCTGAACTGATCGTAGCTTGTAATGTGGGCATCTATTAGAAGGATATATATTTTAGCGTTGATATGCACTTGTAGTTCAGAGTTTGTGGGTTTTGGAAAATTCGGTGGCCAACCAAATTTGGCCATAGAAAATTGGCAACCGGACCAAATTAGGCTACCTAGGCTTTAATCAAGCCTCACTATAAGGCATCCCCAGGTGCCTTATAATGGCGGGTAGCTTAGAACGAGGGTAATGCCTAGGCGCTCCCCATCCTAAAATGAGGTGTCTCGTATTGGGTGTTTAGAAAAAAGTTTCAGTTTGAGTGCCAAACCATTGAGGCGCCTAAACTACCGCAATCAATCCAACCATCCACGTTGAATTTACTTGTACATACACGTACATTAAAAAGCGAATTTTATTTTTGAAATATTTTCTTTTACAAGCTAAAATTAATTTTTTTATAGTTTGAATCAAAAATCACGTGATTTTGGGGTGAATTCCATGTTTTATCCATCCTTTTCATGTTCTCTCCACACTGTTTATTAGTAATGTAAATGGGATGTGTATAAACTGATTTAGAAAGAAAAATTCGGCGAAAGGCCAGAATCGGTTAAAGGCTAAAGATTATTAGGTAAATACTAGAGACCGGGCCGAGACGGTTATCGAGATTGATAATTCTCTATTATCGCTAAATCACTATTATCGTACGGCCTCCCAATCCGACCTATAGCAAATACATGTTGTTCCTACAACCTAATCGGAAAGGACTATGTTCTTTTCATCCTTCTTAGTCCAAACCAGTGATGTAACGGGTTAAAAAAGTGTCGGGTTTTGGGGCATATAAGGGAGTAAGGGGAAAGTATCATGTTTAAGTATCCTAGGATCTTGTCCCTAAGGTCGGGTTTCGAATATTCCTCGGGTCTGGGTTCGGGGTTTCGAGGCTCGGATAACCAGTGACAACCCTGTTCGAAACGGATTTCTCTCCAGCCTCTTTTTGTTAATATAATATAAGCCTAAGCCTAAATATAAAATAATTTCAAAGATTTATGCAAATTTGATACAAATTTTAATTTCGAGAAAATATTTTAAATAAGATAAATTTGAGAATATTTTTAATATACAGTCAAATCTCACTTTATGATACACCCTTGGGACTAAAATCGTTTACCTTATAATGGGGTGTCTCTTAAATAGAGAGTATTGTGCTACCAGATCCTTAATCCATCCAATCCCCATCACTATCGTTACTTTATAATGAGCTGTGTCTTAAATAGAGAGTATTGTTCAGCCAGATCCCCAATCCCAATCCCCAACCAACCAGATCCCCAGCTAATCCCCATCCCCATCCCAATCAACCAAATTTTAAAAAGAATGTACCTTAAATAGAGGTGTGTCTAGTATTGGGGGTGTGTTATAGGGAGGTACGTCTGTATAAGATACCTTTAATAGGATAGACCTCGATTCAAGATAGGCTTTTTAGAAGTTTTAGTTGGCCGTTGGGTAGGAGAGTTATCTAAGCGATACCCTCTATTTAAGAAACACCCCATTATAAGGTAACACTTTTTCAATCCAAAAGTGTATCTTATAACGAGGTTGAACTGTATTTATCTACTTAGATATTATCAATAGCATCTTCAATCTCCTCAAGCTTATCCTCCAAATTATTTATTTTATCAGCAAATCCAATAGTGCCCTCCTCAAAATTTAATGACACACAACGATTTAACATAAATAATTCACCCATATTCCAATCATTATTATCAAATCCTCCCATTCCTTCATTCGGCAAAAATAAAAGACGACATGATTCTGTTATTGCCTTTCAAAATATTTTTTTATTTTGTAGAAAAGAATTTAATATCACATAGAGGATAATACTAAGGCTCAAGTTAGGGGTTGGACCCGAGCGTTCGAGGATATAAGGTTCGAGATCGGGGTTTGTTGATTTTACGCAAGCCGAGGTCTGGGTTAGAAGGATAGAGGGGTGGGTCCAACACTGACTAAAGGGATGGGTTCAACACTGACTTAATTCTTTATCGTCTTGTTTGGGCGTTTTCCTTAAAAATTCAAGCCTAAGAAATAACCTGGAATAAAGTGGACTATGTTGATTTTAATCCGGATCTGACTTAAATCGCTCATATTTAACACTCTACACCTAAATTTAAGGTACGTTTTTAATATGGTTGGACCCTGCCTCGTCTGGGCCGGAAAGCTCGGGGTTTGTTGTTGTTGCAGATGTCCGGGTTGGGCTCGACAAAATCGTTCGGGGTCGGGTTACTGAACCGTATTTTCTATCCTAGAACGGCCACCCACTCTACATTTCAATCCTCTCCAAGGGACGTTCGACTTCCATTCACTAAGAGATTTCTTTGATCCCTTCCTATCACTATACCTCATCTCCATGTTCTTCTTCATATAACTCCATATATTGTTTTGGTTTTAACACAACATTTATTTTTTTGTTTTGTAAATCCCCAACATTCAAAACAACATTAGGCATAGTCTTTTCTTGTTGGCACTTTTCTAATGGAAGTAGATAAAAATCGCTAGCATTTTTTGAAATATTTATAACACCCAATCCAATTGCAATTTTGTCAAGCTGTTCTTTAGGTGCGTACATGTAAAGGGCACCATCGACAATTCGCAATTTTGGAATGTTTTGCGTTTTTCTGGTTTAAGAAAATAAAATTTTTTAATCAACTAGTGCTGTGTTTGATTACGGGAAGTGTATTAACTTCCTTAGCATGTGGCTTTAAAACTGCCTTAGGTTGTTTTTCAAATTCGAATTCATTTTTTATATTCGATATCTCCTCCCTCCCCATCAAAATTCTCTTAATCCCACCATTCTCTTAATATTTTTAACTCAAACCATATCCCATAATTTTTGGATTTATGGGCTAACGCTTACAGTCCTAACAGTCCCTGACAAAATGGTTGGGGAATGAAAGGATTTGTGGACTTTGTCTGTTTTGGATATCTAAGTGATCTAACAACCCTAATTCGAGGAGATGTTAAATGTGTGAGAGGTTCCACAAGACTTCCAATATTAGCAACTCGGTCCATAGTTTTTTATCCCGGCTATTGTTAGGAAGAAAAAGCAACATTATTCGTCATATGTTTAATTACTTTGCTTTAATCATTTCATTCCCAACATTTATTTTATCATTCCCAATTTTAATTAAGTTCAAATCTGTTGCCCATTCATTTCCGGACAGTTTAGCATGTTTATAACTGCCAGCAGCACAATCCTTTTCATTTTCAGAACCTAAAGTAACCGAACCAATTCCAACCGAAACATCAGAATCGCCGGATATTACTCTTAAGAAAATTTTTTTTAATCGTTAAGAGATTAACTACAGGTGGGTCTCCCCCTCGCTTTGGTATCATCTCATAAAATTTTTAAATTGGTTATCAACAGGGAATGCCCCAATTGATATATTCGTCTTGCCATAGTGTGAGACTGTACCAAAGCAGCAAGAAGCCCTATACTTTGTTTATATTCTAGAACCGGATCGAGACGAGAGTTCGAACAAAGATCAGGTTTTCAGTCCCTGGGAGTATATCATGGATGGGCCATACCATATTTTAAAGTTCGTGGGAAGCAAGAGCGCCCCCATCCTTTGCTTCCATATTAGAAACTGGACTGAGTTAAGAGTTCGAACAAAAATCAGGTTTTCTGGGTTTTGATCTCGACCATATGGCACTCCCAGTCCTGCCTGTGAGTATGTATTTGTATAGGGTTGGGGTCCGGTCCGGCCCAAAAGGTCGAGTCGGGCATTGAATTTTGGCCCGAAAAGACTTGGTCGGGCCGGCCCGATAAAAATAAAGCCCGAAAAAATGACTCGAACGTCGGCCCGATTCGAAACCCCCAACCTAATTAAGTGTGTTTAATAATTAGGTTCAACTTAATCAAAGACTTAAAACATACCCTCTCGTATACAAAGTAATTATTGGTTTATTTACTTCTTTAAAAATTAAATTTAAAAAAGATTTTTCTGTCTTTAAAGGAGATAATCCAAAAACACCATCAATTTCGTCCAAAAATTCTAAATAATTTGGAAATCCAGTTATTCCTGAGACGAAAGTAATGTTTTGAATTTTGATATTTCCAATCTTTTTTAATTAAAATTTTAGTTAATTATTTTAATAAGACTTGGGCATGGGCCAGACATGGGCACTTGAGCATCCGGGTACATCCTCGGATATCCTGCAATACGGCTGTACGGATGTTTGTCTCGAAAGAGTACTGATGTTGACTATTTTGAGAAAAAGGATGGAGCTGACCAGGGATGGACGCAATTGCGGTTTTTTGACTTGCAGTTTGGGTCTACGGAAAAAATTTTTTTTAGCTGCGCTCAGCCCTGGATCTGACCTCAAAGTTATATGGATATATCCGGATATGGATACCAAAATGCGTGTCCATGTCTAAATTTGATTTAAATACCTCAATATTATCTTGAAAAAGAATTCCATTTATATTTTCTTCTTTGACACCTTCTTTTACTAATTTTGATGAACTTGATTTACTTAAAATGAAATTTTTAAATTCCGCGTATTTATCTCCAATTTTTCTTGCTCTTACCCCTCATTAGACTTTTGCCTCCCCGCCCTCGATATCCCCCCTCAATTAATCTCCAAATCCCCTTAGCATACAAAAAGTGTTCTTTGAGGCACTAAAGAAATGTATCTTTGTACCTACGGATAATATCCAGATACCCGCGAATATCCTAAGGATACGGATGTACGGATGTTTGTCTAAAAAATGGTACAAACGTCGACCATTTTAAGAAAAAGTGCCCCCCTCTCTTCGCCCCCCTCATTTATCTTTGCCTCCCTTCATTTTATCCTTGCCCCTCGTCCCTGTGGGATAACAATCCTTAACTCTTTTTTGAAGCCCTATTAATTTAAAAATTTCTAAAATTATCTATCTACTTTTTATTATAACGTTGTTTTGTTCTGTCTTTTTCTTTAAATCCAAGATTAGCATTTTCATTTATTAACCAAAAATCAGTGGAATTAAGTTGAAAAAGAAGTTGGAATTCTTTTGCTAATTTTATTTAAAAAATTATTTGTTTATTTTAAAATCAAGAGTTTAATAACCTCATTATAGAATACACCTTTGGGGCTAAATGTATCTTATAATGAGCTGTTTATTAAATAGAGGGGTTTGCTTAGGCACTTCCCCCTCCAAGTGAACAACCAAATTATAAAAAATAGAACTTAAATTGAGGAGTCTCTAATAATAGGTGTATTTAAATAGGAGGTTCTACTGTAGATCTCAATATAAGATACCCTTAATGCTGGATATACCCCTTATAAGCTACATTCTTTTTAAAATTTGGTTAGCAATGAGTGAGGGGGGGGTACTCTCTATTTAATATACTAGTGATGCTCGGGAGAAGAAAAACCCCGGGAACGGGAAACGGGAGTCGACCCCGGGAAATGACCTCGGGAGTCGGGAGTCCAAAAACTTGAGAAAATTTCCCGATTCGGGAGTCGGGATGGGTGTATCCAAGCATCACTATAATATACACCTCATTATAAGGCACGAATTCCACCCCAAGAGGGTATCCTAGCATCTTATAATGAGGCCTCGAGTATTAAAATTTAATTATTAACCAGGATTTCCAACATAAACAGTTCCCCAACGATTGTGTTCTATCGAGTTTAACTCCAATGAACCGACACTATTTTTCGTTATTCTTTTAGTAGTTATAGTTATACATGATTTTGTTGGTAAAATAACCATAAATAATTTGAATAAAAAAATAAAATAATAAAGCATTTTTAAAATTTAATTAGGCTATTTTAAAATAAAAATTAAGAAAAAATTTTTGTAGTCGGATCGCAATTTTATTTACCATCAATACTCACTTTAAGAAGAGCTTAGTAATTTTTAGTTGGACATTGAGTGAGGGGTAGAGTCGTAGAGCTGTCCGAGAGAGTCATTATCTTGCGTATGAGTGTCTGGTTGCCCGATAAAGGAGGGAAGTTGTTCCGAGAACGGGAACTATACTATATAAGTTCAATATTTAAATTTCCGGCCCACACGGCAAGACGGCCCCATGGCAAGACGGCCCAGTCACCTATATGCACTAATCATACTTCGAACATGGATACAAATTTAAATACCGTCCGATCACTAGTCTTGATCTCAGGATCAAGTCTCACAATCAGTCTCGAGCCCTGTAAAATTTTATGTCTATGACAGCTCTAGTTAAAGGAACTGCCTACTCGATACTCTCAATTTCATATACTTCTAAATGATTTTTTCAGCCGTAGAGGGTGTAAATAAATTCTGTATTCGAGTATTTATTAAATTGATTTAAAAAATATTTTTTCAATTATTAGTAAATTAAATTGATTAATTTTAAATAAAATAATTTTTAAAAATCTATTATTAAAGGATTTTTACTTTTTATCGAAGAATTTTCTCCTCTAAATTGAGCAAAAGCTAAAATATTAAAGGAAAGCTAAACAAATATTTAGAAATTTTTTTTTATTTTTTTATTTAAATTTTCTAAAAAATTATTTCCAAAATTTAAAAATTAGAGATTTAAAATTTGCAAAAGAAATTTAAAAAATAAAAAAATAATAAAAATAATAATTTTTTAATGAATATTTTTTCAATTATTAGTAAATTAAATTGATTCAATTATTAGTAAATTAAATTAGTAAATTAAATCATATTTATATGATTGTTTATCCCTTGCCTTATCTACATATGTACCTAAACAAATATTTAGAAATCTACAAATGTCCAGAGGTAGGTCGGAACAGTCAGAGGTGTAGGAAATCGAAAGAACCGGAAATCGGAACATGCTCAAAAGTCGGAAATCGGATTCCGTACCAGGCCGTAGCTACAATTTGCGGATTGCGTAAAATTAAGTGTGCTTTGATTTGTGGACTGAGTTTGCGGATTTTAAGATTAAAATTGCGGATTAAATCATATTTTAGTTTATAAAAATAATTATTTTTTTTATTAAATTTTTCTTTTTAGTTGGATAGAGATTTAAATATTTAAATACAAAAAATTAAAAATCATTTTTATTAAATTGGTTTTTGATTTTTAAAAATAAAATTTGTCTGGTTTAACTTTTATTAAATAAAATTAATCTTTAAAATCGTCGTTTGCTTTAATTTCACAATTTAGTTGATAGTGTTGGGAAAGAAGATGTCCATTATCTAATTAATTAATTTAATAATCGCTCAGAATAATTATAGTAGAGAACGAACTCTGTTGAAATTCTCAGTCTCATTAACCAAGATTTTTACCGAACATAGTAGCCCCTGCACGATCTCTTGTATATTTAATTAAACAGGGAATCGGCCAATTTAAGAATGGGGGTTAGGGGAATGTCGAATTAATTTTCATTTATAATGCCAAATCTAAACAAGCGATATCGCATGAATTGTGGAATTTGGCATAATGGACCTGCTCTAGAGCTATCGTCGAGCAACCCTAGATATCATACCCTTCAAATACTTAACCGTCCCTATCACCCTCTGCCTCAATTGTTTACCCGCTCCCTCTCCTAGATTAATTATCCACTTCTCAATTAGTTACCCACCTCCTTCCCTCCAGCCTTAATTACTTCTCTCCTAAAGTTTCAATTAATTATCCCCTCTCCCCCTCCATCCTTAATTACCTCCTGTCTCTCCTCAATTAATTCACCCCCCCCCCCCCCCACTCTTGATTAATTACAGTTTAAACCCAAAAGTATATCTTATAACGATCTCTGATAGTATAATAATCAAAATAAATTTATAACCCTTTAAGGATTCTCTTCAGTAGGTTCAGAAGTATTAGTTGAATCCTCAACTACATTTTGCTCCAAAGAATTATTTGAATTATTAATATTCACAGAATTATTTTCAAAATCTAATATCATTTCATTATTACTTCCTGTTGAATTTTCTCCTTTTCTCTTTTTTCCGTTATTAGTTTCTTCACTAACCCGAACACGTTTTTTATTTAAATTTTGATTAGCTGTTGATTGTACGACTAAAATAACTTAATTAAACATTTAGAGGTTAAATAGGTATAGAATATCAGTATATTGTACAACCTTCTCGGAAGAGCCGGAAATCGGAACTGGCTCAAAAGGCGGAACTCGGAAATCGGAAATCAAAATTTTTTTCGGAAATCCCCTCACTCTCTCTCTGGTATATACCCACCTCTGTTATATATGATGAGGTATATTACAATAGAAGGGATTTTATACTAAGGATTCTGAACAAAAGGCATCGAGGGATGTACAACCTTAATCAGGTATACCCTAAAGTTAAAAATCGCTTAGAAAATTCCCTTATCCAGTGATCAACAACATTAAAATATTATTGGATGGAATAATGATATTGATCATGTGCCCGGTCCTTGCGGGATCTGGGAATGGCCGAAACCGGGATCGTGATTTATTTTTCGGTCTCAGAATGAGCAAAATCGGGATCGGGATCCGGTTAAAAGACAAACAGGCTAGAAATAAAATCTGATAAAGCATTTACCGACTGATTCTCTAACATTTGGATAAAATTTGCGAACATTACCACGATTCAGATAATATGTGTTGTGATTTTGTTGGGCATGTAACATTGTATGTTGCCTCATTTGTCCATAATTATGAGGGTAATACAAAGTCGATGCACTAGGTCCAAATCCTAAAAAGCATATAGTCGGACCTCAATATAAGATAATTTTGGAGGGAAAAGTGTGCTTATGAGGTCTATCTTGTATAGAGGGTATTTTATAATGGAGGTCCTTATAAAAATGGAGGTATCTTATAATGGAGTCCGTTTATTCAAAATACTGCTTTATACATATAAGCATTCGATCTAAATATAATGAATGCCTCATCGAGTTAACGAATCTAAAAATAGCAATAATCTAGACATGTTTCTGGTGGTGCCTAGTGTTTCCGGGGGTGCCTAGTAGGTCTCATTATATAATTAGAATTATGGCAGTATTATAGGGATCGGACGATGGGTACATGTTCCTCCAACTATCTTGAGGCTACAAAGTCTATAGAGACATAGGACATGAGCCTCGAACCCTACCTATTACCGAGATTATTCAAACAACTCTCATCTACCTGAATTATTGTATCGTTGATTAAGTTGTTGACTTAACCTTTCTGTTAACTTTCTTACTAACTCTCTGTCAATTACATGTTGAATATTTTGAGTAGGATTATTATAGTTTTGATTTCCTTCTTGAACTAATTGTTTTCCTTTTGGATATGTTAAATTACCTAATTAAATTTTCCTATTTTTTCCAATTACTCGTTCCTGGATCGACTAGGAGTAGGAAAAACTAAAAGATATGATATATCCCCAAAAACTAGTTCCATATACCCTCAAGAACTAGTTCCAAGCTAGTTCCAGGCATTTACTAGTTCCGTAGTTCCAGTTCCAAGCTAGTTACATTTACTAGTTCCGTACAGTTCGAAGCTAGTTCCAGGCATTTTCTAGTTCCGTACAGTTCCAAGCTAGTTCCAGACATTTACTAGTTTCGTACAGTTCGAAGCTAGTTCCAGGCATTTACTAGTTCCGTACAGTTCCAAAGCTAGTTCCAGAACTAGTTCCAAAGCTAGTTCCAGACATTTACTAGTTCCAGAACTAGTTCTAAAGCTAGTTCCAGACATTTACTAGTTCCGTAGTTCCAGTTCCAAGCTAGTTCCAGACATTTACTAGTTCCAGAACTAGTTCCAAAGCTAGTTCCAAGCATTTACTAGTTCCGCAGTTCTAGTTCTGGAACTAGTTCCAGACATTTACTAGTTCCGTAGTTCCAGTTCCAAGCTAGTTCCAGACATTTACTAGTTCCGTAGTTCCAAACTAGTTCCAGACATTTACTAGTTCCGTAGTTTCAGTTCCAAGCTAGTTCCAGACATTTACTAGTTCCGTAGTTCCAAACTAGTTCCAGATAATCATTAGTTCCGTAGTTCTAATTCTGGAACTGGAACTAGAACCAATTAGTTCCTGAACCGGAACTGGAACTTTGACATCACTGGTGGTATAGAGGTCATAATAAATTTACTTAATAAATGTTCATTTGGTTGATAATTATGATTATTAAAAGGATTCTTGCTTTTCTCCATTATATATTTTTGTTGTAACATTGCTGCAAAGTAAGGGCCAATATCCGGTATTTCTAATTTTTCCGTATTTTCAACAACTTGTTTTTGCTTATTTTTCTCATTTTTATTAACTAAATTAGATATATTTAATTATTTAATTTGAAAGGAAGTCGAATAATCTTGGTATTAGCGTGATAGAGAGACATGTCAGGGGATATATCGGGATTTATGTGAGAAAAAAATAACCTCTTGTGTGTTGGTTCTAATAAAAAAACTTTTCCCCAATAAAGCATCCAGTGGCCGTAGGTTCCGAAATCAGTTGGGTAACTGAATATAGATTGGAATATCTCGGTATGTCCGACCCGATGTCTAGAGCTGGTGATGTCTAGAGCTGGGACCTCTAGACATCCTGGGGGCTTATGCTGGTGGCCGATTTCTAAAGCTGGGGGCTCTAGAGTTGACCTGGCAAGATGAAAATTTCGAATGCGACGGTTATGTAACATTCTCCTGTGACGCGTAACATTCCCCTAGAAGGTGCTTCACATTCTCCTAGAATCTGTGTCACAGTTTCCTTCTAGTTTTATCTCTTGTTTCCCATCCGAACCGAAAATTTCGAATCTTTTAGCTTAGTTGATAAAAATAAAAGCACCGTTGATGGCATTGTCCGGCAGATGATTTGGCGATTGATTTGGAGAGCCTGGAACTGAGGTCAAATCAACCACCTCCACTCTTTTGCTATTTTCTTGGGCTGGTTCCGGTATGTGTTCAGCCTCTTTATGATTATCAATATCATCTCTAAACAATTCCTCGAGTATTTGCGCTTTGTGTGCCTCAAAAGCCAAATCAACATCTCCTTCAGGGGTTGTCACCTTCCGGACAGCTTCCGGAGTCGGTTCGACTTCATTATCATTATCAATATTATCAATATTAGCCTGTCTTGAAGAACTTTCAGGGGAGATCCATCCAGTCCTTCCATCCAAGTCCAATTTGCTCCTTTCTCCTGTGGGGTGTTCAGCCTCCTTATTATCATCACTATTTTCATTAAGCAATTCAGTAAACGTCTGTTCTTTTTGCGGCTCCATTTGTTCCTTATCTTTCCTCTCATTATTACCAACTTCAGTGTTCATCAACTTCAAACTGCTCGTCCCTGAAGACTTTGGGGAATCATTTTTATCGTTCTCCTCAATTAAATTTTTCTTTGTTTTCCTTGATTTCCTTGCCTTTTTATTTGCTCTTTTAGTTATAAATATTGAATATTTATTGAGAAGAATAGATTTAAATTCCTCTTTTATTTCTTTGTCGTTGTACAAAAATTTAAAAAATTTTTGTACTAATTTTAAATCCTTTCCGCCTTTTTCGTCGGTGGACTCGACAGGAGAACAATAACAAGAGAATATTATGATTATAATAATTAATTTAAACATTTTTAAATAATTTTATCTAAAATACGTATTAAAAAAAGATATTCCTTTTGATGATGATGATCAAAAGGGAGATGATCTCACTTATACGACATCTCATGGTTACGTTAAAAAATGAGATAAAAGTGGCATGCCATTTTATAGGGTCAGACTAACATTAAGTAGCAAGTTAGTAGCAAGTAGTAGGTAGTAGTAGCGAGTAGAAGCAAGCCCTTTAGCATTTTTAAAAGAGATTGGCGATGGAAAACTGAAGAATGGCAGGACACGCCATATAAAATCACCTTGAAGCTTAATAATTCATCATACATATAACGATATACACCTAATATTGAGTGTATTTGATAGAAAAGTTTATCCTAAATAGGGGTACTTATAATAATGTATATTAAAATAGAAGGGATCCTATACAGAAGGCATCGAGTAATGAGGATGGCATCGATGATGCACCCACCAGCAACCAAATTTAAAACTAGGTGTATCTAATATAGAGCGTATCTTGTAGTGTGGTGTCCGGCTGCTGTGAAATAAACTAACGTATTACCTCTAATAGAATGCCTGGGCATTCTATTATTCAATCACCTTCCAAAAGGGCATTCTATTATAAGGGGCCTTCAAATGGAGAATGGAGAGGGGCATTCAAACGGAGGTTGGAGAGGGGCATTCAAATCGAGGTTGGAGAGGGCATTTAAACGAAGGTTGGATAGGGGCATTTAAACGAAGGTTGGGGAGGGGCATTCAAATGGAGGATGTAGAGGGGCATTCAAATAGAGGATGGAGTGGGGCATTTAAACGAAGGGGGCATTTAATTAGGTAATTCGGCAAATAATATTTTAATGATAAATAAATCATTGGCATTTACACGCCTTTATATTTAATTTTAATAGTGTAAAAGTGCAAATAAATATTTCCGTTAAATTTTAAAGGGCATTATTTTTTATTTTTTATAGACATACATTAATTTCAAAATAAAAAATTGTGGGTAATTTTCTTCCCAACCTCTTAATTTTATTTCCTCATTTCAAGCGGAAGTTAATAGAAATATCCTGTGAGAAATATTAAAAAATATTTAGTGAGAAAATTTTTATTTATGAAATACCATAAAAACTGTATTAATGTCCCTCCCTCAAATAATTACCCCGCTTGTATTAGTTACCCCTTTAGCGAAAGGTTGAAACAATAATTACTCCCTCAAAAATAGTTATAATTAGCCTTTTTAAAATAACATCTATTAATTACCCCGCCTCTATTTATTACCCCCTCCAGCAAGAGATCGAAACAATAATTACCCAGGGTAGTTAATACAGTATGTATATATTACGGCATGTATATTTGACCTCTAATGTATTTTTCTAAATTATTTTCCAGGTAAGGTTGTCGGATATCCGGATCCGAAAAAAGGCCGGATATCCGGAAATTTTCGGTTATGATACCGGATCCGGATATCCTAAAATTTCCAACTATCCGACAACCTTATTTCTAAGAACCTTTCATTTCCAAATTTGAGAAACATTTACTTCTATGGTGAGAATTATAAATCAATTCAAAATAATAAATCAGTAAATTTTAATGCAAAAAATTTGAAGTTTATCGTGGCGTCAATTGTCAAACTGCATCAAATTCAGATCGATTACCATTGCTTTCACTCCTCTTATATCCTTCTAAATCCTTCAAATCCAGTGATATCCGAGCTTTGTGAGCTAAAAAAGGTATCTGATGATGTAAAGGGATTGAGAGGGATTGTGTAGATCTTCAGTCCTTTAGTGTCCTTAGAATCTTATATCCCTAATAGTCCCTTCAAGTCTCCTTATTTAGAGAGACTAAGAAGAAACTCCTGTTATCCTTTTGATCCCCTAAAATACATCAGAGCATATTAATTTATAAATGATAGAAAATTCTGCCAAATACCCCTATATCCAATTTAATATATCCAATCTACCAAATACCACTATATCCAATCTATGTCCAATTCAATACCCTATATCCTTTATATCCAATCTTCTAATGTAAATTTTTCCTTTTCTAGCGCCGCAGGCAACATTATGAAAATTTTTTGGAGGAGAATAGGCCAAATTCTCTATTCTGCTAAGGTTCTTGTCGAGAACCGAGACCGAGGGTCCGAGGCCCGAGGTCAAAATCTAAGTCGAGGCCTAAGTCAGCAAAATCGAGGTCGAGGTTTGAAAATGGGCGAGGACCTCGGCCTCGGCGAGGCCTCGACCTCGACCTACTCTATAAATTTTATAGTGCCCGAATTTTTCATAAAATTAGCCTAATATTAAATTAAAATAAATAAATTTTATTAAATTTTCTTTTAAGTTGGATAGAGATTTAAATAAAAAAATTAAACATTATTTTTATTAAAATAATTTAAAATTTTTAAAATATAAAATTAATTAAATAAAATTATCATTTACATCATTGTTTGGCTTTAATTACATTGTTTAGTTGATATTGTTGGTAAAGATGGCCATTATCTAATTAATTAAATTAATAATTGTACAAGTTAATTATAGTACAGGGTGCGTTATAAGTAACCGGACACTTTTAAATTCCTTATAACTTTTTTTATTGTCAACTTGAGCAAACTTGCTGTCTTGATAAGCAAGATTTTTGACCGAGAAATACTCTCGATCCGATCTCTTGTATATTTAAGTAAAGGGAGCTATTTTTTTGTAATGTCACAACAGAACCAAGTGATATCTCGTAAATTGCTGTATTTCCTGATAAAATACCCCCTTTCCCAACCCCTCTCCCCAAATCCTTCCCACCCTTCCCCAACTCCTCCCCCAACTCCTTTACCTCCTACATATATTAATTACCTCTTCTCGGCGAATTACCCTCTCCCGATTAATTATCACCCCTTCCTCCCCTCGACTATTTACCCTCTACTGTCCTCAACTAATCCCCCTCAAACCAATCACCCTTATCCTCGATTAATTACACCCCCCCCCCACCTCCTCCCTCTCCTCTCTTGCCTCCCCCTCTCCTCTCTTGATCCTCCCTCTCCTCTCTTGATTAACTATGTCCTCTTAATACAGGCTGAAACAATAATGCAAAGGGTAATATTCGAGGAAATACTATCCGGTCAAGTACGAAAGATCGAGTAGGCATCGAATTTTGGCCAGAGAAAGACTCGGTCGGTCCTGTCCGATAAAAATTAGGCCCGAAAAAATGACTCGATTGTCGGCCCGACTCGAAAACCCCAACCCTATTGGTGAGGTCTGACTGTATAGTAATTAATAAATAACCATTTAATTATTCCAATCATTAGGTTCAAAAATATTAGGAAAATCTTCAACTGCATTGTGTTGATTATCCAGAGGATTATTCAAATTATTATTATTCTCAGAATTATTTTCAAAATCTAATGGTAGTTCATTATTATTTTCTGTTGAATTTTTACGAGTCTTTCTCTTTTTTCCGTTACTGGTACCTTCTTGATTATTTTTTGTTGGATTTTTACGAGTTTTCCCATTTTTTCCGTTATCAGTACCTTCACTAAACTGAACACGTTTTTTATTTAAATTTTGATTATCTGTTGGTTGTACTGGTAAAATAAGTTAATTAAACAATTAAAGTTCATTAGATCCTTGGGGTTAAAAAATAAGTAGATAGAGTTCCCTATCTAATGGACAACTAAATGAAAGTACCCTGTGTAATACTCGCCGTATTTCCACGATAGAATGCCCCCTACAGGGGTGTCAATTTTTGTGTCACTTTTTAAAATCTGTTTTAAAACACCCCAAAATGTATACTATACTAGTAGAGCCGGTATATAATATGGCCACTAAGTCTGAGGCAGTCCGTTAGTCAATTTCAATTCCTGCACCGATCCAATCCCTGCATTGCAACTATACTTTTGTCTGGCCTTTTCTAGATTAAAATTAGAGCTATGGCCTGGGTTGAGTCCAGAACTGTTTCCGGGACCGTTAACCCAAAACCTGCCATAAAATAAGGATTTTCCGGTTTTTAGAACCCGAAAAATTAGATTAGAAGTAAAACAGTTGAAAAAAACCCTGGATACTATGCAAAGAATTTGAATAGTTCGATTGAAAGCCTAATTAAACTTTATTGAAATCGAATCAAAAAATTTACCAGCTGGTTCACTAACAATAGGAGGACGAATATTGTGAATACCAGCTGGTTCACTAGCAGTTGGAGGACGAATATTGTGAATACCAACTGGTTCACTAGCAATTGGAGGAGGAATATTGTGAATATTTAAATTATTTGTGTTGTAATTTTGTTGGGTATGTAACATTGTATGTTGTCTCATTTGTCCATAATTATGAGGGTAAAACAATGTCGATGCTGTAGGTCCAAATCCTAAAATGTATACATCGGGGAATAATGAGGACTATTTTATATATAGGGTATCCTTGGACAACTTCCCCTCCCATGGCCAACAAAATTTAAGAACATCCTAAGTTGCGTCCACCTAGATTATATTTGTTTTATTTGAGGTATGGACCCCCATTAAGACGGACCCCTACAGACGGACACTGACCCTCTATATGATAACCGCAATAATAAATCCACCTAAATATCGGATATGTTTTTGAAATTTAGTGGCAGTATGTGGGAAATGTCAAAGTGATACCCCTAAAATTTAAAATAACCTCATTATAGAGTACAATATTCAAGTCCCACGGGGTCTCTTGTATAGAGGGTATCCGTTAGACAGTCTAAAACATAACTTAGGTAAGTTGAGGTTATCGTTTAGGGGGTCCGACCGTCTACATACTGATTTTTATAGACAAAGTCGATCTCGATGTAACGACCCCCGCTTCAACGAGTACCTACAAATAGTGTGCTTTTTATTAGGTCAATTCAACTTCGATAACCCAAGATTCGTTTAAATAAGTAAATTTACCCAAATTATTGGGACGGATTAATCTTTCCATATTTAAGTTTTGAGAATTTTCCGGTTGCGCATTGCGTGACAAATCAACACCATATCTTATCTAATATATAAAATTATATTATTTTAAGAAGAGGTGTTACCAAAGACACCCCCCCCCTCCCAAAAAATACAGCTCTGGTCTAATTTATGCGTCCAATGAACTTTTCTGAGTCCAATTAAACTTTATTAGTCCAATTAAAACTTTATGCGTGAAAAATTAAGTATATCTGTGGATAAGGGAATCAAAAGGATTTGTTAACGATATCCCGACATCCCTCCAAATATCCTGATATCCCTTAATCCATCGATATGCAACTTTAATCCCTTCAAATTAAATGATATCCCCATAGTCCTGCCAAATCACCTCATTAACCCCTTTAACCCCCCCCCCTTAATCCCTTTTTTAAATTTTTGTCTCCGGCGCTCCCCACTTGAAGGTACTCAACTGATTAAACTACGGTACCATGCTTCCACCCTCACATTTAATAGATCCCTAAAACCTCCCTTATTCCTTTCAATTAGTTAATTATCTGTGAATAATTACCTTATATTCTAATAAAAGTTTTTGAAGTTGCAGAGATCTATGTAGGTGATTTAAACCGAAAGTATTTGTTGAATTGTTTCCTAACATAAATTTATTATAAAATTTATTGAATAAATATTTGTCAATTTATCTCGTTAACCTTCCATTTCATGTACCTTCCTTCCCTTTATGATACCTCTAAGGAAGTTTAGAAGCTCCTTATTTTAGGTTTAGATACTCCCTTAGGTTGTTGGAATTCCAATTTCCGACTATTTTCTTCCTAGTTCCGAAAATTTACGATTAGTTCCGATTTCCGGCATTTTCTTCCTTGTTCCAAATTTACGATGAGTTCTGATTTCCGACGTTATTTTCTTCCTAGTTCCGAAAATATAAGATGAGTTCCGATTTTCGGCACTTTCGCCTTCGTCATTTCCCTCCGTCCCCTGCCCCTTCGAGGAGGATTTCATTTTCCCCTCCTCCCCGTAGCCAACCAAATTAAGAAAGCATCTTTAATTGGGAAATTTTGGGGTTAATTTTAGGGGTTAGATATCTCTTATTATACGTTTAGATATTCCCTTTTGTCTGGGGCAATCTCGGGGCATCTTTCTCGGGCAATCTCGGCAATCTCTGGGGCAATCTCACCCTGCTTCAATATTCACCTGAATTATTAATTTGTTGATTAATCTGTTGACATAACATATCTAATCCGGGATTATATCCTTGTTGTGTATTTTGATTAAAATTAATATAGTTTTGATTTCCTTCTTGAACTACTTGTTTTCCTCTTGGATCTGTTACATTAATTAGTAAATTATTTTCTTAAAACATTTTTTTAAATTATTCTTCTAATCGGGGGTTTTCCGAGGTGCGGTTTAAGAGCTTATTTTGGATTTGGTAGGCTTATGGTGGATTTGGGATTCATATTCTCTGATGAGACGCATATACGCTTATATGACGCATAAATGTTCATGTAATTTCCCATCCGAAACGAAAATTTCGAATCTCCTAGCTTAGTGATGGTTGCTTGATTTGAAGGTCTAAAAAGCCTTTTGGATCTGTTGCTTTAGTTAAATAATTTTCATAAAACATTCTTTTCAATTATTTGTATGGGATATCAAAAGGACCAGATAGGTAGAAAGGCTTGATTGGAAGCACAATCTGGATTAAGGTAGTGGATCCTGGTAACTCTTCGGATATCCGGATTCAATACCATAACTGAAACTTTCCGGAACTCCGGTCTTCTTGTGATCCGATACCCTAATCATCCAACCTACCATCAAAAGGAAGGAAGTGAAGGAAGTAGGGGAGATCTAACTATTGTTTGGATAGTGATACTCGGGTATCCCGACTCACGAGTCATTTCCCGACCCTTCTCCCGTTTCCCGGGTTTTTTCTTCTCCCGAGCATCATATTTCCTTTTCAGAAGTTCGATAATTTTAATATTTACCAGAATTATTAATCAGTTGATTATATTGTTGACATAGCCTTTGTGCATCTAATCCGGGATTATATCCTTGTTGCATATTTTGATTAAAGTTAATATAGTTTTGATTTTCTTCTTGAACTACTTGTTTTCCTTTTGGATCTGCTACATTAATTAAATTGTTTTCTTAAAACACTTTTTTCCATTACTCTTTTAATCGGGATATAATGCCACCTTTAGGAACCGTCGATAGATAGTTGTACTAACCAGGGATCCTACCAACCCGATTCCCTATTCCCCGAAATCTGGAATCTTATTTTTTTGACGGCAGTATCGCTGGTACAAACGTGTCTTATATTCGTTTATATATTAGAGCCCGGAACCTAACCAATTTTCCGGTTTTCAAATCCTCATTTTTGGATAAAAACCGGGATGAAATTAGCAATGGAATCCCCATCCCGAGTCTCCACTGTCTCCTCCATTTCTATTTCATGATTCTCATAAAGTACTTGAACCGAAAACTTCAGATCGTTTAGCTTAGTTGATAAAACAAATATAAACACACCGTTATTCGGCACTTGCTGTGAAGGGCTCGGATTGAATCTCATATGATTAGTCGCTTCATTACCATTATTTGTGTTCCGGGCGAGCAGATGATTAGGCACCTGCTGTGAAGGGCTTGGATGGAAGCTCAGATGATTTAGCGCTTGCTGTGAAGGGCTTGGATGGAAGCTCAAATGATTAGGCGCCTGTTGTGAAGGGCTCGGAGAGAAGCTCGGATGGTTCGGTACTTCATCTGAAGGGCTCGGATTGGAAATCAAATCAACTTCCACCTGGTGGTTGTTGACTTCTGGGATGTGTTCTGGTATGTGTCCTGCTTCTTTATGTTCTGTCTCCGGGACTGTCTCAATATCCCTAAACAATTCCTCGATTATTTGCGCTGTGCGTGCCTCACAAGCCAAGTCAACATCTTCTAATCCTTTGCCAACTTCCGGGGTTTGTTCGACTTCTTCCGGGGTTGGTTCGACTTCAATATTATCATTAGCATGTCTTGAAGCATGTCTTGAAGAACTTTCAGGGGAAATCCATCCCTCCGAGTTCAATTTGTTCCTGTCTTCTGTGAGGTGTTCAGCCTCCTTATTATCATCACTATTTTCATTAAGCAATTCAGTAAACGTCTGTACTTTTTGTGTTTCCATTAGTTCCCTGTTTCTTCCCTCTCCAGTCCATCCCTCGGAGTCGAATTGGTTCCTGTCTCCTGGGAGGTGTTCAGCCTCTTTTTCATCATCTTTGTTTTCATTAAACAACTCATTAAACGACTGTACTATTTGTACCTCCTTTCTTCCCTCATTTTTCCCCTTATTATCACTAACTTCAGTGTTCAGCGACTTCAAACTGTTCGCATCTGAAGACTTTGGGGACTCATTTTTATCATTCTCCTCAATTAAACTCTCCTTTGTTTCCTTTGTTTTCCTTTGTTTCCTAGCCTTTTTATTTGCTATTTTAGTTAAAAATGTTGAATATTTATCGAGAATAATAGCTTTAAATTCTTTATTAATTCCCTCATCGTTGTACAAAAATTTAAAAAATTTTTGTACTAATTTTAAATCCTTCCCGCATTTATCGTCAGTCGACTTAACGAATAAGAATAGATTTAATTTTAATAACATGAGAATAAAAATAAAATTAGTGATTGATTTGGACATTTTTAAATAATTTTTTATCTAAGAATATTAAAATTTATAGTATGATCTCACTTATAAGCAGTGATAGGAAAGTTCCAAAATTTCTCTGGAACTAGTTCCAGAACTAGTTCCAAACCTAGTTCCAGACATTTACTAGTTCCGTAGTTCTAGTTCCAAATTAGTTCCAGATAATCGTTAGTTCCGTAGTTCTAGTTCTGGAACTAGAACTAATTAGTTTCTGAACTGGAACTGGAACTTTGCCCATCACTGCTTATAAGACACATCGCCTTACAACTACTTTATTTAACATAATCGGATCAAATAAAGTCTCTTATATTGGGGGGATCTTAAATTGGGTAGTTAAACTTAGGTGTATCTCATATTGAGAGTGTAAAGCATACATATACATAGCTATTTAATTCCTAAGTCTGTGCAGTAAGTGGCGTGATGTGATGGATAACACAGCAGTTGGTATATTGAAGATGCTGGTTCGCTCCCAGCCGCCTAATAACCTTTTGGACTAGCTAAAGGAGAGAAATAGCTATAGCTCAGCGGCTTTACTAGAGCATAATATAATGAGGTGTATCTTAGATAGAGGGTTAAAATAATGAAGTAAATCCAAAATAGAGGCTTATAATAAGTTGTTCCTTAAATAGAAGGTATCGCTTAATTATCTCAAATTAAAATTGAATTGTGTCTTATAATGAGGTGTATCTTAGATAGAGGGTTAAAATAATGAGTTAAATCCTAAATAGAGGCTTATAATAAGTTGTTCCTTAAATGAAAGGTATCGCTTAATTATCTAACATTAGTAAATTGAAGTGTGCCTTATAATGAGGTGTAGGTATCTTAGATAGAGGTTTAATGAGGTGTATCAAGTAAGGATCAGGTTATCTTACATACTAGATTATATCGCTTAGACAGTTCCCCACCCAAGGCAACTCTTTAAAAAACATTCCTAACGAGGTCTACCTTATATTGAGTGTCTCTTAATGTGAGGTCCGGATGTAAAATAAATTGAATTATATATTTTAATTATTTAATAAATTATTGGCATTATATACATAGACGCCTTTATATTTTTAAATTAAAGAAAGTGCAAGCAGACTTCCGCTTAATGTGAAAGGGCATTTCTATAGTTTTAATGCATTATTTTTTATAGACATACATAAATTTCAAAATTTAAAAAATTTTGTAAGTTCCTTCCGTAACTCTTAATTTATTTCCTATTTCAATCGGAAATTAATCGGAAATGATGTATCCGGTAATTAATATTAAAACGTGTTTATGAAGAAATTTATAATTGGTGAAATATCTCCCCCAACCCCTTCAATAACTTGATATTGAGGTTGTCGGATCCGGATCCGAAAAAGGCTGGATATCCGTTTATTTTCGGTTAGGATATCGGATTCGGATATCTGAGGATTTCCAACCATACTTGATATCCCTCTTAATCCTCATACCCTCGATATCTTCCATAAATCATTTTAATCTCTTTATATCACTCTTAATACGACAAAATCGCCTTGATCCATACTAACCCTTGAACCATCTAACTTGACTGATATCCCTCTCCCAACTTCCCTATACCTCTTAATCCCCTCAAATCCCTTGATACCCTTCTTAAAGGAAAGAGTAAGAGTTTGAGTTTGGCCACAGGCCAGAATTCGAACCTAAGAACTCGTAGTTGTTACTAGAGATCGGACTAGGAGTATGTAGGACAATCGAGATCTCGGAAAATTCTCGATCTTCTACTGAACTACGGGGTCTCTTTTCTCCTTATAGGTCGTTTAAATGCCGCTAGATGAATCAACTTACAATAGAAAGGGATGGGATTAAGAGGTATTTCAAGGGATTTGAAGGGATGTTAGAGGTTTTCTTCGAGAGAAAAATTTGAGACTGATCAAATATCCAATACATTTATTTCAAATCATTTTATGTAGTTTGGGTTTGAAAGTTGATTGGCTTTTAAATTTGATTTTATAAATTTTCCATCTCTATCAATTTGTAATCATTTTTATAAATTATTTCCCATATTCTTACGAACTTTTCTTCCAAAACTGAGTAGCAATTTTTTCTATCGGTGAAACTAAAAATACATATTTTTATTACAGACAATCCTCACTATAAGAGAACTCAATACGTTAGATACCTGGGTCGTAGCATAAGTGGGTCTTGTATTTTTCTTCACTGATCCGGACCTTAACCGACCAGGGTCTAGATTTACCATTCGGTAGTGGTTAAATATCTGGTCATTTGATCAAGAATCACAGGTATTCTTATGATACTTCTTACTGTTTGTATTGGTTTACCTTGGGAGCAATCCTCTTGTTTGGGCAATAAGTAGAGTTGTACCCCGATCCTGAACTTGAACCCGTTCCCGAACGATTTTTTCACATTTATCCCGACACGAACATTACCACAAACGGATTGAAGACCCCTCATACCCCGACAACCCCAATCCGATTTGCGGAGTTCAAAGTTAATAATAAGCAAGTCCCCAGCTGTAAACCACGAGACGGATTGAAACCCTTCGAGCTCTGACAACCCCAATCCGATTTCCTGATTCAAACCTAGTAATAAGCAAGTCCCCCTGCTGAAACTTTGAAAGTGAGCTTCGATTGTGTAAAATTACCTTCAAAAAATATAATTTTTGCCAGCCCATTAATTCCTCTCTTTAATAAATTATTATTATTTTGGTGTTTAACTTGATTATTTAACGAATTAATTTTTTTATTTAAATTAATTTTAGGTGTTGAAGAATTAAATTGTGGTAATATTGTAGTAGTTGAATTATATGTTGAATTATTATTAATTTTTATTTTTTCTTTAAAGTTGTCGGCAAATTTTAAACGAAAATCGCTTAATCTCAATAATGGCATTTTCTTTTTACCCTGAAAATTTTTTGAAATTTTTAATAAGAGAAAGGTAGGGTTGGCGGATTTGGCTGTCTAGATTTGAGATAGTCCGGATCTACGCCCACCCCTGGGATTTCAAGGATCTGTCAACCTTAAGAGGGTAATAACACATGGTTGTTAAATCTGTCATTTAATAAATCTATCGTTTTTTAGCAATTAACAGATAATAAATTTATAGGGTAAGGCCTAGACAAATTTAAACCCTTGTAAGTCTAGAATTCTCGAATTCTAGACATCAACGCTAGCGGGACACTCTTCTAAAATTAATTATTTAAGCGAGGGTAATTATTCGAGGGTATACTGTAATGGGAGATGAACTTTTTGTAGAACAGAACCTAAATTTTCAGACTTAGAATTCAGGTCAGAATTCAGAATTCAGGTTCAGAATTTCAGGTTCTGACCAAGAACCGTCAACGTCTCTTCCACAATTATTACCTTTGTTTTCACAAAAATTGTAGTTTTTAATTTTTCTTCCTCCTTAAGTACACCCTTCTTAGAAAAATTATTAATAAAATTTTTATTTTCTTCACAAATAATTGGAAATTTTTCATTAAAAATTGTTTTTTGTATTTTTATGTAAAATTTAGTTGTTGGGATTCCACACATTTTATTCATTTTATTAATTAAACAAAGATTTTGTTCCGAAATCCAGGTTCCGATAAAGCAAGTAAATTTGTCATTTTCTTTATTTGTTTTGAGTTTGTTACAATTTGAACTATTAAAAAAATTTTTTAGTTGATATTTGGGTAAATTTTGTATTTTCTTCTTTGAATAGATATCCTAGGAATTATTGTTTTGGGAGCAGGCCAAGGTACGCATGCCCAAGGTACCGGAAAACTATAACTTCTTTAAAAATTTTTGAATCCGGGACGCCCTAATATAGTTCGCCTCAACTCGTTGAGGTGCACCGAACCATGCCAGGATGTCCCGGATTCGATAACTTCAAACGAAGTTATAGCTCTGCAGTATCTTGGACTAGCGGGGGTACCTTGGGTGTACCCTATTGTTTTAAGCCTACCGATAGAAGGGATAGTTAATCCAGGGAGGGCAATTGATTGGTATTACAGTACCTAATTTGGCCTGAACAGGAACCGCGTCCACCCAATAAATTTCCGGACAACGGGAACCGTTGGAACACTAATACCTAAGGTTAGCGAACCTCAGACAATCCCCCTTGACTGGGACAACTCCACTAATAGGGATTGTTGGTAAGTTGGGGACCGGTTAACCCTCGGATTTCGTTTAATCAAAATTTAGTACGGGAACTTTTTATACGAGAACTTTTTGCCACACCCCGCTTAGCAGAGGTGTGCTTTTCGATTTTTAGAATCTGTTTCGGCATACCACAGCTGCTAAATAGACTAGAAATTTATTTCCCTCATATATAGTTTAATTACTTTTAAAAACCCAAATCTACCGGCATCTATTAATATTATCATTATATTCACTAAAACAATCGTTCAATTTATTTCCATTAATTAATTGGTTATTATTTTCCAATACTTTCCCAATACATTTTCGATTTGATAAAAGTTGTAAACGTTCATTATAAGAATATGGATCACACAAGAATTGGATAGCATTGACCATTTGCCGAAGATATTCTTTTTGTTCTGTTGATCCGCATTGGGATATATGTCCAGCAAAACAAGGCATTATTGTTTTGTAGGAACTTAAAAATATACCGAATATTTTGTAAATATGATATTATATCCCATAGCTAATAAAGCATGTTTCCTCTAATTGAATGACTCCTTCATTTGAATGCCCCTCTATGAGAGTAACAATTTGGACGATGATAAGATACGATTTTCGAGTTTCGAAAGGGTATCTGAAAGAGAGGTCATTACGTATGACCTAGTTACTTGTGGACCTCATTACGAACGAACTTCATTATAAGATTTATCCTTGGCACTTCAAAATCATAGCCCATAATGAGGCATATATTAAATAGGAGGGTTCTCGATTCTACAGTGTCCCCACACATTGACTAACCAAATTTAAAAAAATCATCTCATTGAGGTTATCTATAACAGTTATATTGGCTAGCTATTTATTTCTCCTTTAGCTAATGGGAAGGAGTAATAGGCAGCTGCTAATAGGAAGGAGAAATAGGCAGCAAAATCATCGTCCGGTATTTTTTGCACTTCACCTCCTCCGTATAGCTATATATCCGATATCTAAAAGAAGTCATACGAAGTCATTACTCCCACAGCTTTTAATACACTAATACTGTTAGGTATGCTTCTAAATCGGACCGAGACGAGATCTCGCAGAGAAAATCGCTGCCTTTTCACATAGGGTATCCCTTATCCAATCTCTCCTTTACACTAATATTGGATTTCATAGTGAAAGCAGGCTAACTTTATAATCCAATTTAAAATATACCTGCAATATTTGTTCAACATTTCAATAGTAGAAATTTGGAGCAAACTTTTAACCAAATTTTTATTTAAAGGTACTCCCACAATTTTTAATGGCTCTACACATTGTTGGAGAATATTAGCTGAACACCCATTCCTTTTTTCAATTTTTAGTTGAAATTGAGAAAATAACAATTTAAATTTTATAAAAATTAGAAAAATAAATAAGCATTTTTGGTAATTAAATAAATTATTTTTCGGTTTATTCGTTGCCATATCTACATAATAGATAGGGGGAAATTTATTAAAATAATTAAAATTAATTTAATAAATTATTTAAAAAATAATTTTACGCCAAAATATTCACTAAATGAGGCAATTTGTCTTTTTTTAAAAATACCGTATGAACGGCCTCTATTTGAGAGACACCCTTCATTACTCTCCATAATACCTTCAATTAAATCTCGCACTCTTCTTAAAGCCTTCTTTGAAGTCACGCCCTCCAATAGGGTTGTCGGTTTCACCAAATTCTTCGGTTAAACGAAACCGAACCGAAAATCTTCGGTTCGGTTTGAAACCTTGGGAGGCAATTGATCAGGCTACACAAAAACGACCTTACTTTCCCTCACAAACTTTTGAAAAATAGAGAGCGGTTGCCGTTCAATTCAAAAAATTAAAATAGGTATATCTATATTAGTGTTCGGCAAAATTCAATTTTTCCGGACCCGTTTTTTTCTTTGCAACTAGAGCCGGGACGTGTCCAGCAGGGTTTTTCCGAATTAATCCGGTCCGGTTTTAGTCCGGAAATCTAAAAAAAACCCCGGGTTTGGGATCTAGACTCGGAAAATCCGGCCGGATTTGGTCTAGCGCCGGTCACTAATATAGGTACATATATTGTCTATAATGCATCTTCGGAGGAAATAGATCAGGCTACCCAAGACACGATTCGGAAAATTTTTTTGAAAACCCCCACCCATCCTATAGAACTTGCCCCCCTTATAATAAATTGTCCTAGCTCCTTTAATTAAATAAAGCCAATAAAATCAATTAACTTTAATAGCCCAAATAAATTTGAAGCGATCGGAATGGCAGGAACCTTCTCGCTCACTTTGAGGTCAAGAAAATTGTAAACAAATGGGAGACAAAATATTTTTATTTGTCTTTCTACTTTATTAAAAATAAAAAATTTTATGTGGACAATAAATTAAATAAATTTTAAATTTTAAATTAAAAATAAATATTAAAAAGAAATTTTTATATTTTAAATATGCCAACGTCAAAATTCAATTTTGCCGGCCAAATTCAATTAATTTTCTAAAAATCAGCTTTTCATTGTATTCTTATACTAGGCATCTAAATAATTATTTTATAATATATTCCTCGATCCCCTTTGAAAGACTCTCTTATTATAGTGGATTTTGAGTGATTAAAGAGGATTATGAGGGATTAAGCATGCTTATTAAACGGAATTCTTGGATTTTGTCTTAATATCGGGAGCTTATTAATCATCTAACTCCTCTTGGAGGGATTTTAGGGGATTTGGAGTTTACCGGGCTAAAATCTCGAAACCCCGGAACCCTTGATTTTATCAATATATCTGGCTTCCGGGTTACCCTCGGACGCGGCTCGGTGTCCAAATCATATTATAACTCCGACCCTGACCTTTTTTGGCTAGAACACCGACCTCGAACTGTTGACCTCGACCCTGCTAAAAAATTCTCCCAACGGTGGCATCTTGAGTTTCGACTTGTAATATACATAGAAGGTGGACTCTGACGGAAAAGGCTAAAATTACTTTGATTAACACTTCAGTTAGTGTTTTCTACAATCATCAGATAATCTATCAGCCTCGGCTGTGTATCAAAGTCTAATTAATATCGTAAATGTTCAGATAGAAACACATAAAGTCTATTGTTTTTACCTCTTCCTCAACTAGGAAAGCGACCCTCAGGCTTAATTTCTTCCAATTCAGAGGCCTAAAAGTCTTTTTTAATAGAACATTTACAGTATGCGAAATGTCTAAAACTAGGGAAACTACCCCGAACGCTCGGAGGCGGGTATGGTCGGGCTACGGAGTTTTCACATTGTTTCGGGGCGTGATTCAGGTCGGGGCAGCAAAATAAATGTGAGAAATCTTTCGGGAACGAAGTTAAGGTACGGGTAAAACTCTCTAAAAACCTACCCTTAAAATTTAAAACGATCAGATCTGCCGTTGATTTTTTCTCTTATAAGCGTCATATTGTCGGCGTAAATACAAATTAAAATCTTCATCAACATCTGGTATTTTTGGTTTTTTTCCAATTTTTTGTTTCTCCATTTCATCAATTTCATTAAAATCGCCCAATCGTTTATTCTTCCCTTTTAAATTTTCAGTATCTTTAAAAAATATTTTTACTGAAAAATTAACAGTAGGATCATATTTGCAAGGATCGAAAACTTAAATTTGTATCTGGTGTTGAACCCAACTCCGTCTAACCCTGAACCCGCCCTTTTCTGGCTTAGAACCCCGACCCCGAACTTTTTGACCTCGACCTAGTAGAAATTGAAGTTATGAAATGAGGGTAACTTGGTCTTGAAAACTTAATATTGAATATAACCACAGATCCGGAGCAGGGCTGTTTGCAATTGCGTGTTTTTTGACTTGCGGATTGTGGATTGTGTTTGAGGATTTTAAAATTAGAATTGTGGATTGCGGCTGCGGAAAATCTTTTCGTGGTTGCGGAAAATCCCTGATCAGGGGTTAAGGTATTACAAACCCGTTCCATGATGGCAGAATATTGGTATTTAGATTGACCGTAATTAAAATCTATTTAACGTAAGCTAGTTATAAGGGGGCATCTTAGAGACGTCCGAGACCGAAAATCTTCCAAGACACAAGACCAAGATTACACTCCAAGACCGAAAAAAACCAAGAAAAGTCTTGGAATCAAGACTCAAGACCAAGAGTCTCGGACGTATCTAGGACATCTTATAGTGAAGTCAACACAAATATTTTTTAATTCATTTACTTTTTAATTGTTCATTTGCTTGATTATTATAAGCATTTTTGGTTTTCTCCATTCTATATTGTCCTCGTAACATTGCTGAAAACAAAGGGTCAACATCCGGTATTTTTACTTTTTTCAAAGGTTCATCAACCTGTTTTTGCTTATTTTTTTCATTATTTGGAGGGCGAGGAACTTGATTTTTAGTAATTTTATTGTCTTTTTTTACTAAATCTTCTAAATTAATAAATCGCATTTGTTCGTGTTTATTAGAATTTATTTTTTGATTTTCTTCAATTAGTTTCTCCTTTCCTTTAAAATTTGAAAAATTTTATTAAATTATTTTTTGTTTACATACTCACATATTAATCTTAAACAGTGGATTATAAATATTTGGAGTATCTTAAAACAGAGGGATTTATAGTAGAGTGTACCGTATATACTCTATTAATTACCCTCCCTCAAATAATTACCCTCTTTAATAATTACCCCCTCCCTTTCCTTTGCTAATTTCAAAAATATTGAAAAAATCGTTGTCAATTTTAATTATTGAAACATTATAAGAATTAATATCAAAAAATAAATGGATTTCCTCTTTGATTTATTGAGATATACCCAAAATTTAGCCCATCCTCTCGATTAATTACCCCCTCCAGAGGAGGTCGAAACAATAATAGTATATACGGTAATTAATACAGTATATACGGTAGTAAAGTTCCGAGGGGTTTTTTTTAATCCCGATCCAGATTTTGCTGATCCCGAGACTGAAAGATAGATCACGATCTCGATTTCGGCCAATCCCGATCCCTAGACGGGATAGGGACCTTGTAACATTTCTAATAAGACTTGAATTTCGTTGATCTTAAATCTAACCCGAATTATTAAATCGTCGATTATATTCTTCAATCAACTTTTCTTTATCTAATTTAAGGCCAAATCCTTGTTGTGTATTTTGATTAAAATTATTATTATAGTTTGGCGTTTCTTTTTGATCATTTTTGATTATTAAATTATTTTCTTAAAAATAATTTTCTTCAATTTGTCTAATCGGGATAATCGGGATAGATAATTGGGATAAAAAATCAGATAGAAAATTGGGATAAAAAATTGGGTTAGAAAATGGAGCAGACGGTAGACAGAAAGTTATGATTGGACGCATAATCTGGATCAGGCGCATAATCTGGATTAGCGCGGGGAGATCCGGACCCATACCGAATCTGGCTCTTCGGTCTTTTTCGGGCCCAGATATCCTGATCCGTCAAACTTACTCTGGATCCTTAAAAGGATAAATAGACTTAAAAAAGTGGGGAAGCCTAACTACTTGGAGTACCTCCTGGGCAGCTCTCTTAACCAATCTTTAATGAAATACCTAAAGTTGAAGGTTTGTGTAATTGTGGGTTTGCGTAAAATTGAGTTCCGATTGTATTATTTTGATATTCTTCAATTACTTTCTCCTTTCCTTTTAGGGTTTCTTTCCTTGCCTCTTGGTTTTTGCTTTGATTTTTGTAATAAGTTCGAAAATCTATTAAATAATTTCCTTAAAATAATTTTTTATTTTAATTAAATTATTGGGATCAGAGATAAGTCGGAATTCTTATGTCCTGTCTTTTCTCGATAAGTTTAAGATACCAGTTTCAAAAAAAACAACGGACATTTACCATAGAGATAACAACCATCCTTTTTTAATTTTCAGTTTCGCTAGGCTAGCTCCACTCGGAATTCCTATTTCTATTAGTTTTTTCCGGCTTTCCAATTTCCGACACCTCAGACAACTTGTAATTTCAAAATCTTTTCTTAAATTTTGGAAGACCTTTAAGCCAAAATCCTCTCCTATTTATTACGGTGATTTGCATTAATTTGGTCAAAAATAAGGCAAAATGTAATGCAATGCTTGACCTCACCTTCAGGAGAATTTTATAAGTTTCCTATTTTTCCATTTGTATTAGTTCCAATTTCCGACTTGGAACTAGCACACATTTCTAGCTATTCAGAGTAGCCATGTCCGGAACGTTCTTTCCCCTCCTAAGCTTAACGGATCCTGGGAAATCTTTGGTTGTCTGGATCCGAACCGAAAATTCCCTGGTATCCTGTCTTTTTTCAGGTCCGAATCTTTTTTCAGGTCCTGCCAACTTTAACTTCTACCTGGCATTTCATTAAACACAAAATCTGAAGGTTTTTGTAATAATAAATTATCCTGTTCATTATTATTTTTAGCAAAAGTCAAGCAGCTCGAATTTGACGAATTTGGAGAATTAAAATTATATTCATTATTAATTTCAAATTTATTTAATAAACTTGGTTTTAAAATTCCTTTTGTATTTACAAATTCTTCATATTTTTTTTGAATTATATTTTTAAATTCTTCACTAATGTCGGTATCCGTTAGCAATTTTACGACAAAATTTTGCAATAAAATTACATCATTTCTTTCTCCTCGGATATTTTGTCCTTCAGGAGCAGCGAAAATAACCAAGAAATTTAACAGAAAAATAGACAAATTAATTAATTTTGTCATTTTTGATTAGTTATCTATAAAGAAATGATTTATAAAAACTTCAGTGTAAGATAACCCCTTTGGTCAAATCATACCTGAACTGGAACTAATCCCCAGGGTACTAGTCCCCCAGGCACTAGTCCCCCAGGCACTAGTCCCCCAGGTACTAATCCCCAGGGTACTAGTCAGACGTGGGCGAAACGTTTCGTTTCGTTTCGTTGTTTCGTATGTTTCGTATGATTTTTACTGTTTCGTCTCGTTTCGTTACGAAACACTTTTAAATTTGTTTCGTTTCGTTTCGTTACGAAACACCTGTGATTTTTCAACGAAACGAAACAATTTTTTAAGCCTAAACTAAGGCCAAAATCTATAAAATTAACCATCTTTTATTGAAAATTAAAAAAATTTTCGCCTGCGGCGCTGAAAAAGGAAGATATCAATTACTTATATACTACAAATCCGTTTATACTCCACTCCCTAATCCGCATATACATATTACTTAATCGACGACAAATTCTATTACCGGACTCGCATCATAATTTAAAAATTGCGGATTGCGAGTTGCGGAAATACTGGAACCGGAACTTCCGGCGAAGCATTAGCTTATATCGCTCTCCTCTCGAAATGGAGATATGGAGACAATTTGGGTAGGCAATGGAGCAAGATAGTGAATTTTTTGGCCTACGGCCTTTCAAAATTTTAAAATTTTTCGTCTGCGGCGCTTAAAATAAAATTTTACTTGAAAAATATTAAATTTTATTTGAAAAAAAGCGTCGCCAAAAATTCGGCTTCGAAAATGATTGACCCCCCCCCCCCCTTCCCCGAAAATTTTCCTTGCTACGGGCCTGGCTTATGGGACAAATTGTTGTAAATAAACCAAAAACTAAATCATTTATAAATCGTAGGCGACTAATAAAGTATTTGAGGTCGAATAATTGCGAAATAAATGAAGTTTTGAAAATTTTTTGAATATTAAAATGTTTCGTTTTGTTTCGTTTCGTTTCGTAAGATTTAGGTTGTTTCGTTTCGTTTCGTTAACGAAACGATTTTAAAAAAATTTTGTTTCGTTTCGTTTCGTCAGAAAAAAATTTTGAGTTTCGCCCAGGTCTGGTACTAGTCCCACAGGAACTAGTCCCCAGGTACTAATTCCCCAGGTACTAGTCCCCCAGGCACTAGTCCCCCAGGTACTAATCCCCCAGGACTAGTCCCCCAGGTACTAATCCCCAGGGTACTAGTCCCCCAGGTACTAATCCCCAGGCACTAGTCCCCCAGGTACTAATCCCCAAGGTACTAATCCCCCCGAGTACTAGTCCCCCAGGCACTAGTCCCCCAGGTACTAGTCCCTCAGAAACTAGTCCCCCCCCCCCCCCCCCCGAGTAATAGTCCCCCAGGTACTAATCCCCCAGGTACTATAGGCCCATGATCTGGCCCAAGTCAATAAATCAAACACCAAGGAACAGGCCCAGGCTTTTCAAAAATCTCCATCTCTACAATAAACCTCTCACGTAACAATATTAAATATTGGGGTTATGTTAAGATTAGTTCTGAATATATTAAAAATTAAGACAGGCCTCGGCTTTTTGAAACGATTTTTAATACTTGTTTGGCTAGCTGAGTGAGAGGAGAAGGTATGAGAGCGAGAGCTGCCTAAGCGATACCCTGGATTTTATATATCCCTCGCCTTTAAATAAAAAAAAAAAATTTTTTTAAGTAACGAATGAAAAGTGAAAAATAAATTCTTATTACTTGTGCTTTTATTTAAATCTGATTTCCTGTTTACATAAAATTAAAAGCACTTTAATTATTTCCGGCTCCCCTACAAAGGATAGATAAATTAAAGGATAGATGCACTAAAGGATAGATACGCCCAAAAACTATCAAAGGATAGATGCATCAAAGGATAGATTCGCTAAAGGATAGATACGGTCAAAAGCGATCAAAGGATAGACAGCGGAATAGGTCGGTTGAGTCTGGACAAAAATATTTAACCAACAGAATCTTCGCTGGAAAAACTGTTTTTGTACTGCTACGGAGGGTAGGCCGGGCATGGTCTTCGCTACACGGTGGCCGTGCTTCGCTGCGGTCGTGCGTAGCGAAGCGGCGGCCGTAGCAAAGCGGCGGCCGTCGTTCCGCTCGACATTCCCGGCTTCCTCCGCAGCGGCAAAAACTTTTTTCCGCGAATATACTAAAGTAAGAATAAAATAAAAATCAGAACAAACCTGAAATCATAAGAAAAATCAGAACTTGAACCATCAAAAAAGTGCACTTAACAGTTGATACTCAACTTGCCTCCAAACTTTATCTATTTTTTACCCAATTTTAGACGTGTCTATACTTTAATAGATTTTACCCTAATCTATCCTTTGGCGCATCTATCCTTTGATACATCTATCCTTTAATCGTTTTTTGCCTTATCTATCCTTTAGCAGCTTTTGGCCGCGTCTATCCTTTGATCGATTTTAGCCGTATCTATCCTTTGATTCATCTATCCTTTGAGCGGGCACGTTATTTCCCAATGATGCAATGATTGTTTTTAAAGTGCTTGCTATAAAGGGCAACATTGTGAAACATGTATACGTCTGATAAATAAGACTTTCATAATGCACTTTTTATTAACGATAAACAAAGTTAGGTGATATGTAGTCTCGAGAAAAATTATTGGTCTTGAGAAAGAAGATCAAGAAATGGTTTTTCTATATTTTGAAGCTTGCCAGTAGGTGATCGAGTGTTCTAAGTCCGAATCTGAGATTAGAATTTGAGTAAAGCAGCTGGGCTACAGCTATTTCCATCCATTAGCTAGTGCGAAAGGTTATTCGGCGGCTGTGAGCGAACCGGCATCGTGCGAAAGAACCGGCATCGTTTCAATGTTTACCCGAATTCGCTTGGTCGAATTCGGTTCCAGAATTCAAAATTAACTCGATTACCTACCGATAAACCTTAAAGATGCCAAAAAAGCTAAGGATCAATGATCTTCACTACATACTATCCAAAGTTAGTATATCCTCGCTTTGTTTATCCGGATATCCGGAAAAGCCTGCCTAACTTTTCAGCCTACACTATCTTTTAGAAAAACGGTATATTTATTCAACATTAATAACAACTATGCAATTATACAGTTGAACATCGGTTTTAATTTCCCCCCCCCCTGAGGAAATCTCAGTTAATATGAAGAGTATCTGAATTCGGGGATATGCCTCGAGCTTATATCCTCTTCCTACCCGGTAGCCACCCAAATTTTCAAATCGAATCTAAAAATGAGGGTTATCTAGAATTAGGGGAAGAGAGGCATTTAAACCCGAAGGGCACTACTCCGGAAACCCCGAACCCGACACTCCGGCCCCCGAAGGCTCGGAGTGCTACCCTAATTTAAAATCGAGGTCCGGCTGTATTTAGGTAATTAAGAACAAATATTCTAACATTTTTAGCAATCAACCCATTCTATCTACATTCTAAATCAACTAACTATTAAATTCTCTATATTTTTGGAATCCCAAAAGCAATTCCAGATTTTTCTATTCCAACTTCATTCACTCCACTTCTAATCTTGACAAGTCCTTTTTCTCCCCATCCAGTGCTCCATGAATTTGCAATTAGCCAGAAAGGCATACTCTTTCCACTACACGTTTGGGTACCCCAACCAATTATTCGGACAGCATGTCCTCCTACTTTTTTGGCATTTGCTGTCTTCTAAAAATAATTTTTTGTTCCATTAAAACCCTTAGAATTTACAAAATAAACTCCAGATCTGTATGACATAAAGTCGTTATAAACATCAAAACAAGCAACGACTGGGCCATTTGCCATTATCTCATTTTTAATAGCTTGAACGGTTGCAGTACTTCCTTGAAAACCCTTTGCACCCGTTGCTAAATAGATAAGATTAGAGGGAGCTTTCCAGCTTTTATAGTACTTCAGTTGTCATCTGTTTCACCTCTTAATCCCTTACAGTATGAATTCCCCTTCGCTCCTATATTCCCTTAAATAATAAGACACTAGGAGTATCGGTACCCCTCCCCCTCCCCCTCCCCCCCCCCCCCCCCAGCCCTATAACATGATGGTTAGAGCTTTTGATTCTCTTTCCATTGGTATCAAGAAAAATGAATGAGTGACCATTGAGTTATAAAGTCGGGACTGAACTCCGGACTGAACTGCTCCGAGAGGAACTATCTTTAAGTCATTCAACCCCATTTTCTCAGCGTTCCCTTCTATTCCACCAGACAGAACTAAATTGCTCTCTAGTCTTTTAAAAATATTTTCCTCCTTTAAATTACCAAAGTGTTTATCTTTTGCATATGCTGTCTTCCAGTTTGCTGTACATGCTGATTTACAGGGTGACCTAGGTGTTGCTCCACCGGATGCATATGGATATGGTTTACATCCTCCCTTCGTTTTATAGTCTGTTCCTGTACATACTCCTTTGCTTTGTATCCATTTCCAAGCATCTAAAGGCCAACCACCTTGGCACCCATCTCTACTCATCGAACAGGATAATACATCGAGAGCAGAAAATTGGGAGCCTGCATCTGTTCCAATTTTTTGGTTTTTCTTAGCCTTAGCAATACAATAACGGTCTGTGTAAGTAGAAGCGGTAGATACTGCCCAACAACTTCCACATTGTCCTTGATCTTAAATAAGGATTAATAGTGCCGTTTGGATAGCCAGACCCTGAGATCAACGCTCAGTCCGGTCGCGTTTCTCTCTCCCTTAACAGTAAGAAAGAGGCAAATGTTAAGCCCTCGCTCAAGCTTAACCCTCCCCCGAAGCTTAAGTCTTCTATTAAAGTTTATCCCTGGGCAGGCATCGAACCTGCAAACTCGTGGCATTTATTGTCGTCGCTTTCACTCACCTCGGATCTACCTACTTATCTACCGGGGCGCCGTTTTAACCTTCTCCTTTAATAAATCCTTTAACTCCCGTATTAAGCGTTTTGATTGATCTCCTCTTCACTATGCATCTTCCTTTTTTAATAAAATAACTGTTCTAGATTTCCAACTTTCTCCTTCAAGGAAGCTTAATCAAAGGTTTAGTATGTAGACTGGAGATCGTGACAAGATTTCGAACAAAGAAAAAAGGGTCCAAACAACACTATTACCTTGAATATGTCCTATAATAGCTGAACAACCCGACCATTTAGTTCTAGCATCAAATTCAATTTTTGTAGAACAACTTCCCTTTACCGTCCCCTCAACTTTTGGAGGTTCTGCCTGTGTATGGTTTTTATTCTCCTCGGGTATAATTGTCCCGCAAAGCTTCTTCTGCTCTATTAAAGGCAATCTAGTTAACTCATTTACTTCTGCTGTCCATATCCCCCCAGTCAATCCATTAATTTCGTCTACAAGTTTCTGAACTATAGACAAATCTAATAATCCGTCTAGCAATTTTGAGGAGACTAATAAAGGAAATAAAAATAATAAAATTAATTTAGTGTTAATTTTAAACATTTTTTAAAGCTTTTTGGAGGGAAATTCGTATTTTGCTTGAATTTTAAAAAATATTTGGGGGTATTTATATGTAACTATTATTTATTTAACTTCCAGACATTAATTTATTTTTTTTTGTACTTTTAAATAAATTTTTAACTAAATTAATTTTTAAAAATAAAATAATAACAAAATATTATTTAATTTTTTATTTAATATTGGCAGATGAACAAACTTAACTATATAAAATTACCTCTTGGAGGGGTTTACGTTACCATTCTTAATCTAAAAGGAGTCGCGAGGGCCGAAGGCCCGAGCTGACACCCATCTAAAAGGAAGTGCGAGGGCCGAAGGCCCGAGCTAACACCCATCTAAAATGAAGGTCGAGTGCCGAAAGCCCGAGTTAACACACAACTAAAAGAGAGGGCGAGGGCCGGAGGCCCGAGCTAAAACCCATCTAAAAGGGAGTGCGAGGGCCGAAGGCCCGAGCTGACACCCATCTAAATGGAGTCGCGAGGGCCGAAGGCCCGAGCTGACACCCATCTAAAAGGGAGGGCGAGGGCCGGAGGCCCGAGCTAACACCCATCTAAAAGGGAGTGCGAGGGCCGAAGGCCCGAGCTGACACCCATCTAAAATGAAGGTCGAGGCCGAAGGCCCGAGTTAACACACAACTAAAAGAGAGGGCGAGGGCCGGAGGCCCGAGCTAACACCCATCTAAAAGAGAGTGCGAGGGCCGAAGGCCCGAGCTGACACCCATCTAAAAGAGAGGGCGAGGACCGAAGGCCCGAGCTGACACCCATCTAAAAGGGAGGGCGAGAGCCGGAGGCCTGAGCTGACACCCATCCAAAAGGGATGGCGAGGGCCGAAGGCCCGAGCTGACAACCATCTAAAAGGGAGGGCGAGGGCCGGAGGCCCGTGCTGACACCCATCTAAGAGGGAGGTCGAGGGCCGGAGGCCCGAGCTAACACCCATCTAAAAGAGAGGGCGAGGGCCGAAGGCCCGAGCTGACACCCATCTAAAAGGGAGGGCGAGAGCCGGAGGCCTGAGCTGACACCCATCCAAAAGGGAGGGCGAGGGCCGAAGGCCCGAGCTGACACCCATCTAAAAGGGAGGGCGAGAGCCGGAGGCCTGAGCTGACACCCATCCAAAAGGGAGGGCGAGGGCCGAAGGCCCGTGCTGACACCCATCTAAGAGGGAGGTCGAGGGCCGGAGGCCCGAGCTAACACCCATCTAAAAGAGAGGGCGAGGGCCGAAGGCCCGAGCTGACACCCATCTAAAAGGGAGGGCGAGAGCCGGAGGCCTGAGCTGACACCCATCCAAAAGGGAGGGCGAGGGCCGAAGGCCCGTGATGACACCCATCTAAGAGGGAGGTCGAGGGCCGGAGGCCCGAGCTAACACCCATCTAAAAGAGACAACGAGGGCTGAAGGCCCAAGCTGACACCCATCTAAAAGAGAAGACGAGGGCCGAAGGCGAAGTGACTCTAAGTGGAAGGATGAGTCCCAATGAAGGCTAATCTTTTGTTCCAGGCATAAAAAATCGCTAGCGGCGCGCGAAGCGCGCCCCCAAAGCCGTAGGCTTTCGAACGGGCAGAGCCAAATTTAAACCCAAAGCAAAATTTAACCGCCACAGTGTCCTGATATCCACCCCAGTGGTCAAACCCATCGCTAGTTTTCAATAATTAAATAAATTTATGCACTTTTTAAAAAATATTTAGACAAAATTTAAAAAATTAAATTTATCGTAAACACTCTAATTGAAGCCCACCTCTAATAGAAGACCACCTCTAATATAGGCCCACTTGAAAAGACCCATTGAAAGATATAAGCCCAGGGCTTCAATTAGAGTATTTACGGTAAATTAATTTTTATATTGAGAGACAAAACACTAGCTAGAGAGCGAGATTTTCAAAAAACCTTGACCTTGATCCTTAATTTCATTTGGGTACCTTGACCAGATTCTTGACCTTGAGTCAAGGAAAAATCAAGAAATTCTGAAAAATGCCTTGATCTGGACTCTGGACCCAGGAAAAATCAAGGTCCGGATCCAGATCCAGCTCGCTCTCCACAAAACACTGTCGGACCTAAACAACGCCCACACTTGAGGATAAAAAATACCACTAAAAATTTTAGTTAAGTTTGTTCATCTGCCAATATTGACTAAAAAATTAAATAATATTTTGTTATTATTTTATTTTTTAAAAATTAATTTAGTTAAAAATTTATTTAAAAGTACAAAAAAAAATAAATTGTCTGGAAGTTAAATAAATAATAGATATATAAATACCCCCAAATATTTTTAAAATTCAAACAAAATTCGAATTTCCCCCCAAAAAGCTTTAAAAAAATGTTTAAAATTAACACTAAATTAATTTTATTATTTTTATTTCCTTTATTAGTCTCCTCAAAATTGCTAGACGGATTATTAGATTTGTCTATAGTTCAGAAACTTGTAGACGAAATTAATGGATTGACTGGGGGAATATGGACAGCAGAAGTGAATGAATTAACTAGATTGCCTTTAATAGAGCAGAAGAAGCTTTGCGGGACAATTATTCCCGAGGAGAATAAAAACCATACACAGGCAGAACCTCCAAAAGTTGAGGGGACGGTAAAGGGAAGTTGTTCGACAAAAATTGAATTTGATGCTAGAGCTAAATGGCCGGGTTGCTCAGCAATTATAGGACATATCCAAGGTAATAGTGTCGTTTGATCCTCTATTCCTCTCTATTTCGCTTATTTTGCATAGGGCATAGGACCTATGCCCTATGCAAAATAAGCGAAATAGAGAGGAATAGAGGATCAAACGACACTATTACCTTGGATATGTCCTATAATTGCTGAGCAACCCGGCCATTTAGCTCTAGCATCAAATTCAATTTTTGTCGAACAACTTCCCTTTACCGTCCCCTCAACTTTTGGAGGTTCTGCCTGTGTATGGTTTTTATTCTCCTCGGGAATAATTGTCCCGCAAAGCTTCTTCTGCTCTATTAAAGGCAATCTAGTTAATTCATTCACTTCTGCTGTCCATATTCCCCCAGTCAATCCATTAATTTCGTCTACAAGTTTCTGAACTATAGACAAATCTAATAATCCGTCTAGCAATTTTGAGGAGACTAATAAAGGAAATAAAAATAATAAAATTAATTTAGTGTTAATTTTAAACATTTTTTTAAAGCTTTTTGGGGGGAAATTCGAATTTTGTTTGAATTTTAAAAATATTTGGGGGTATTTATATATCTATTATTTATTTAACTTCCAGACAATTTATTTTTTTTTGTACTTTTAAATAAATTTTTAACTAAATTAATTTTTAAAAAATAAAATAATAACAAAATATTATTTAATTTTTTAGTCAATATTGGCAGATGAACAAACTTAACTAAAATTTTTAGTGGTATTTTTTATCCTCAAGTGTGGGCGTTGTTTAGGTCCGACAGTGTTTTGTGGAGAGCGAGCTGGATCTGGATCCGGACCTTGATTTTTCCTGGGTCCAGAGTCCAGATCAAGGCATTTTTCAGAATTTCTTGATTTTTCCTTGACTCAAGGTCAAGAATCTGGTCAAGGTACCCAAATGAAATTAAGGATCAAGGTCAAGGTTTTTTGAAAATCTCGCTCTCTAGCTAGTGTTTTGTCTCTCAATATAAAAATTAATTTACCGTAAATACTCTAATTGAAGCCCTGGGCTTATATCTTTCAATGGGTCTTTTCAAGTGGGCCTATATTAGAGGTGGTCTTCTATTAGAGGTGGGCTTCAATTAGAGTGTTTACGATAAATTTAATTTTTTAAATTTTGTCTAAATATTTTTTAAAAAGTGCATAAATTTATTTAATTATTGAAAAATATTTACATATTTTTCAACCCCTCCAAGAGGTAATTTTATATAGTTAAGTTTGTTCATCTGCCAATATTAAATAAAAAATTAAATAATATTTTGTTATTATTTTATTTTTAAAAATTAATTTAGTACTACATGGGCTCCAAATTTCAAAAAATTTTCGCCTGCGGCGCTGAAAATGGACGAAAGCTTGAGGTTAAGACTGTCAGGGCTTTATTTCTTGTATCAGCGAATTTTGACATGTCATGCGTTGAAATGCACAAAATGCCCAATGGAAGCAAGAAATTATTAGAAAAGATTCATTTAAGAGAGAAATATAAAAGATTTGAGCACGAACAAATATTTTCCAATTTAATTTTGAGTATACTTTAAATTTGGAAATTTTCTCCCTATATACTTTTTTATCAAGATTTTGATACTTTTGAGTGGCATTTTGTCGATGAGAGCCCTGGCATAGGTAGATAAGATGTCAACAATCTCAACCCCCAATCCTCCCCCCCCCCCATTCCAACTCTCGATTCCTCTCTTTTCTATTCTCGTCTACATTAGAGATCGGACTAAGGAGATCTTGTCTTGCTCCGATTCCAGGCTATATACATACCAAACCTCTGATTAAACAAATGAAGGAGGGTGTGTTGAAAAGATGGATTATCATAGCTATGCAACTTAGCGCTGATTTAGCCACTTAGCCATCTTTTTATCATTAATATTATCTTATTAAAGACCAAAGACCATGTGGAAGTTGTTGGGCTGTATCTACCGCCTCTGTCTATACAGACCGTTATTGTATTACTAGACTCAAGAAAGGTCAAGCAACCTCTGCAACAGATGCAGGCTCTCAATTTTCTGCTCTAGATATATTATCTTGTTCAATAAGTGGAGATGGGTGCAAAGGCGGCTGGCCTTTAAATGCATGGAACTGGATAAAAAGCAAAGGAGTATGCACAGGAACAGACTATAAAACGAAAAGCGGGTGTAAACCATATCCATATACACCCGGTAAACCAGCAACTAGGTTACAATGTAAATCTTCATGTACAGCAAACTGGAGGACAACATATCCCAAAGATAAACATTTTGGTAATTTACAAAAGAAAATTTTTTATAGAGTTCGGGTTGAATTCTACCAGGAAAAACTTTTAAGGGATAATTCTGTTGGTTAGGAGATTAAGTTAATAGTACCACATAAGGCAATGTGATAAAGTGTTAGAGGTACATCGCAGTGTACCGCGAGCCCAATGTACCTATGAGCTATAACTTCGCCAGAATTATCGAATTCGGGGCATTATGGTATGCTCAGCTCGATGCTAGGGAGTCCTGGATTCGATAATTTCGAAGCAAGTTATAGCTCGGCGGTCATTAGTCTCGTGGTACGTTGGCCTGCTCACAAGTTGTGCTCACCTATCCGATAAATCATTCAACACTTGCTCACAATAATATTCATACATATTTCCTAAGCAACAGTAAAAGTGTTGTTGTAGAAGATAAGAGTAACAGTGAAAAGAATCATTACAGGGAGGGATTAAAGGGTCAAACTAAGAGCAACTGGATTACTATAAAAGCAGAAACAATTTTATCATTTCTTTCCCATCAATGCGTACCATTTGACATATTTTAATCTGATTTATCTAGCAACAAGTGTTGGAGGTCTTCAAGGAAGTACAGCAACCGTTCAAGCTATTAAAAACGAGATAATGGCAAATGGCCCAGTCGTCGCTTGCTTTGATCTTTATAGTGATTTTGTGGCATACAAATCTGGCGTTTATTTTGTAACTCGTAGATTTGATAATAAACATACACATTATTTTTTAGAGGACTGTAAATGCCCAGAAATTGGACGGCCATGCTGTTAAAATAATTGGTTGGGGTACTCAGACTTGTAATGGACAGAATATACCTTTCTGGTTAATTGCAAATTCATGGAGCACTGCCTGGGGAGAAAAAGGACTTTTCAAGATTAGAAGTGGAGTGAATGAAGTTGGAATAGAAAAAACTGGAATTTCATTTGGGATTCCAAAAATGTAAATAAAAGTTAGTGGTTTAGGAATTTAGGATTTAATAGTTAGAATTTTGTATCCGTTCATAATGATATTCAGTCTGACTTCGATTAATACCAGAGGTGGGTCGGAATTCCGATTTCCGACCTCCGACGTTTTTTTCCTTCCGAGTTCCGACTTTTGCCCCAGTTCCGATTTCCGACACCTCGGACTGTTCCGACCCACCTCTGATTAATACCACAAATTTTAAATACCAACACTCTTAGGGACGATTTTTAGGATTTGTTTGGTTACTGCGTTGAGAAAATCCAAGAGCTTCAAATTAAGTAGCCCTCGATTTTAAACAAGATTTTTTTAACACTATAGGTATTTAAATCGAGGTCCGATTGTTTATTTGCTATATTGTTTATTTGTTAAATTTTTTTTACTTTTTTTATTAGATAAAGTAAATAGGGTATTTGTTTGTTCTCTAAAATTACCTAAACAATTGCAATTTTAAGATTTTTATTTTTATAAAAGTCTATATTTACTTCCATTTGTGATAAGACGACCAATTAATTTATTTTATTACTAAAAATATTACTAAAAATAATCAATTTAATAATTAAAATAAGAAATGTTTATTTTCCCGCTCCCCAATATTTCCATTGGAGATCTTCTCTTCTTTTACAAGGCCAAAACTGCCCAACAAAAAAATAGGGATGATGACAGTCAAATGAGAGAAGCTATTTCTGCAGTCTCTTTTGACTATGGAAATGCTTTTCATGTTGGTATAATTGTAGATGAACTAAAGGGAAGGGTTATACATGCTGCTAAAGATGGAGTTGTAATTCAGGTACTCCTCTTCCGGTTACCTTCCTATTCTCCTTTTTCTCTCGAGAATTACAAAATGGTCAAAAGAAGGATTGGTTCGGAACCAAACTGAAGCACCGAAATTTTCGCTTATTCGATTCTGGCCGGGCATCCGAGGTATTTCCAAACCGAGATCACTAGGAAAAAGCATATAATGTTCGGCCAAATAGAACAGATAGGTTATCGAGATTTTCGATATTGATCTCGTTTCTCGTTCGACCCTCCCAATTCGGTTCTAATGTCAACCATAAAAAAATTTCATACCATCGTATAGAGCTAGGTCGATTTCATATAGCCAAATTTTTTTACTTTTTCACGAAAATATGGGAATGTAGGTCCTTTGATATGGCCTTGACCATTTCCAAAATTTTCGGAGAAAAGGGAAGGAATGTAGCGGAGAAGAGTGTGATAAAGGAGAATTACTTTTAAATTTTATAGAATATTGTGGATGCCCTCAAAGATTTAAGCCCAGAATATGCAGAATTATGTCATGTAGAACTTAAAAATGAATGGAAAAGGGCTGCTGTCAATTGGGCCTTGAAGCAGTTGGGTAGTGGATATAATGATCTTTTCTCGCCTGATTGTATCAATTCTGAGGGGAAAAGAGCTTTTTATTGTTGTCAACTAGCTGGTTTTTATTTTAATTATTACAGTCGAATCTCAATATTGCCACCAATCTTACTATCAATTTAGTATACCTCATTATAAGACCATCCCTCAATTTAGTATACATCTCATTATAAACCAACCCTCAGTTTAGTGTACACCTCATTATAAGACCAACCTCAATTTAGTATACAAGTCATTATAAGATAAACCCTCAAATTAGTGTACACCTCATTATAAGACTACCCCTATTTAGTGTACACCCATTATAAGACCAACCCCTATTTAGTAAACAAATCATTATAAGACTAACCCTCAGTTTAGTGTACACCTCATTATAAGACATTTTTTCAGTTCCGAGAGTGTATTTTATAGCGATATCTTTATCTTATATAAATTTCTTTCTTAAATAATTTTTTATACTTCCCTCATAGTGAAATCCTATGCAGAAACAAATGATCAAAACAAAGGACTCAGCCCATTCCCGAAACACGAATTGAATTTTCTTGATTCTAAAGGAGAGATACTCCCATTTTGGCTGGATTATTATCGGTAAAATCATTTTGCCTTTAATTTTAAAAGTTTTTTTCTAAGCAAACTTTCACCTCAAAATCCACATCCTCCACAAGGACAGCCAGGATCTCATCCAAGTGTGAGTGTATTCTATCAGTTGATAATGGGAGGTATCTGTGATAATACAGATAAACACAATAGCGTCCTCATCGATTATAACTAGAGATCGGCACAGGACTCTGCACAGGATTTTTCAGGATCCTGTCCGAAATCTTGTCTTTTTTTCAGTTTTCAGGGTTGTCAGAATTAATCCTGCAGGAGCCTGTCCTGTATGAAATTTTAAAACACAATCCTGATACAAGATCTTGCAAATGCAATTTTACCGATCTCTAATCATAACTTCAAGTACACTATTTTTATTGTGTTTTCGATTTTTAAATTAAGTACACAATAGTCTGACCATTTTACAAAAAGTTATCGATGTCACAGGTGTCACATGTCACAGGCAGAAAAAGTCAGTTTTCCGTCTATAACTTTTGTTGAAATGATCAGATCAGGCCAGCTATGAAAAAATGTCGAATTCGAGACTTTTCGAATGATATGAGAATTATTCTTATCGGTCGAAAATCAAGAAAGTTATGGCCATATATTGAATAGGCGTATACTGTACGGCGGCACCGAATCGTCCTTTTCCGGGATTTTTTATATTGGACACTTCAGTGCTCCCTTCACTTCTTTGGGGTACAGCCCGGCGCGCGGCCATAACGGCGCAAAGCCATAACTAGCTTCAGGATTTCCGAATCTTATTAAATTTAGTAGTAAACGATTCCTCTCATCGAGATAAAGAGATTGGTACCAAAATTATTAAGGGCCAGAAATTTTCCAGCAAGTTATGGCTTTGCGCCGTTATGGCCTCGCGCCTAATTGGGCGTGTTTTTTAGCGAACTTTCTTTAGTGAACCGAAAAGGTCCAAATTTTTTAGAAACTTCGTTCATCACAACTCCTCACAAGTATTGCAATTCAACATTTTTATGAATTTGTAGAGAACCCTATAGAACGAATGAGAAAATTTACAATTCCAAATGACTTACTTGCCGCTCTACATTTTGTAAATGGAGCTAGAATAAATCTTTCTGCTGGGAAATTATTTAAAATAATTGAGCCGAGGAATGGTTACTTTTAAATTTTAATTCTAAAAACATTTTTTTAAAGGAAATTTGCTTGCTGAATGCAAATCGGCTACTGGACCTGATATTACGCTTGCGGTACGAGTCGCTTCTGGAGCACAAAAGGAGTGGGGGAAAACGTCGTGGATTGATAGACAACAAATTCTTAATAGAACTGCTATTCTGTTGAGGTTGTTTTAGATTTTTTGGGCAGGTACCAGGGAAAATTTTTCGTGGGAAGGGTCAAATCCTTATTGAAATTTTGGACTTTTTAATTTTGGCACCTGCTTTTGTGCATACGAACTAGGGGTGGATTTGCCTTTCGCAGAATTCCGCCTTTTTGGGTCTTCAGCTTCAGCCTTTCGCTTTTTAAAAATTGAAAATTCTCCATCCCTGATACGAACGTACCTCATAAAATATAGCCAGAATTGATTTTTAATTGTGAATCAACTGAATGGGAAATTTGTGCGGATCGTTACAAATCCGCGAATATAAGGAGCCATTAACCAGACTAAAAATACTTGGAATTTTTTCTGAGCTGGATCCGTCAATCCTAGGCCCAAATATTTATCTGATACGTAAGGTACTATGTCAATACTACGCCCTATTCTTCCTGGCTACGGCCTACTTGACGTTGACTTTTTTGGGTTTTTACTCCTTACGGCTATATTCGGCATTTTATTCTCTCCTTATTTTTAAATTTTTCAGGGAACATGTCAACGAGCTTAGCGGTTGGGAAGTTCGTGATAACGGCAAACCAATTTCCGAAGCAAAAGCAGACATTCTCTCATGTGCCGACACTTTTGAATATTTTGCTGGTGTTCGTTTGGCCGGTGAACATTTTCCTTATGATGAACAAAATGAACGGTTTGCCTACACAAGAAGAGAACCTTATGGTGTTGTTGGAGCTATTGGTGCTTGGAATTATCCAATACAGGTATAATCTTTAGCTTTTAAATTTTCAACTGAAAGTTTAAATTTCTCAGACGCCTTGGCTTAAGAGTTAAATTTTTTCCCAGTTTGCAACTACGTTACTTCAAGTTATTAAATACTGATATAAGCTAACTCTGAACCCCCCCCCCCCAATTTTTCATCGTTAAAATCAAAATCACGTATATCCATATAGAATATAAGATAGCGGTTCCTTTGTAATTTTCGGATACCCGGAACCAATAAAGTATTCCGGAATGCTCGAACTTTTTTGATTCTGTATACTCGTAACCTCCACCCTCATCCTTTATTTGAGTAACGAGATTGGGTTCAAAATAAAAGGAAAATTAGACTATCTTGCTGGATTAGGTAACAACATCAGGAGCTTCCCCCTTATAACCAAGTCCATTGGCGTTTTAGTCAAATCCCGACAGCTAACTTCTAATTTTAATTTTAAAAAATTTTTTTATTTTAAAAGACAGCTTCTTGGAAAATAGCGCCAGCTATAGCCTGTGGTAATTCAATTGTTTATAAACCAAGTCCATTGGCTCCTATTTCGAGCGTATGTTTTTTACTTTAAAAAATTTTTAGAAAGGCCTTTTTCAGGTTCTGCTTGCACTTCTCCTTCAATGTGCCGGATTGCCAGATGGCGTTGTCAATATTTTACAGGGAGAAGCTGAGACGGGAGCGGCCCTTTGCGTGTCTCCTTTGGTCCGAAAAGTTTCTTTTACTGGAAGTGTTGAAACTGGGAAGGCAATTGCGAAAGCTTGTGCTAGTGAAAATATAAAGCCTGTAACTTTGGAATTGGGAGGGAAAAGTGCTTGCATTGTTTTGGAGGATGCATTAATGGAAGTGGCTGTTCATGGAGCTATGTTGGCTAATTTTTTGAGCCAAGGTATTTTGTCTAGGTCTTGAGAACATTTAATACTCATTTGGTTCTTGTCCGATTTGTTTGAAGGTTGGACTGGGTTACACGAAATTTGTCTTTTTTCGAACCGAAACCCGTTTCCTAGGAATATTTCAGACCCAAATCTGACCCGACTTTTTTCTCCACCCGACCGATTACTTATATTACTATTAATTTTTGATAGTTTTAATGGGTTTTCTAACATTTTAAAAAATTAACCAAACTTCATAAATAATTTAACGGATTGTTTCAATTCATCTGCCCGAAGGTTCCGAACCCAAAAACCTTAATGAACAAACCTTAATTTTTGAAACCCAAAGAAAATCTGCATAAGAGCCATAAAACTGGACGAGAATTATTTTTCTCGAAAATAATAACAACTCATAAAATTTATTTTCAAAAATATTTTTAGGACAAGTTTGTTCAAATGCTTCTAAAATTCTTGTACATAAAAGCCTTTTGAATGAATTTACAAAAATTGTGGTTGACAGAACTGAAAATTTGCGTATTGGAGTAATTTTTAATTTATCTATTTCAACATGAAATATTTTTAAAAGGACCCCCTTAACGATAAAACCCATGTTGGTGCTTGCATTTCTTTGGAACATTTACAAAAAGTTCAGTCCTTTATTGATGGTGCATTGAAAGAAGGAGCCAAATTGTTAACTGGAGGAGAAAGAATAAATATTCAAGGTTTTTTGGGTTAAGAAATTTTTTGAAAAATTTTTTGAAAATTCTGAAAAATTTCTTGAAAAATTTTCTGAAAAATTTTTTGAAAATTTTTTTGAAAATTTTCTGAAAAATTTTTTGAAAATTCTGAAAAATTTTTTGAAAATTTTGTGAAAAATTTTTCAAAAAAATTTTCTGAGAAATTTTTTGAAAATTTTCTGAAAATTTTGAAAAATTTCTTGAAAAATTTTTAAAAATTTTTTTTATTTTTTCAATTTAAGGCCTAGAAGGAGGATTTTACCTTTCTCCTTGTATTTTGACTGATATACGGCCAGATATGCGTGTTTACAGGGAAGAAATATTTGGACCTGTTATGTTGATTATACCTTTTGACAGCGAAGAGGTTTTTTTGAAATATTTGAAGGAAATTTATTTTTTTTATTTTAATAGGAAGCCTTAAAAATGGCAAATGATACTGAATTTGGATTGGCTGGTGGAATATTTACAAGGTTATATTTTTAATATTTTCTATCGGGATCTGCTAAAGTAGGTCAAAATCCAGTGTTTGCGGGAGTAGAATGATGTTTTCCCGTGCAGAAAATTTTTCAGAAAAAATAGATTACGTTCCTCGATTAGGAACTCACAGTCAGATTGTAGTCTTTCCTTTTTCAACCCCTGTAGAAGTATAAATCGCGTGCCCAGTCTTATAAAAACCTGTCATGAATCTCATCCGAAACCCGTCTCATTCGAAACCCTTACAAAATTTTCGATCTGAAATCCGATATCTGGTCCAAAAAATTTTCTAAAATCCGTCCCGAAATCGTATCCAACTTTCTCTTTACATTGACAAGTACAAAATTAATCCTAGTAGTTAGCAAGGGCGTAGCCAGAGGGTCGATTTCGGGGGGGCTAACACTGGGTGTGCGCAAAATTTTTGGCGTTTACCTTGGCGTTCTGGACGCAAATTTTTTTGAACCATATTTTTATTTTTTTCAGCGCCGCAGGCGAAAATTTTTTTAATTTTAGAAGGCCGTAGGCCAAAAAATTCACTTTTTCGGCGCCGCAGGCGCCAAAAATTGTGATTTTCAGCGCCGCAGGCGAAAATTTTTTGAATTTTGGAGCTCAGAAGCCAGATTTCTTCCATTTTAGCGCCGCAGGCGAAAATTTTTAAAATTATGAAGGCCGTAGGCCAAAAAAATTCACTTTTTTGCTAATTCTTCTCCTAATTTTTCTCCCCTTTCTCCCATTTCGGGGGGGCTTTAGCCCCAGAAGCCCCCCCCTTGGCTACGCCCTTGGTAGTTAGGGTGGTTTCTTGAAATCAAAACTGATTATAAGATGGTTTAAAATTAAATTTATTTATTTCCAGAGATTTGAGAAAAGCTCATTTATTTGCTTCAAAAATGAAAGCAGGCAATATTTACATAAATTCCTACAATGATGTACATCCCCATGTTCCATTTGGAGGTTTTAATCAATCTGGTTATGGACGTGAAAATGGGGAGGCTGCAATTTGGAATTATACACAAATAAAGAGTGTTTATATAAATGTGTCTAATGAGCTTAATAATCCGTTTACTTGAAGAAGAAAAAATTTTTATTGAAGAATTGGCACAAAGAAATATTTTTCAGACCGGTTTATAATTTTTATTTTATTTATTTGATAAAATTTTATAATTTATTTTTTTTCAGTTTTTTATTAAATATATTTATTTATTTAAATATCTTAATTGAGTTTAAATAACCCTATTTCATTTTTTATCTCGAAAAGGTGGTTGTTGCATTGCCTCGACCCTTTGTTTGAACGATATTTTCTTGTAAAAAAAATTTTTGAAATTTTTTTGGACATGGGTTGGGGTGGTGCAACTTTCCCGACCAGACCTGTCATGTGTTAAGAAAATAGGGTCGGGTTTTCAAAATTTTTTTTGGATCATGTTTCGGGTTGAAAAAAGACTGGGGTTTTGGATAACCCGCGACATACCCGTAGGAAAACCCTCTTTGAAAATCGAAACTTTGAAAAAATATCTCAGGTCGCTTTTAGGCTGAAACTAGTCAGGATGTATTTTACTTTTGGAATATTAACACTTGATGAAAAGAAAAAAAATTATCTTAAGAATAAAAGAGGAAGGAGGGGGGGGGGCTAACCGGGAGGGGGAACTTTTTCAAAATTTTCATTTCAGGAGTATTTTTAAAAAATTATTTTTCTCTTCAATGCTTTATTATGTTGTTTCTTTGCTCAGTTCAATTTATTGTGATGGTCCAATTCTGCAAGCAGTACAGGATGCCAGGCTATTTTCTGATTCAAAATATTTTGTAGATATGCCTCTTAAACAGGATCCAGGTTTTAAAAAAAATTTTTTTTTAAAAAATTTTCTTTTAAAGTCGCAACACTTCGTGCCTTTTACGAATTGGGAGAACGAAGCAAAGATGCCGAAATATTGAGCTCATTTGTTGAAGCACATTTTGATGCCCCTGGACATGAACTACAAGAAACATATCCTGAAGATTGGGTGCCGTTTCCGAATAGGTTTTCTTTTATTTTTTAGAGTTTTGTTAGAGGTTTAGATGCTTAAATTATGGGTTTTTGGCATCCGAGTTTAAAAACGAAAATTTTTGAGACAGTGATTTTTTAAGTTCCCACAAATAAAACCTGTGAAAACCGGGTTTTTAAAATTTGGAGTAACTGACCTTCGCAGGTACCAGCTCAAACCCGTAGCAAGCTGTAATCCCCCCCCCCCTAAATGAGGAAAAGGAGGGAATTTGGGCCCGTAGCAAGGGGGGAATTCCCCCCCCCCCTAAATGGGGAAACGGAAAAAATTTGGGGAGGGATTAGGCAAAAAGGTCCTTGTCTGTGGGCCTGTTCAGGCTAATATTTACCTGTTCACCTCTATCCCTCGATTCCAAGTTTAAGTATTTTAAATAGGTTGTCGGTTTCAAATCGAACCGAAAGAGTTCAAAACTAACCAGAAAATTAATTAATTTCAATATTCTAAAGCTTTACCAACATTGACGACTATCAACTTCGACGGTGGGCATTACATTTACACCGAATCTGGCGTGATCTTTGCAGACGGGTTTTCTTTAATTTTTAATTTAAAATAATTTTTTAAATTTTTTCAAGGTAAAGGACGATGTCCGTCTTCATCAAGAGCGTTATTCTTTACTTTACGTTCCCCATCCATTTATTATTCCTGGTGGCCGTTTTAAAGAATTTTATTATTGGGATTCTTTTTGGATATTGAAGGGACTTCTTTTTTCTGAAATGTATGACACAGCAAAGGGAACGATTCTCAACCTTATCTACATGGTTGAAAAGTATTTTTAAAACTAAATAAATTTTATTTAAAAATTTTTTTGGGAAATTTTCAACTCTGCTTTTCCATTTTTATACACTATTTCACTTTTTTTACCCTTGCCAACTAAACTAATCACGTAAAGGGTTCCACGAGGGGATATTTGTTAAGCTCATTTAATGAAAGGTCCGTTTTCCATCAGGTTTAAGCCTCTAGAATGGAGACCGGAATAATAGTCTTGTGCGAGAATCGTGTGAGATCTCTCGGAAAATCTCGATTCGTCTCTCTACTCTACTGACTCTGAACTCTTTGTTATTGTGAAATGCTGACATAAACAGAGATCAGGTGAATATTCCAGCCGTCATTCACCTCTTAACTCCTTTTGGCAGCTCCTCATTCAACGACATATAACAAAGAGTTCAAAGTCAGTAGAGTAGAAAATTGAGATAAGAGTTAGTTAGGTTTAAGCCTCTTTAATAGAGACAGAGGACAGGTAGTGTCATACATCGTTCGCCCCCATATTCTGTCGATCGCCTCTAATTTGGGTCAGGATTGCTTTTTTCTCTTTTCTGAAATTTGGTCATATTTCTGCCTAATTTAAATTTAGTCTTTTCAAAAATATTTTTTTTCAGTCATGGTTTTGTACCTAATGGAGGGAGAGTTTACTATTTGAGTCGGTCACAACCTCCACTTCTCACTCCAATGGTTTATGAATATTTTCTAGCAACTGGTGATGTTGACTTTGTCCAACAAGTTTATTTTTAATTTTTTCAATTAAAAAAAATTTTTTAAAAAGGTTCTACCCGCACTTGAAAAAGAACAAACTTTTTGGAATTTAAATAGAGCACGTTCTTTTCTTGATCCGGAAACAAAAGAAGAATTATTTCAATATTATCAATATCGGGCGGCGATGAAGTTTGGATTTTTTTATTTGGTTTTTAAGATTATTTTTTCCTTTTTTTCAAGATTTCCAAGACCTGAAAGCTATAGAGAAGACATGGAAATGGTAAAAGGATTGAATACGGATGAAGAACGTGAACAGATGTGGTCGAATTTGGCATCGGGTATTTTCTAGTTAAAAATAAAATGTCCCTTTTTTTCTTCCTTCCCCTTTTCCCTTTGGCAACTAAATTAATTTTGAAACAATTTTAAAAATTAAAATGAGGGTCTGATTTTCAATTTGTAAATGGAAAAACTTGAATTTTGTATGTCCGGCAAAGTTTCCTCCCAATTTTCAAATAAGGCTAAAGTAAAAACGATCAGTTTATGGGTGGAATGGTTGGTCGGTTAACAACAACCTTGCATCGGAGAACTCTCAGAATCAAAGCCCATCCAATCTTTTATTTCTTTATTTAAATAAAGAGACTTGCCGTAAAGGGGCTCGAATAACTGTTAGAATGAAAAATGAATTTAACTCTTTATTGATTTTGTTGCTAATATAAATTGAAAATGAGGGGATAAAGGTAAAAAAGGGATGTCATAAGGTTCAAAATTACTTCTTAACTTGTTATTGAACAATTATAAATTTAGCAGCCGAAACTGGTTGGGATTTCAGTACTCGATGGTTTGCTCAAGAAGGGCCAAGCATGCACGATTTCAAGTCAATAAGAACTCTATCAATAGTTCCAGTAGATTTAAATGCTTTTATGTGCATTAATATGAGGATTTTGGCTTCTTTTTATGAAATTTTTGGTGATTTTAAACGAAAAAATGAATATTATGCTCGTTATCAAAAAATGAAATTGGCAATGAAAACACTTCATTGGAATGAAACAGATGGAATTTGGTTTGTTTTTTTGTTTATTTTTTCGATCGGGGGCTGGGGGATAATTTTAAGCTAAGAAAATAGAGTTTAGATACGGGCGATAAACTCCAAATTAAAAAATGGGAATCGTCTTTAATAAGGTTGCCAAAATCGACCGACTCGGACCGAAAGATCGCGTAGGGCCAAAGATATTTGACCCGAAAGTGACTCGTACCAGCATGACTCTATAAAAACAAGCCTGAAAGAAATGGTTCGGAAATATTCGGCCCGGCTCGAAAACGGCAACCCTAGTCTTTAAACTCATGCATCGGAATCTTCAAAAGGAGGGATTAAGATGAATTGAGGAGTTAGGATGGGTTTCAGAGTATTTACTCAGGGGATTTGTTGGGGTTAAGGAGGATATTGGTCGATATGGAAGGTTGTGAGTAGATTTGTCGATATACTACTACAATTCTTTTTTAAATTGAATTAAAATTAATCAATTTTCCCTTACGGCATTTCGGAAATATTTGGAAATATAAATAAACGGAAAAGTTTTTTTAATTACGTACAATAATGTTGTTTGGTATTCTCCCTTTTTTCTTTCCCTCTATTTCCTTTATTTCACCCATGAAAAAATTCTGGAGTAGACCTTTTCTTTACTTTTAATTTTAGGTACGATTTTGATTTGGAAAGATCAGCACATTCAGCAACATATTATGTTTCTAATGCTTTACCTTTATATGCAAAATGTTTTGATGATGAAGATGAAACAACTCCTTTTAGAATATATGATTATTTGAAGGTTTTTTTTGAATTTTAAATAAATAAAATTAAATTTTTTATTTAAGAGAGAGGGAGTGTTAAACTTTACAAAAGGAATACCTACATCATTAGCTATGAGTAGTGTTCAGCAATGGGATAAAGAAAATGCTTGGCCTCCAATGGTGCATATGGTAAATAATAATTTTTATTTTTCTGGAGTTCTTTTCGGTTTTTGATTTCAAAATCCGCAAGTTTTGTCCGCAAATCATACTATTTTTATTTTTCTATTTTCTTAAATGATATTAAATAAATAGAAACATAATTTAATTATTTTGGTAGCATAAAACAAAAAAAAATACCCATAAATTCATCGACTCTTCTACGTTTGCGTTTTCTCTCTTAAAAGACTCGCACACGTAAATGGACATTTTGACCCAAATTTTAGGTTAACCTTTTAAGAAAATTGAAAAATAATAAAAATATGATTTGCGGATAAAACTTACGGACTTTGTGAGCATAACTGAATAAACTCTATTTTTTAATGCTAAACTGGAAAATTAGGGATTGGACATTTTGAACCCTAATTTTGGTTTTGATAAATTTGACGCTCACAAAACTATAAAAACCTTTAAGCTTTAAACTTGGAATATAAAAGTTAAAAGGAATTGGAAAAAACACGAAAATATTGACCTTTTTATTTAAAAAAGGTTAAAATAAATTCTGATTAAATTTAATCTTGACTTTCTTAACGAAATTACAAAACAAATTGATTGGGAAAAAAATTTTTTAATATAATTTTTTATAGATAATTGAAGGCTTTCGTACCAGCGGTGATCAAATGTTAATGAAGGCTGCCGAAAATATGGCAACACAATGGCTAATTGTTAATTATAAATCTTATGTAAATTAAGAAATTTTAAATTATAAAAAAATATTTAAAGGTCACAACTTATGCAATGTTTGAAAAATATAATGCTTCTTTATTAACTGAGGAATGTGGTGCTGGGGGTGGTGGGGAATATGAAGTTCAAGTAATTTTAACTTTTTTAACGTTGATTTGTGTTTAAACGGTCTAGCCATTTCACCAAATCGATCGGTTGATTTTTTACTCCTCTGACCTTCCAATAGTACCTAACAGACTTGGTCATGGATACAGATAATACCAAAATGCCTGCGGATATCCGCCTGTATCCCCGTAAATATCAGGATACGGATACCTAAGTCAGTATCCGTGACCAGGTCTGGTACCTAGAAGCGTGGCACGCCTCGTTGTGGAAGCAATGGGTCTAGGTTGCTTTCTAAACTGATTTATCTTCTTTTTTCTTTTAAACTCGGTTAGTCTAACAGATAATCGGTTAGTTAGAGATCGGTAAAACCTAGTGATCGGTTTAAACCCATTCGTACTCACATCCCTGCTAACAAACTTTCCGTCAAATAAAAGGGCCATCTAAAAAGTCTATGGTTAGGATTGGAGGGTGGTCCTGGATATTCGGAACCAGTATTAGACCCGAAAATATCCGGATATCCTAACTTTTTCAGATCCGGAATTCACTACCCTATTACCTGAAAAAAATTTTCATTTTATAGAAAGGTTTTGGATGGACAAATGGAGTAATATTAGATTTACTAGATAAATATGGGTCAAAAATATCGGTAGCAGAAGATGAAAGAACTAGTGGTTATTCTTTAATGATTACATATACATTAGGAGCTCTTTCTGCATTTTTCTCTTTAGTAGCAACATTAATGTTCCGAACACATTTATTTGAGAGAATTTATTTAAATAATGTATTTTAAATTCTGAAAAGCTTTAATTTTTTCTCTCAGTTTTCCGGGTGCTTTCAATGCCTTCTAGTCAAAAATTAATTAATAAATCTTTTTCTGGTTTTAAAATCAAAAAAAAATTGTAAGCACTTGGAAAGTAGCTAAAACAACATTTTTGTTTTTGAATGTCATTTCCTCATATTTTAAATATTTTTGGAGTGGGATTTATTACAGTTGAACATCATTTTTAGGTACCCTTCGATGTTAGAAATTTTACCTTATAGTGAAGGGTGTCTTAAATAGAGGGTATCTTATAGAGGGATATCTTTAATGAAGTACTTGTAATGAGGGTATCTTATAAAGGGATATTTTATAGTGAAGTGTCTTAAATAGAGGGATATCTTATAATGAGGGTACCTTATAATCCGGGGTATCTTATAATGAAGTGTGTCTTAAATAGAGGGTATCTTATAATGAGGGTATCTTATAATTAAGGATATCTTATAGTGAAGGGTGTCTTATAATGAGGGTATCTTATAATCCGGGGTTCTTAAATAAGAGGTAGGACATGGGTTAGTAGGAGGTAAGTAGGAAATGACATTCATCAATAAGCCGGTTATTTATTTTTAGTTTTCCGGTTTGTATTTTGCGATGATTTTGAATTACTTTTTTTTGTATTCTAGTGAGAGTTTACTCTAAAATTTATACGTGTATAGGCTTAATCATCTGCTTAATTTTCTTTTCATTCTATTCCCTAAAATTTTGTTTTTTTTTTCTCATACATTTTAGCTTTCGATTTTATAATTAAACATTTTTGCTTTTATATTTTTTTAAAGATTATGGGCTGTTTGGATCCTGCCGTCCCGATTCCCTAAATGGTAATTTATTTTTATATCGGCAGGACCAACATAAACCTGTTTTAAAATTTGGGAGAGGGTGGAAATTAATTTGTAAATTTCCAAATTATGTGTATGAATTAATCCAATCGGACCCACCCTTATGACACCTTCAATACTAGATACATCCAAATGTAAGGAAGTTTTTTTTGATTGGCCATTGCTTTGGAGCAGAGTTGGGTCGGAATTCCGATTTCGGAAAAAATTTTGATTTCCGATTTCCGACTTTTGAGCCAGTTCCGATTTCCGACACCTCTGACTGTTCCGACCCACCTCTGGTTTGGAGTGATACCCTCTTATTACCCTCCTATTTAGTATACCTCCACCACAAAATAGTCGAATCTCACTGTAAGATAATCCAACGATATCCCTATAAAAGATACTTGTCATAAAATACGATTCTATCTCAAAAAATCATCTTAATTGCCCAAAACTTTGCTACTATAACGGTCAAGATTTTAAAAACAACGAAAAACTTTTTATTGAGTAAAAAAAGAAGTTAAAGAGAACAAAAATTAATAAATAGCCAAAAATAAATTCAATGGTAAATAAATAGAAACAGGCGAGAGAATATAATGAGGCGTGCCAGTTAATAATAAGTTTTGCAAAATATCAAAGATACGTAAATAAATTACAACACCAAATGTTTGTTGTCAACAATATTCAAGCACTTACAAAACAATTAAAATCCACTACCCCTCAGAGCTGAACGAAAATAATAAAATTTAACTCTCAACGAAATGAGAAAATAAATCTCAATTTTCACGAGACGAAACGAAATCAAATTTACCGTATTGTCTAATAGAAGCCCATCTCCAATAGAAGCCCACCCAATGAGGGGTATTGAAAAATAAAAGCTCAAGCCCTAGTAGAAGCTCACTCAATTAGGGGTATTGAAAAATAAAAGCCCAAGCCCCAGTAAAAGCCCATGCCCTATTAGAAGCCCACCCAATAAGGGGTATTGAAAAATAAAAGCCCAGGGCTTGTACTAGAAACAATACAGCATATATTTTTTCCGTTCAGCTCTGATCGCTCTTCTCCACACTTTTTTTCTAACCAGAACACATTAAACATTCCGGTTCTCCTCCTCCACAACCTCCCTCTTCTTTTCCTCCTTCTTGTTCTTTTTGTTTATTAAGTTTATCATCAAAAACTTGACGTCGAACTTGTTCTTTTACAACTCCCTTTGTTGTTACAATCATTGTTGTTTCCCCTTCTTCTAAAGTATCCGACATTTCTTCCTCCAAACTTATTGTTGTAGTAGTTGATGAAGATTCTTTCAAAGCTAATTTATTGACCGTAAATTGAATGGCGTTTACAGCTGGCCGTGTGCGCAAATAATACATCCCTGTCTTCAAACCATTTTCCCAAGCAAAGAAATGCATTGAGGTAATTTTTGCATATGTTGGATCAGCAATATGTAAATTTAAAGATTGACTTTGGTCGATAAAAGGAGCTCGATCAACTGCCATTTTGATAATTTCACGTTGTGGAATTTCCCAAACAGTTTTGTATAAAGCTTTGATATCTTCTGGCAATCCAACAATATTTTGGACAGAACCTCCATCAGATATTAAACGATTCTTCATTTGGTCATCCCACAGACCGAGTTGGATTAAATCGCGCATTAAATGAGGGTTGACAACCTTAAATTTTTTAAATGAAATTTTTAATGGAGGGTTTCGGAGGTATAACCAGAGGTCAGGTTTCAGGGGCTATAATGGAAGGGGAACAGAACCTTTGGTGTTTACTACACCTTCTGGATACTCAAAAAATCTGGATATATTCATCATTGTGGCCTTATATGAGATGAAGATTTTAAAAATTCCTACATGTTTGATTTGCCACAAAAAAATAATTTAAGTAATATTTCTTGTGATTTACTCAAAAAATGGAATTTAGTATCTTTTTTTTATTTTGCCCATGGATTTTTTATGATCGAGAGACTCCAGTATACTTAACAAGGGCGTAGCTAGGGGGTCGATTTCAAGGGGGCCCAACCCCTCCTCACATTTTTCCCTTTTCCGCATTTCGGGGAGGGGGGGCTTTAGCCTCAAAAGCCCCCCTGGCTACGCCCTTGATACTTAAAGGATCGGAAAGTCAATAAAGGACCAAAAAATTTAATTAGAACAAACAAACTTGAAAATCGCCAGAAAGAACTCGTCGACAATAAATATTCGATGTGTAAGGCTCAATAGATTCGTTGTTACCAAGAATTTGTGCTGTTGAAGCTGTAGGCATTGGAGCAATTAAAAGACTGTTGCGAACACCAAATGTTGCAATTCTTTTTCTCAAAGCATCCCAATCCCATAAATTAGTTGGCGTTACATTCCACTGAGATAAAAAAATTTTTTTAAGTTTTACTTAAGACCCAAAAAGAATATTTGGTATTTTTGCGGATTATTTTTGCGGACTAGGAAAAGATAAATTAATGTAAATTTTTGATTGATTTTGATTGTTGGATGTTAAAGAAAACTACCCAAAAATAGACTGGACAGTCGAAAATACATTTTTTTGTTTTATTCTAACAAATGCCCTGAGTTCCGAAATGTCCCTGATCCCCTGTATTCTGATTCACGAAAATCGATAATTTAATTTTATATTGCATTTTAAAATCGGAAGACAAAACGTGGAAAGGTCAGAATTGTGAAATTTGAAGGATCGGAAATAACCCGACCCTGGTACATACTTCTAGCAAAAAACAAAGAGAGAAAATTAAAATCCTCAAAAATTTATTCGCTAAAAAAGTCCAACTCTTATTTACAACTACGCCCCTAAATTAATTTACAAACCATATCAAACTGCAAAATGCCTTTCTCAACTGGAGAACCTTTATAAGTCTCATATGGTCCAAATTGTTCAGCCAACTCGCAAGAAGCCTCCAATGCACCATAGTAGATTGTTTCAAAAATTTGTTTGTTTAACTCTTTGGCTTGATCGCTAACAAAAGGAAAACGCATCAAAATAAAAGCATCGGCCAGACCCTTAGAAATTAATAAAAAAAATTTTATTTTAAAAATCAGCAAGTTCTTATGTATGCCCAGTGAGTTTAAATAAGCTTTCCCAGCTTCAAATAATAAGCCCAAAGAAGGTCTCATGTCAAAACCTATATCTGTTAGAGGGTCTCTTTGGATTTCAACTGGGGTCAACTTTCCCTGTGGTAGCTCAAATGTCCTTATTATTTTCTATCTGTTCCGCCCAGTCAAACAGACCGTCAACAACCCTAATTGCAACCAATCCTAAATAAATACCAAAAAGTAAATTAAAATAGAAGAAAATGGGCCTTCTTAAACGACACTATTAGACAAAAAAAATAAAACTCAAACCTGTACACCAATTCCAATTGGTCGATGTCGAAGATTTGAACGTTCAGCTTGTGGAACAGGATAATAATTTATATCAATTATTTTGTTCAAATTTTTTGTTATAACTTTTGTGACGTTTTTAAGACGTTCAAAATCAAATTTGAATTTTTGTTGTAATGATGGTGGCGATTGTCTAGCTAAAGTAGAATTTCCATTAGATTCTTCCAAAGCGCATGCTGGTCTTTTTCTGCAGTTTCTTGGTGGTGTATTTGGTGCTGATGTCCTTCCCTTTAAAAATTAAATTAAAAATCTTTGGGTTTCAATGTTGAGTTTGGAACGTTCCTTATCCAGTAAGCTAGTGTTTGTGATTCCTGGGAGATCTGCTGATATCAGGATCCGAAACATATATCCGAAAGAAAATATTTGAGCGGGCTTTTTTCGGTTCTGGATATGAAAAACCTCTAACCACATACTGACCTAATTTTGAAAAACAAAAAAAAATCCAACCTGGAAATGAGGTTCAATAAACCGGACTTCTAAAATTTAAGCATCTCAAAGAACAACTTTGAGATTCAGACTAGGGGTCGGTGCATGTCCATAAAGTACCTACCCTAAGCCCAAATTTGAAGCCCCAAATAAGACATTGGACTCATAAAACAAAAGTTCATAAAATTGAAGCCCCAAAGAAAACCCTCGGACGCATAAACTTGCACACAACTTCATAAAATTTAAGTTCAAACCTCTCCCACTCCATTTTGTTCCAAACCACCATCATCAACTACCACAAAACGCGGCAACGCAATCGAAGCCAAATTGCAGACAGAAACTTCTTCAGGCGAAGTATATTCCACAATTTCAGTACAAAGGTTTGAGCATTTAATTGTTCCCAAATTTTTTTGGTTTGATTTACTATTACAAGCATCTTTGTAGACCATATAAGGAATTCCAGTTTCTATTTGAGCGGTGATTATGCGACTCCAAAGTTCACGTGCCTTTATTTGACGTTTGTAACGCTTTTCTTCTTCATATCTGGTGAAAGAATTGAATAATGAGAAAGGAATCGTTGTGGTTTTTCTTCCATGTGTGCTCCCAAAAATCCGCAAGTTTTATCAGCAAACCAGAATAATCTCGACGGGACGTCTAGAAAAGTTACGACAGATTCCGCCAAGTATTACCTCAAACACCATATAGGATTTTCAACCTATCAACGGAGAAGGTTGTTCCAAACCCGAGGAGTTAACAAGTCGGCATTTATAAAATAAAATATTTGCGGACAAAACTTGCGGGCATTTAGAAACATAAAGGAAAACACACAGTCTCCTCTAACAAAATAAAAACCTTTGATAAAGCTGTTCAAATTCCTCTCCCCAACACTCATCCAAGTTAGGGCACTCATTCGGACACATTAAAGACCAAATGTCATCATCTCTCACGCGCTTCATAAAACTAAAAAAAAATTAAATTAAAAAAATATTCAAAATTTTCTTACAGATCCGGAATCCAAAGTCCATAAAACAAATCCCTTGCTTTGTGCTCTTCCGCACCAGTGTTGAGACGCAACTTTAAGAAATCCTCAATATCTGCATGCCAAGGCTCCAAGTAAATTGCATAAGCACCGGGACGCTTAATAAAAAATATATTATTTTTTGAAGGTAGTATTCTGTTTTCATTTGTTAAAAAATTTATTTTGCCATTTGTAAAGAAGATTATATTTTTGCAGACAATTTTTGCGGACACAAAGTTGGATAACAAAAATTGTGGACAAAAAAATTTGCGGACAAAATTTGCGGACAAAATTTTGGAACTTCTTCACAACTAAAAAATTGTAATCAATAAAAAAATCTATTTGAATAGTATATACTGGCCAGTTAAAAAAATACTATCTGAAATGTTTTTTTTTGTTTTAACTTTCCAGTCCACTAAAAACCTAAAGAAAAAACAAAAGTAAAATCCGCAAAAAATGTCCGCAAAAAATAACATTCTTTGTCAATTTTTTGCAACAATAAACACTACACCCTCTCCCCTTCCAACCTCTTCCCCCCCCCCCCCATTCTTTCCACACACTTCCTCTTCCCCCTACCAATCTTCTTCCTTCATCCTTTTTCTATTTAACAGGCAGTGTGTTTTGATTCACCACAATAAAAAAAACTTCAAAGCGGGAAGTGGGCGGGGTCAAAAGTTATTTTTGTTGCCAGTTGGAACCAGGCTTTAGCTAACACAAAAAACAACTCTTATAAAGGAAGATAAATCATATACTCCTTCCTTCATTCCATTAAATTTCTTGTTTAAAGGATTAATTTCAAAACAGACTTAAGCTCTCTCTACTCCCTTCTACCCATTTAAAAATAAATTTAACCCAGTTTAGCTTTCAGAAAAAAATTTTTCCTGCAATTTAGAAAGAGAGTGATGTCCTGAATCAACTGGAGGAGTTTGACTTTCTTCATTCAAAACAATGCATGAATGGAAAGTCTAATTCCTCCAGTTGATTTTCAGACGTAAAACAAGTAGGGCCCCACTAAAAGGTACACAATTTGGGCCAAAAATTGTATCATATGTTGAGATATATCTCAAAATAGAAGGAAGGTATCTCTCAGACAGCCTTACCTCCCGATAGACAACCCAATAGCATATCCTCACCTCCCAATAGCGTATCCTAAATTGTGTGCCTAGTATTGAGCGAGATCCGACTCTTATAGCGAGATCCGACTATAATCACCACTAGGGTTGTCAAAATGGAGCGACTCTGACCTAAAGATGAGCTGAGCCTACACTATTTGGCCCGAAAAAGACTCGTACGTCCAGACTCGATAAAAACAAGGCTCGAAAAAATGACTCGACCGGCGGCCCGACTCAAAAACGGCAACCCTAATCATACCCTCTATTCTTTTTTTACTAACCTTATTCCCTCCCTGATCAATATAACGCGCCACAGAATTAAAAACTTGCAACATTGGAATAATTCCATTCGAATTTCCATTTGTTCCAGAGATCAAAGAACCCGAAGCACGAATTGAATGAATGGAAAGCCCAATTCCTCCAGCCGATTTTGAGATATAAGCACAACGATTTATTGTTTCAAAAATTCCTTCAATTGAATCACCAACCATTGAAAGCAAAAAACAAGAAGAAAGTTGTGGACGTTTTGTACCCGCGTTGAATAAAGTTGGAGAGGCGTGAGTAAACCAACGCTCGCCCATGAGATTGTAAGTCTTTAAAAAATAAATATTTTTCAGAATTTATTGCCTAGAGCTGTTCGAAAACCGAAAAATTTTCCGAGCTTCAATACTACCTACAAGGACCAAAAACTTTAAAATAATTGTAGGTCTTGACAGCTCTCTCAAACAGGAACGGGTATGAGAGCCCCAACGAATCCCTGAATTTTTTATCTCCAAATTTTAGAAATTTGGTCTCTGTCCCACAGAATGGAAAGGACATGAAAAAACACCGATGGGATAAACGATTTGAGAATTTGGAAACCAAAGTTTCCAAAAAAAATCCAAAGACCAAAATTCCGGACCCCCAAAATCCTCCATAAAAATAACTTAAAAAATAAACATTTATTGCAGCCTCAATGTCAGTTTTGTGTATTCCAACAGCAACACGCATCAACATATGCTGTGGCCTCTCAACTACTTTTCCATTGATTCGCAAAAGGTAAGATCGTTCAAGTGTTTTAAAGCCAAAATAAGTGTAGTGAAAATCACGATCATAAATAATTACTGAATTGAGTTTCTGAAAATAAATAAATTGTAGAACATATGCATACTAGGGATGTCAATGGTTAATCGATATCCGAAATCCGGACCTTTTCTCGACCCTAAATCCGAACTTGACCCCAGAAATTTTTCAAAAACCGAGTCACCTTTTCCCCCTCCTTAATCTCTCTAACTGACAAGAAACCCTAAATCTGGACTTTTTCGGTACGAAATTCGATTTGAAAAAGAGAGATAGGAACCAGTTTACAGGTTACTAGATAGGAAACTAAAAAATGCGACCAGATCCTTGACCATGAGTCAAGTAAAAAATCAAGAAACCCTGATAATTCCTTGACTCTGGATCAAAGGAGATTACCAAAGTCTTAAACACATCCAAAGCGAACCTTGTACATATTTAACAACCCCTTTTTATTTCTTTTTGTAAAGGAAGACTCCGAAAAATTTAAATAAAAAACCTCTTTATTTGCAGTAACAGTTTTGTAAAGCTCTTCGCTAACCAACGGCAAATGTTCTCCGTTTTTTGAGTGTTTATGATGGTAGAGATCACTGACCACGTCTGAGAAAACCTAAAGGAATAATCAGTATTTCTATAAAAATCCGCAAGTTTTGTCCGCAAATCATAGTACAACTTGCGGACAAAACTTGCGGACTTTTGTGAACATAAGGAGAGGAATCCATGTTTTCTCTTGATAAAAACCCAGGAAACCTGCCAGAAACTCTCCCCAAAATTTTCCAAAATTTCTTTAAAATTTAAAAACCTTTTTCGTTTCTTTGTGCAGATTTGAAACAGCAATTCTGGCAGCAAGCAAAGCATAATCTGGGTGAACTGTAGTATTTGAAGCAGCCACTTCAGCCGCCAAATTATCCAATTCAACAGTTGTTACTCCAGTATAAATGCCTCTGGACGCCTTTTCTGTGATCAAATCCTTTGAAATGAGGTCAGATTAAATTACATTTTTGGAGAAGGATAGCACCTTCCTTCAGTCCCAAGGGTTTATTGAAAGCTTAACAATAAGTAGGGCCCTTGGCTCGTGGTAGCCAAAATTATTTTAAAAATGGATAAACAGGAATTGACTTTATCCAAATTCTAAAAATTGCCCGCAAGTTTTGTCCGCAACATAATTGGATGCCTCACCTCACATAATTGTCAGCCTCACCGTTTCCTGGATGTACTGCTTCATAATGTTGTAGGGCTCAAAGCGTTCGTTACTATACTTCCTCCTTTTTCCCTCAGCTAATTTTCCTCAAAGTGGGCTCCAAGTCAATTTTACTCGATTTGCGGACAAAACTTGCGGACTTTTCCACTTGCGGACTTTTCCCATGTATACTCAAGCTTGAAGCTTGAGTCCTTCAATTTGGACCTCAGCCAATTTTCCCCTTATTTGGCCCCAAGCCAATTTTCTTCAACTGCGGACAACTTGGACTTCTCCCTACGTAGTAAAAATACTCAAAAGTTCTAACCGGATTAATATAGCACATATCAAGTCCATAACATAGCTTTGCAACGCGAGAAAAAATTTTGCCTGGATGTACTGCTTCATGACGCCCATCCCTTTTAATTACGTACCGTTGATCGCTTAGTTGTTGAGTAGTGTTACCATTAGTAGTAGTATGGTTAAATTCTGGGCCCATTCTTGGTTCTTGTTAAATCTAAAATTTAGAAAAATAATTAAATTGATAAAAATTGGGGAACAATTCGCCGACGTACTTTTCACCGAATTTCCTGTCGGTGAAAAGTCTGTCGACGAATTTCTGCGAAAAGTTTCCCAAAATAATTTCTTTACAAACTCAAACACGTCCAAAAACTAATATAAGTGAATATAAACGCTGTTATGCATTCAAATAAAATTATTTTCCTTACGGGGATTCGAACCTCTGACTATGAATCCAGGAATTTTCCCACTTAACCAAAAAGGTCATTTTTCCGTTGTGGGCAAAGTGGCTCAGGACAAAACAGCGTCCAGCTTAACTAAAGTAAAAATACCGTCCATTAGAGAAAATAATGCCCATTTCGCTTAAATCAATCCTCAGGACGTTGAATTAGCCGGACGGTGTTTTGCCTCTCCCCTACCCAACTTTGGGGGTCACAAAAAATTTAAAAAAAAAATTCCAAACAAATTTTCTCATTTTTGGGAAGGAAAAATCCTTTCTTATTAAATATTTCTAACGATTTCCCTTCTGCGAAAACGTTAAACAAATGAATAAAACACAAATAAATAGTTTGGTCATTCCCCCAAACAGAAAAGTAGTTGGCTTTATAGCAAATTTTAAATGAAACAGAGCCCGCGTTCTTTGGATGGTGAACAATAAATTTGAGGGAATGTTAGTGCTACACATTTTTTTTTACACATAGTTTTCTACACATAGTCCGTGCTAACCCCCAAAACACAAAAATAAAATTTCTTTGCAAACCCAAGCGCGCCCAAAAATCGAAAAAATGGGTAAAAAATGTGTTTTTGGCTTTGTGATTTTTGAAATAAAGATAAAATGACTGAAGGAAAAATTGAGAAATAAATGTAGGTCCTGTTTCAGGTTTCTAATGGTCTAAATAAGATTAAGAAATTCAAACAAGACCATAAAAGGACTTAAAAAGAAAATTTTGGCTCCGGTACAAAATACCGAATCGTTAAAATATGGAATGGTTAAAATCGCGAATAGGCTAAAAAGGGGTTAAAATACCGAATCGTTAAATATGGAATGGTTAAAATATCGATCGGGTAAAAAAGGGTTAAAATATCGAATCGTCAAAATATCGAATTGATAAAATGTCGACACGGCCAAAATGGGTCAAAATGTCGAATTCCTTTAAAAAAGGGTCAGATGAGTGCCATACGTTGATTGATGATAATTTTATCAACTTATCAACTTACTGCTGATAAGTTGGTTGAAAAGTTGGGTGTCTAGTCCGGCTAATCTTTTCTGCCTGAGTTCAGTGTATTTTACCGAGTAAAACCGGACCGGATAAATCAAGAAAATCGACCGGATCCGGTCCGGCATGATCGTGCGGATCCGGAAGACAACGCGATTTCTTGATCCGGAAAAATTAGAGTGCGTGCCTAGTATTTAGTAAAGGCCGGAATTTTGTACCTGTACCGTACCACGGTACGGAATACCGAAAAAAACGATTCACCTTTTAAATTTTATCGGTCAGTATTCCGCCCGTACTACCGATATGGAATACTGATAAATACCGAAAAATACCGTCGTTATTACGGTACCGTCCGGGTTCTAGTTTTTAGCACAATTTTTAAAATAATTCGACATTTTGACTTATTTTGGCCGTGTCGACATTTTATCAATTCGATATTTTGACGATTCGATGTTTTAACCCTTTTTTACCCGATTCGATATTTTAACCATTCCATATTTTAACGATTCGGTATTTTAACCCCTTTTTAGCCTATTCGCGATTTTAACCCATTTTACCCGATTCGAGATTTTAACCCTTTTTTAGCCTATTCCATATTTTAACGATTCGATATTTTGTCCGGACACGAAAATTTTCAGTAAAAAACACATTTCGTCACACAGGAGAAAATTGACCATTTCGTCACACAGGAGAAAATTGACCATTTCGTCACACAGGAGAAAATTGACCATTTCGTCACACAGGAGAAAATTGACCATTTTGTCACACAGAAGAAAATTGACCATTTCGTCACAGTCTTTTAGATTGGTGAAAATTTCAGCTAAAATTTTCTTAATTAATTTTTAATAATTTCCAAGTTCAATTAATTTAAAAATTGTTTTTTTTCTTTTAAAAACCCTTTGTTTTTTAAGAATATTCCAAGAAATTCTTTCAATTTAAATTTATCATCAAAATGGCCAGCAACAACAAAAATTCTCCTCAAGCACAAGCTTTACAAGCAGTTGCCGATTTGGAAATTGAAATGATGACAGACACATATAGAAGAATGACTCAAAGTTGTCAATCAAAATGTATAAATACTTCGTATCGAGAATCTGAACTTTTGAAAGGTTTTTTTAATAAATTTATTTTCTGGGGTTTCAAAGCTTTTTTATGGACCCCATTTAAGGGGCTCATTTTTTAATTTTATTTACTATTCCTGAGTTTTGTTGCAGGGCTGCACGCAACTGCGGATTGACAGTTGCGGAATCTTTTCGATTGCGTGCAGCCCTGTTTTGTTGTGCTTTCGAATTCCGTAACGTCTTTTGAGCTTTGGACTTGGGTTGTCGGTTCCAAATCGAGAAAAACTGAATATTTTTGAACCGAAGAATTTGGTTAAACCGACAACCCTACTTGGGACTATCCGTTATAAAGTCTGGGACCATCCATTCTTTCCATTGCTTGCTCGGATAGTTTCAGTTTCTTCCATCCAATTTACATTTAAGGGGACCATTGGAACAAACAAAAAACAAACGACCCCAAAACTCCCTAAAGTAAAAATCTTTCTAAAAAAATTTTTTTAAAGGCGAAGCAGTCTGTCTCGACCGTTGTTTAGCCAAATATTTGGATGTTCACGATCGACTGGGAAAATTGCTTATGCAAATGACTCAACAGGACGACAAAGCACAGCAACAACAACAGCAAAGTTTGGCAGCTACAGCACAGAAAATGCATGGGAAATAGAAGGGAATATTTATTTTGTTTTGTTTAGTTTATTTTTTTAAACAATTTTAATTATTGTTACGCCTTTTAAAAATTTATTATAAATAATGAAAAAAATTTTTCGAGCTTTTTAATGAGTTTTTGAGTATTTTAGGCTGATGATTTTTTCGTGTTAGGTCTAGAGACCGGCGCGGGACGGGATTTTCCGCGATCCCGAAATCCCGGATTTTTATTTTCGGGATTTTGAAATTCGGGATTCTCTCTAGTCAGGTCAATTCACCGTCCGATCAAAATAACGTCCACCCAACTAGTATAAAATACCGTCCATTTCGCTTAGAACAAAAATTTTTAGAATAAAATTTTTAGGCATATAATTTATAGAGCTAATCAAGACCAATAGCTGTATGGTCCAGAAGGATATTTCTCACCCGATTTTTCAATAATTTGTTTTTAAAATTATTTTTATGACAGTAAAATCTCAAAAAATGGCTGGAAATCTTCATTTACGAAATTTTCTGGTTAATCCTTAAACTTTTAGAATCTCTTGAATAAATTTATTTCTTCTAGTCATTAAATTTTGGCGAACATTATTTAATTTTGAAGAGGGCATATCCAAAAGGGAGAATGATTAAAAACAAAGTTTTTTGCCTCAAAATCCCGACCTTTGGGCACTTCCTCACATCATCAGCAGGGATGGACGCAAGTGAAAAAAAATTTCCGTAGCCGCAATTTCAATTATAAAATCCGTTAACGCAATCCGCAAGCCAAAAAAAACACTCAAATTTTAGGGTGATTGCATCCATCCCTGTTCCTCACAGTCCCTTTTCCGCGACTAAATTAACATTCATAAACAAATATATAATCACAACATTTGTATAATAAACAAAGTCTACAAAAAATATATAAAATCTAAAATAAATATTCTTTATTTATAAAATCTCGAACTTCACTATAAAATACCTCCATTTTTTAGTTAGCTACTGGGTGTCTAAGCGATACCCCCAATTTAACAAACCCCCATTATAAGGCACTCTTTTTTCAATCCCTAGGGGGTGTCTTATAGTGAATGCTAGCTATATTTGTTCTAAACCTTTTAATTTGAAACTTTCTTCAACTCTTCATTTTCTTCTAATTTTGGTTGTATTATATACCGATAATGTCCAATACGAAGTATTTGAACTGCAAAATTTTTTTTGAAATTTTTAAAATTTTTTAAAAATACCCATTCCCGTGCAAAAAACAAAAAAGTTTACACTAGCCAAATAATAATTTTTTGGAACAATTACAAAACAATAACGTGTCCAGACAGCGCCAGTTGCGGCTAATGAGGCATTCTAATTTAAATGGAAAATTTTTTAAAAAAAGGTTTTAGTCCAGTTTATGCAGCCCATAAAAGCGTGTTTTAGTTTCTGCGGTTTTTAGGATTGGAGTTGGGTTCCTTAATGGGGCATGGACCTAGCCGACATAAAAAATAAATTCCAAATTTCAGGTATCACGATTCCCACCCCAAAAACAAAAAGGAAACTCCTAATTTCCGAGATTCGGGCCATCTAGATCCCTATTTGGAACCTTCGGGAAACTGGCTTGGCCAACTCAACTTATTCATATTAATTTCAGTCAATTTCCAAGAATTTCAAAAAACTCCTCCTATGTGTCCAAAATTAATACGGATAAGTTAACGGATGGTCCAATTCAATTACGCGAAGGCTTCTATCCCCCAAAAACGTCAAGGAACTTTACCCTAACCTTAAAAACCACAAAAATTCTAAAATACAATTTTATTGGGGCTTAAACCCTTCAAAAATCTAAAAATTCCAAACCTGATTAGTACTCAATTTCGAGGCAGGTCTAGTCAAATCAGATATTCCAGCACCTACAAGTACCCATTTAATTGTTGGAGACCAAAAGAAAACTGTTTTGGGTCCAGCAGGATGATTCCATGCTGGCTTGGCAAAGCTGGGCAAAATTGGATAAACTAGCTGAAATAATAAATGATAAGGAAAAATATTTGCTTAGCCTAACTTCAAAATCAAGATATCCCCCCAGAATTAAACGCACCTCGATGAAGGGTCTACCCCAAAAAGTTAAATGACCCTAAAGGTCAACTCCATATATTTAGGATTAAAATGGATTTATTTGGATTAAGGAGACTCGCTTAGAAGGGTATTTAAAAGGGAGGGAGCCAAGGCATTCCTTATCTTGAGTTCCTTTTATCAGCCCAAATATTTGGAGTTGACTTTTAGGGTCATTTAACCGTCAGGGGCAGAACCTCCTCGATGGACTATTTTACTATTTATCTCCGAACTTAGAGGTTTAAACACTATTGACGTTAAAACCTTGAGACAAGGTTCGTAAACCTAGAATTGGATTAGACACACCTCACCGCAGAAAATCTAACAAAAAAAACAAAACCAACTTTGTCCCCAAGACGACATAGAGCCCTATAAATTGTTGAAGGTATTGCTGTCATATTTAATTGTTGACAAGGGCTATTAATTAGAAAAGAAAATTCAAAAAATTGTTTAAAAATAATCAACAGATTTTTCTAATCTAATTTAAAATAATCAAAAAAACATGCAAAGGTGTCAATTTTATTCCAGTAAATTTTTAATGAAATTAAACATCGGTAAAAGAAAAGTCAGGGGTTACTTTCCTTTATCCTCCTAAAAATCCGCAAATTTATGAAAAGTCTGCAAGTTAAAAAAAAGAGTCCGCAAATTTCAAAGGAAATCTGCAAATTTTAAAAAAATCCGCAGATTCCAAAGAAAGTCCGCAAATAAAAAAAATCCGCAAGTTTTGTCCGCAAGTTATTAATAGTAAAATTTCCGGATTTTTACGAGCATAAAGGAAGGAAAAAGTGCGACTACAAGTAGATAGTGCGACTAAAATAAATTTTTTTGTAAATACTGGAAAGGTTATCATGAACAAATATTTAATTTGTAAATGGTGTGAGATGTTTTTCAAAAAACAAAAATTAATTTTAAAAAACTTCTTTTATTTTTCCGTTCAAACATAAACAGTAGAACCTCGTTATAAGATATCTCCCAATTTTAGATACCCTTCAATTTAAGATACGTTTTCTAAAATTTGGTTGGCCACTGGGTCGGTTGGTTGGCCACTGGGTGCGATAAAACGGACTAATTGTCACCCTCTATTTAATAGACACCTCACTATAAGATACCCCCTATTTAAGATACAGCTCGTTATAAAATCTTATTATAAGATTCCCTCTAAGATAACATTAATTTAGGATACTTAATCAACACCTCTATTTAATATACAACTCAATATGAGGTGCTTTTTCAGCCCCAAAAAGGTATCTAAAAAGCGAGGTCCGACCGTAAATAATTTTAATTATTTTCCACACACCATTAAAAAATATACAGAGCACAAAACATTTTTTAAAAAGCATTTTTCCGTAAAATTTTTCATTAAAAAAGTAGTCGAGTTAAATTTTCATCTCATAAAATAGAAGTGATACTTACACAAATATTTATACATTCACTTCACGATAATGTGTAAAATAAGCAAAAGAATTTTTTTTTTAAAGATGTGATTTTTCTTTTTCATTTTTTAAACAAAAAAATTTGCCTACAAAAATCACATCTTTGATATGGGGTAAAATATTTATAGAATCCTTTTAATACGAGATAATGGGGAGAGAGAAAATTTTTTGTGTCAAATTAGATATCCTTTTTTTAGTTTTATAAACAAATTACTAAAAAAAGACAAGTCTCTAGTGCAGAATAAGTGTCTCATAAATTTGTTTCAGGTTTTTAATGTTTGCTTGTTCCGTCCTTGTGTTATAAGTTCGGGACACCTGGTTTAAAAATTATAGAAAACCCAAGCTCTATAAGAAAAAATTTTCCCTAAATTACATGTTTTCAATGTTTGCTTTGGGTTCCGTAAAGTTTTTTTTGGTATTTTGGAAAAACATTTTTATAAGTCACCTAACAATAAGTATTAAAAATAAGCGCGCAGTCAACAAAGTAAATTAATTTAAATTGAAGATTTTTTATTGGGAATTGGACTAGAGTGGACACTATATTAGTAGGTACATTACAAGGTTTTGTTTCTAGTAAATACTTAAGCCTATGTTTAGTATGAGTCCGAGGCCAAAAATAAGAAAAATACGATCAAAATTTATATTAACTTAAATTCAACTCCATTTTACGGAAAGATTTAAGAGATAAAAGTTAAACCCCAAAAACAAAACAATGTTACGCAAAAAATAGACTAAAACAGAAAGGAGCAAAAATAGGAAAACAGAACAACTATTTATCAAAAAATAACGTATAGGCAAGAAATAAAGTTGAGACATTGTAGTATTAATGAGTTTGCTAACAATTGCATAAACTAAAATGATTTAAAAATTAATAGGATCATTATTCTGTAACAAATAATAGTAAAACTACAAATTTTACAAAATTTGGAAATAAAAAAGGAAATTTTCCTCAAAATTACTGATAAATATTGGAATAATTTGTTGTTTTTGCTCTTCTGTTAACGCGTTATGTTCATCTTCCATTTCCGCTGGAAGGATTATAAACTCTACCCCTAATTTTTTTGCTCCCATTAATTTTGGGATAAGGCCGCCGACTTTGTGCACAGTGCCATCGACCCAAATCTCACCCATGGCATCAAAATTTGCAAAAGCAATTTAAATTTAAAAGGCATGTTAGAATTATTGACAAAAAATCACTTAAGTAAACAACTTAAACCGGGATCACTCCATCAGGTCAACTCCCAAGAGGACAACAACTTAGTGGCCACCCTTGAGTCAACTTTCAATCAGGCGCTGAATAATTTTAAAATTTCAGCAATTTGAGGGATTAAGGGGCATTTGGAAGGATCTGGAAGATCTGGGGATAATTTCGATTAAATAAACGGATTATTAAGCTCATTAAATATTTATATATAAACACTTTTTATTTAGGTATGTATAATACTACATTAGGATCATTATTAATTTATTGATTGATTTTGCCCCGCCCCTAAAGGAACGTGCGGGGAAAATAGAAGTGTGATGACTCATCTTAAACCTTTTGTCACTGTCTAAAATGCAAGTGACAAAATGGTACAAGTCAAAACACCATTTGCCAAAACGCCATTTTTAAAAATAAGTTCCCTGTGGCGGAGTCGATCCGGTGACTCTTAGCCTAAAGGCGGAGACACTACCGACTCCGCCACAGGGAAGCTTTATTAAAATAGGTTATTTAGTTAACATAAACCCTTTGTTATAATCAGGGACAGGTCAATTCACGGAATATATTAAAAATTGGAATTTTTGAAAAAATCTGAATATTTTTAAAAAATAAGACTTTCTAAAGAAATTAGAATATTTTAAAAGAGGGAGGGTAAAAAATTCTGATTTGTAAAAATATTCTGATTTATAAAATATTCCGTGTTTTGGTCGTTCCGTGAGTTGATAATTCGGTGACTTGTCGTTCCGCGTCGTGTCTGTTCCGCGAGTGGGATTTACTCGAGTTACCCCCCGCCCAAAATTGCGACTCAACTGGTATTATTGAAAAGAGAAACTCTCATCTAACGAAAGAATCATATTGATTAGCACTGCGGGGCTCTTCTCTTTAGCGGCTTGCTTTTCACACATTTTCGCCCTACATAACAAACATTTAAAGAATAAAATTTTTTTAATATTGAGATTTCTAAATTATTTTTAGGGTAAAACCTAATTTTTTGAAATGTCTAATTGTTAGACATTGAATTTGTAGTGTTCGGGGAGGGTGGGTGGGCAGCAACCAGCATATGACCGGTGGCCGTTTTGATTTTGACGATGGCGGGACATAATGTGGTGGTTGGGAGGAAGGGTAAAAATTATTTTTTATAAGGAAAATACTTTTTTTATTTTATAGAAAAGCACATGGACCTGGTGTTTGTACAGGCCTAATGGACAGTAAGAATTTACTGGAGCATGGCACTATGGATTTGAGGTTGTGTTCTTATAAAAATTTTTTTTAATTTTTCTTAGGTTTGTGGCGCTTATACTGGGCCTTCTGGAATTCTGGCTAATGACAGAATGGGAAACGGCACGACCTTGGTGTTGAAACTGGACTTTTGAAATTTATTGGATTGGTTGGGATTTTTTTTAAAAATTAATTTTGAAAAAAATAATTTTTTTAAAGATGCCTGGATCTTATTTTATTCGTCCATATTACAAGAATATAAATTTAATTCGAGTTCTTTTTCTGTTCAAATAAATGAAGGAGAAGAAAAGGAATTAATTTTGGAAGCAAAAAGAATTGCTTACAGGTTTTTTAAAATTGTAAATAAATTTTAATTACTCTTATTATAGTGCTTTTGGAAAAGTTTCAACAATTGGAAGTAGGCCTTTTAAATTTCCAATTCGTGTTGAGGCTATTTCTGTTGGATGTGAGAATCATCAGGTTTTTTTAAATTTTATTGGTTTTCCCTAAAATATGGCTAAAAGTCGAAGTATTGTTTTTATCCATTTGAGACGGGCTGTCTAACAATAAGCTGACAATGAGAAATTTATTTAACTATTTCTTGCTTTTGTTGTTTCTGAATGTCAATCAATTTTTTTCCTTTTTAAGGAAGAAGTTTAATAGATCAACGTTCTGGTGATTTTCGAATTAAAGGACTTAAACCTCAATGCAATTATCAAATTTATTTAAAAATGCTGAAGGAGGTGAAAGTATTCCTGTCTTTCCCTCTTTCTTTAATTTAATTGTAATTTTTTTAAAATTTTAATTTCAAAAATTTTCAAAAAAATTTAGGTTGGAACAGAAAATAAAAATGATATAAATTTTTCAAAAGTTTATTCGGGTACTAACAAACGACGCCGTTCTCTCTCGGAGCGTTCATTGGCAGTGAAAAGAAGTTTGAAAATCTTGCCTTAATTTTATTTAATTTTTATCACTCTTAAGGCATTCTTCAACGAATTAGAAAACAAAATTCAACTTGAGACTTTATTCACCAACAAAGAGTATTTTCGTCTGCTGGTGGCGCTTCTTCACTTCGTTCAAGTGGAAGTACTTTAAGCTGTACTTCTGATGAAGAAGATTCGGGTGATTTGAGGCATCCTCAAAATTCTAAACTTCTCGAGTTGCTGCTGAGGTTTCATTTTTTAAAGATATTTTCGAGTAGATTATTTGTCACTGGGTCGTCGGTTCTTTGAAAATTTTTAGATATCCGAAACCGAACCGAAAAATCCTCAGTTTTTCGTGTGGGTTCCGATTCAAAACCTATTTGGTACTACTACCAAGGAGGGGCGGAATCAGTTTTTAAGAGTTTTCCTCACGAGTTTTAGTACTATTTTCTGCTCTTTTAGGTTATTCTGCTCCTCTTAAAGTACTGTCATTCCTTTTTGATTTAATTAATGTTTAACTTTTATTTCTAAAAATTTAGGCAGCAACATTAAAGAAGCACCAATCGACGCAAACGCTGTTGAAATTTACCGAGGTGAATGGAAAAATGATATGCGCTCCGGTTTTGGTGTTTGTGAACGTTCAGACGGTCTTCGTTATGCTGGGGGGATGGTTAGAGACGGAACGTTCGTTTTTTCTAAAGTTTTTTAAATTTTCTAAAAAAATTTTTTGCAGTAAAGAAGGAAGATATAAACACAATGCTCTTGTTAGCCCAGCTAGACGGAAAGGCATACTTTTTGTCCGTTAAACAAAATTGAGGCATCGAGTAGAAATTTATGCTGAGCATGCTAGGCAAGCTGCTGATATGGGTTTTTTACTTAAATTAAAAAAATATTCAAATTAAATTTAGCTGCACAACGTGTTGAAATTGCTACATTAAGAACAATGACAGCACAAGTATTCCTTAAAAATGTTTTTTTATTAAAAAAATATTTTTAGGAACGCACTGATACTAGCGTTGAAGCTGCTGATCGAGCAAGGGATGATGGAGACACTGCCCGTATTTATGCTGCACAGTTTGATCCTTGTTTTAAACAGCCCGGCGTAGAATTATTACGTGCTAGAGCAGCAATGCAAAGGTCGGGAACTCCTGGACAATCTGCCGCCATTCCAATGCTTACACCGGTAATAATTCTGCCTGTATTTCTCTTAAAGTTTATTTTAAATGGAAATTTAATTAATTTTTCACTCAAAAATCCTTTTTAATGTTTATTTATTTTTCAAAGGTTTCTGTTCCTGTTCAACTGTGCACAATTACATTCTACTCTGAAACTCCTGAATCCACTATTGTTGTTAAAGGTCAAAGAGATCAAGCAGAGAAAGACTTGAAAAAACTTCGTGAGAGTGAAGATGTTTGTTTTTAATTTATTAATTTGCAAAATCAAAATTATAATTTTAAAAAACAGAATTTTTAATTACCAAACCAGCTTTGGAACCAAAATTTTGATTTAATTCTGATTTATTTATAGGTCCAAGCTGAAATTGACTTAATTTCTGGAGAGGCTTCAAAAGCTTATACTGGAGCTCCTTCCTCTAAGAAAGACATTTATGGTACCAAACTTCCATGGCCCTTGGTACTTGTTTTGTTTATGATGATTTCTCAGCAATTGAGTGGAATTAACGTTGGTGGGATTTTTGAGGAATTGTTTTTAAAAATTATATTTTAGGAATGTTTTAGTCAATTGCTATGTATTTTTAAGGGAACCGGTCTCAAGAACAATGTGAGAGTTTTTTTAAAAAAATTTGTTAACGAACTATTTTGAATTTTTGTTTTAAGGGCTTATGCAACAATTGCAATGGTTGCTATAAATGTTTTAATGACTGCTGTGTCTGTTTATTTGGTAAAATATTGGAAAGCTTTATGTTACTATTAAAAATTTTTAAAGGTTGAACATCTCCGCTTTGGACGTGGAACTCTTAACATTAACTGAATGTTCGGAATGTTTTTCTCAACAGCAATGATTGCTATTTCTATGCTTGTTGCTAAGGTGGGATAAAAACATTTACAAATCAGAATTAAATAAAAATCAGAGACAAAATACATACTAGAATTTATATATCAAAAAACCAGAATTTATTGAACAAAAACCAGGATTAATTTAAAAATAAATCCAAATTAAACTATTGATATGGGGTTTTTATAAACTAAATTTTTCATATTAAAATCATTCTTTAGCTCCACAACGGTTTGAAATTGCTACAACAAGAACAACGACAAAACAAGGATTTATTTTGGCAGCTGGTTCTACTCCCTTAACACCTCGTTAAAGAAGGTGCTTAAAATGATAAAAACAAAATTTTACATTATTTAATTTTTTATTTGATTTTTGTCATTGGTGAGCGCAAGGATCTTTGCGTTTTTCTGTCTTGCATTAATTTTAGCTTTATTGCGTTTTAATAAAAAATGTCTCTTGCGCTCATCCGAGTGTTACATTCCAAACTTTTTCCAACCAAAAAAAAAAGGTTTCCAATGAAAGAAAAGCATTAGATTAAATCTCTGTAAAAACAAAAATTTCTCTTTCCTAATTTACCACAAATCATTCTTATTTTTGTAATAAAATTTTTTAGTAAATAAAATCATTAACTTATTTAATTAACCATTTTTATTTGAGAAATTTTTGTTTTACTTAGTTTAATTAATTTTAAATTTAATTTTTTAAATTCTATTTTATTTATTCAAAAATCTTTTTCAAAGTTTAAATTATGCCGCGTACTAATTCATCAAGCTCTACAAATCAAAATAGACGCCGTGGAAATCCCTCATCTAGCCCCGGCCCCCCGGCACGTCGCAGCAGAATAATTGAATCTACAACACCGTCACCAGGCCCAACAATTCCTGCCGATCAACGACTAATAGAAAATTATTTAAATAATCAGCTCCGTCTGCCGGCAAACACAAATGTAAAGTTTTCCATTATTAATTTAAAAATATATAAACACATCTAATTTAAAAAATTATTTAAAAATTTCAATTTAATTTTTAAGGTAACTCAAGCAATCTCTTCTAATACAACTTCAACTACTACAACTAATCAGCGCCAAGTAAATTTTTTAAATAAATTTTTTTAAATTTAAGACAAACTAGTTTTAGTATAAAAAATAATACAAAATCATTAACTCTAGAGCCTTTATTAGTTTAAAAATATATAAACACATCTAATTTTAAAAAATTTATTTAAAAATTTCAAATTAATTTTTTTAAAGGTAACTCAAGCAATCTCTGCTAATACAACTTCAATTACTACAACTAATCAGCGCCAAGTAAATTTCTATCATAAATAAATTTTTAAAAAAATTCAAATTAATTTTTAAAGGTAATTCAAGCAATTTCTGCTAATACTACTTCAACTACACCAACTACTACAACAAATACAATTAATCAGCACCAAGTAAATTTTTATTATAAATAAATTTTTTAAAATTTAAAACAAAATAGTTTTAGTAAAAAATAATATAAAATCATTAAATTTTTTTAATTTTAACAATTAAAGATGATGCCTGCTAATATGATGCCTGCTAATAATATTAATGAGCAACAACAACAACAAAGTCAAATGCGCCTAGAAGTGGCGGCCGAAGTAAATTTTTTAAATTTTGTATTTTGAAAAAATTTAAACATTTAAAAAAATTAATTTTAATTTAAGATTGCACTAAAACGACAGCAACGTTTAAATAGCAGTCAACCAGAAGCTGCTCGTTTCATCAACTCAATTGATAGTGTTTCTAATTTGACAAACACTGATCTTTTCATGATTGGATGGCAGAAAGACAATATCTTCCCGTAAATTTTTTAAAATTAAAAAAAATAATAATTAAAATTTTTAAGGGAGTTGGTTGGGGAAGTAATTTTTACACATAGGGGGCCAACTCCGAAGCACGGTTGGGATCGAACGGATTGCCACGTTCAAATTGGCAGAGAAGGAGAAAAAGAAACAATTTCTATATTTTCTTGGAAGAATTATTCTGATCGTCTACAAGAAGCAAAACTACATGATGTAATTTTTGAAAAAAAATTTTTTTTTAATATAAAATTTTGAAAAAAAATTTAAATTAAAAAATTTTAAATAAAATTTTTTTATTAGATTGTTAAATTTAAAAATTTACTGGTGGTCCCAGAAACCGGGCCTCGTCAACAATGGACTGGCACTGTCGATATAAAATTTAAATTTATTGCATCGTCCAAAATAGAAATTATTCAAAGACAACAAAACAATTCTATAGAGACAGGGCCATCTTCTTCTGCTGTTATATATGCTTCGCAAACTGGTTCAGGCCCTGCTCAAGATGAAGAAGAGGATGATGTGGCATATGTGGGTTAAATTTTTTGAAAAAAAAACTTACGATTTTCACTTTCAATTTAAAAAATTCAAATTTTCATTAACTAATTATTTAAATTTGTAATTCAATTTCTCAATAAAAAATTTTTTAATAAAAATCATTAATTTAATATTTTTAAATATTATTTACTTTTGTAATATTTCATTTACATAGATCTTCTTATATAATAAAATTTAATATGAATTTTTTATTGAATATAATTAAAAATTATTTTAATATTTCTTTTAATAAATTATTATAAAATATTAATCATTACGTTTATTATTGAATTTACAATAAAACTTTATATGAATTTTGCATTTAATATAAATTTTTATTAAACATATATTTTGTTATTGAATATAATTATAAATTTCTTTAACATTGTATTTTATAATCTATTATTGAATTTTTGATTAAAATTAATGTTTTTACTTAAATTTTTTATTAAACATAAATTTCGCTATTGAATATATTTAATTTAAAAATTAAATTACATAAAAAATTAAATTTTTAATATTTCATTTAAAAAGATATATAATATTTATCATTATATTTATCCTTGAATTTTTGAATTTAAATTTGAAATTTTTATTGAATATAAATTTTTATTAAATATAAATTTTGTTATTAAATATAATTAAAAATTTATTTACAATTCATTTAATAAATTATTATAGAATATTAATCATTACTTTATTTAAAGGTTTGATTTATCTTTTATTATTGATTTTTCAATAAAATTAAATATGAATTTTTGAATATGAATTTTATATTAAAAACAAAAAATTTTTATTAAATTTCTCTTATTATTGAATTTAGCTTTAAATTAAATTAAATTAAATTTGCTGCTAAACTGATGATAGAAATAATTATTCATAGTTTAAAAAAGTATTAGATAAGTTAAATTATATATTTTTATGCTTAAAAATTATTTAAAAAATTTAATAAATTAATTAAATTTAAAAATTTTTATTTTTAAAATCTTTTTAATTTTTAAAATTTTTTTATTTTTTTTATAATTATTTAAAAAATTTTAATTTTTTTATTAATTTAAAAAATTTTTTAAATCTTTTTAATTTTTAAAAATTTTTTTAAATTTTTAAATTTTAATTATTAAAAATTTTTTTAATTTTTAAAATTTCTAAAATTTAAAAAAATTTTAAAATTTTTTAAATTCTAATTTTTTTAATTTTTATATTTAAATAAAACATTAATTTTTCAGTCCTCGGCCTCCCAACAAAATGCAAGTATAAATGTTCAACAACCAATTCGGGTAATTAAATTAAAATATACAAGTGTATCTAATTTTTTTAATTTTTATATTTAAATAAAACATTAATTTTTCAGTCCTCGGCCTCTGAACAAAATGCAAGTAGAAATGTTCAACAACCAATTCGGGTAATTAAATTAAAATATATAAGTGTATTTTTTATTAGTTGCGTGATGTTTTGAGCACGGCCGGGCACACACCACCCCCTCTTAATTATTCTATTCCGCGTGTAATTCGTGATGAGGAAAGAGAATTTGCTGAAATGTATAGAGGTCAAGGTCATGTATCCGATCACTATATTGCGCCTGGTGGGTTATCAATGGCTCGAAGAGATACAATAATGAATTCAAGCATTAAATTGCCTAGTAATTTTATTTCTGACGGGACATTGTGTGGACCTTGCAATATGGAATTCGCCCCACAGCAAAATATTATTATTTTACAATGTAATCATAAAATCCATCGCAAATGTTTTTGGAATTTATCACGAAATTTTAATTTTTGTCCGTTATGTCGTCAAGAGATGGGGCCTAGGACTGAAAATAACGAATAGTCTAGTTCTAAATCGGTATTAAGTTTTTATTGGACTATACGTTATTTTAAGTCTTGGGTCGTATTTAGGTGTAATATTTTTAAAAATATATAATTTAAAAAATTCATTTTTCAATTAACTTTATAAAAATTATATATTTTTTATTATCTAATTATATAATATTTTTGTCCAAATCTCAATTTTTTTATATCTAAATGGTTTTTAAAATTTTTGCAAAATATTTATAATAAATATATCTCTTTAAAAATTATATCATAAATAGTTTTAAAAAATTATATTATAAATATTTTCAAAAAAAAAGCTTGATTATCAATATTTTTTTGTTATTTTTAATTTTAATTTATTTAAAATTTTTAATATTTTAATATTTTAATATTTTAATTTTAATATTTTTAATTTATTTTATTTTTAACTTTAATTATATAAACCTTAAATTTCTGAAATTATTTTAGCCTTTATCTTTATTGCCTTAAATAGTTAATGCTTCAGCTATAAATTGTTTTTAAATTATTTTAAGTAAATATTATGAAATTATTTGTTATTAATTTTCCATTTAAATCAATATTAAGTAGTTAAAACCCACGTCGTCGCTCTAAGGGGTATACAAGGATTAATGTCTAGGTGTGCTAATCTGTTTATGGATTTTTAATAAATAACTAAATGAATGGATAAATAATAATAATAATATAAATTCAGGACATTAACATGAACAACAACAACTACTTCACAATTGAGCGAGTCACCGAATTCAATTCTCGCTCACGAAATACTTTTGGCCAAATTTGCCATATTCGATTCAACCCGCTTGAAGATCATCAGAGACCCGATTTAGCAATGACCGTTCTAATAAGTCATTTGCTAGATCGGGTGCTCGCCGGAAGACCAGCGCCCCTTCGTGTTGGTCTTCAGGTGCAGCCACCGAATTTCCAACATGCATTTACGATTCCGCTTCGTCCACTGGACCAAAATAATCCTGCAGCCTTGGCCGCAGCGATTGAACGACTGAACGAAATCTCTGCCGCTGGCATAGATTTGTTAAGTGGGACAACTGTGACAAAAGTCGTGGGAGTTTGGCCATTAAATGCGCAAAGGACTAATAATCCTGATGCCCGATCTGGTAGGTCGATACTAGTCTTATATTTTTTATGTAAATATAAGGCTGCTATTTTCCTACAGGAAGTTGTGATTTGGAACTCGACCATGTCTTATCGTCCCGTTGCCGATCGATTGTGCGCGTTCACAATCCAACCGACAGATACTGCCTTGCTCGTGCAGTAGTTATCGGTCTGGCAAGAATTAGGATGGTGGATCAAGGCGTTGCCAACGGAGCCGCTAGATTTAAAGAATTTTGTCAACAACAGCAACAACATTTATTCCCAGCAGAAAATTTAATGAGAAATGCAGGACTTGATTTTGGACTTATGGTATATTTTATTGTTTTAACCAATTTTTTAAAGTTATAAAATATTTCAATTTCAGGCATATTCTCTTGAACATGTTGCAATTTTGCAACGTTGGCTTAACCAACACTTTGATGGTGAAGGATACGTACGTATTGTTGTCTTTCAAAAGGAACAACAATATAGAATAGTCTATAAGGGTGATGGCAGAGCAGCACGATACAATTTATGTTTACTTCTTGAAAATGGGCATTATCATTATATTGGACGCCCTGAACAACTTTTTTCTGTGCAACGCTTTTGTATCGATTGCGAACGTTCTTATACCCGTTGGAAACATTGGTCCGGGTGTAGTGTTGTTTGTAGATTCTGCATGCGATCAGGTGCTAATTTCCCTTGCCAGGTAAATTTTAATTAAATGTAACAAAAATTTTTAAATTTTTCTTGGATTTTTAATTAAATACTAATTAATTAAGATTGAGGAAAAAGTGGCATGTCAAAATTGTGGATTTATCTTCCCATCCCGTCCGTGTTATGATTATCATCTAATAAATTCTGCCCCTGAAGAATTAATTAGATCCGATCGACGCACTTTTGCTTCCATTTGCCAAATGCGGCGTATCTGTAGCATATGTCACCATATTATTTATGAACAACAGCAACACGATTGTCTTCAACAACAACAACAACAAAATTTAATTTGTAATAAATGTCATGGTCCTCACTCTGAGGATTTACCATGTTATATTCAGCCTTTAAATGTTCAAGAAGATTCAGAGTCTGATGAAGAAAATCCCCAACAACAAAAGAAACGACAACGTCCTCCAATACGATTTTGCTTCTTTGATGCCGAGACAAGCCAGGATGAAAATATACAAATTACCTGCAATATCAATGGATATATACATGTTCCAATACTTATAATTGCCGAGGTAATATTTTAAAGTTTTTTTCAAATTAGAATTTCATTCAATTTTTATCTATAATAAAAATTTTTATCAGGTAATTTGTGAGAACTGTATAAAGGCTGGAATTACAATTGAAGATGCAGGGCAGCGTGCTGAAGGATGTTTTTGCGGGAAACCTCGGGGAGCTAGATGGCGTAACTGGTGCTCCCCACCTTTCAAAAACGCTGAGGGCGACAACACCCCCTTTCCTGACAAAATTTCATTTAATCCACGCCGTTTGTTTTTCCATTCCTTCGATAACGAAAATGAGAACCCAGTGGAACAATTTCTTGATTATCTTCTTCACCATGGGTCACAGCAAATGCTAACAATTTGTATAGCACACAATGGTGGAAAATACGACTTTCATCTAGTGCTTGAAGCTTTACACAGGCGCAATGAGCCCCCATCAAGATTATGTACAACGGGGCTTAAAATATATTCAATGAAGTTAGCGGGAAACAACAAAAGAAAAGTTTTATTCAAAGACTCGCTCAATTACTTCAATTGTGAGCTTGATGCTCTAACAAAAATTTTTTCTATGCCAGAAGAAGTAGCAACATCCAAGCCTTTCTTTCCTTATCTTTTTGTAAAAAGGCAAAATCTTCATGATAGAATTCGAGGACTTCCTCCACTTCATCATTATCAGCCTGAATATAAAAATTCTGTGAAAAGAGCAGCACTTCTCGAATGGCACCAACAACAATTAAATGATCGAAATACAAATTTCCAGCTCCGTGAACAACTAATCCTTTATTGTGCCAATGATGTTGCTATTCTCCGCGAAGGAGTGCTACGATTTCGACAGCTTATTGGACAACACACGCAGAAGCTGGATCCCTTCTTGGAAGCATCAACTATTGCTGGTCTAGCTCTCATAACTATGCGCAGATGTTTCTTGCCTGAGAATTGGCTCGTCCATTCCCCTGAAGGAGGGTATCTGAGAGGAAGGCGTGCCTCTGCTGAATCGCAGCGTTACATCCGCTTATTCGAACAACAAAACCCTGAAGCAGCAGGAAAGGTTCAGCATGCACAATGGGCCGTGGGAGAAGCACACGTGGAAGACTGTGGGTATAGATTGGATGGTCTTTGGCAACGATCTCCCCCACAGCGCCCACTGGCAATTGAATATATGGGTTGTTACTTCCACGGTATTTTAAAATAGATTTTTTTATATATAAACTTTTCATTTAGGCTGTCCCAGATGCTTCCCTCGTCGGGATCAACGATTGGCCGCTGGTCGTACTGCTGAAGAACTTTATGAACGGACACAACAACGGCTTTGGGAATTGGAACACCAGCATGGATTTGAACTTCATGTTATTTGGGGACATGAGATGATGGAAAAATTAAAAAATAATGCTAAGCTACGCCGGCTATGGAATGAAATTGATTGTGTGCGTCCACTTGATCCCAGGGAAGATTGTCTGAGAGGTGGTAGGACAGAACCGTTCAAACTTCATCATTTTTGTGGGGCTGATGAGGAGATAATCTACATAGATATTGTAATTTTTATTCATTAGATTATAACTGTTTTCAATTTAGGTAAGTCTCTATCCCTATGTGATGAAGTCAAGGCCTTTCCCTATTGGACATCCTAACGTTTTGTCTCGGGAAACATTGTTGGATCCATCAAACAACAACAACCGTCTGCCTTGGACAATTCCTGAGCACAACATCTATAAAGGATTGCTTCTTGTCCGAGTGGAGCCTCCAACATGTTTGCCTGGAAATCTTCCTCCTCTACTACCTTATCGAACATTTGATGGCCGGCTCACATTTCCACTTTGTGCAAAATGCGCCGATGATAAACAACAAAGACCTTGTGCGCATTCTAGCCGTGAGCGTTCCTGGTTGACTGGCTACACACACGTGGAGCTGAATGCTGCTTTGGAATATGGGTATAAAGTCGTGGATATTTATGAGGTTATCAATTAACTTTTTAAATATTTAAATTAAATTATAGGTTTGGAATTATGATCATTGGGACGACACTCTTTTTCAATCTTATGTCAATACATTCGTGCGATTAAAGCAAGAAGCAAGTGGCTGGCCTGATGGCTGTATTTCACAATCAGAAAGAACTGAATATTTAGAAGAATTTGAACGTAATGAGGGAATTCGTTTGGTTCCGGAGCGTATTGAGAGCAATCCAGGTCTTCGAATGATTGCGGTATTTTTTTAAATATCTCAGAGTAAAATAAATTATTTTAGAAATTATTGGCAAACTCACTTTGGGGCAAACTTGCACAGCGTGTTTGTGGAACTGAAGTCCGTTACGCCAAAACACCATCAGAATTTCATCAATTATTTGAAGATCCAACAACAGAAATGCTCGATTTTGACCATGTTAGTGAGCATTTAGATCGATGTGTAGTCCAGAAAAAGGCAGAATTTGCCAAAGCACCAAACACCAACTGTATTCCTGTAGCAGCGTTTGTAACTTCATATGCTCGTTTACATCTTTATGAGTATATGAAGAAAGTTCATCAAATTGGCGCCCGTCTCCTGTATTGCGACACCGATTCCTTAATCTATGTTGGGAAGGTTCATGGTCCATGTGTACCCGAAGGCGAATCACTTGGGAAAATGAAACGTGAAATTCCTTCACGTCGAATTCTGGAATTTGTTGCTGGAGGCCCAAAGAACTATGGCTACAGACACGTCGACTCAAATACAGGGATGGATGAGAGAGCAGAGCTAAAGATCCGGTCTTTTCCTCTCTCATATGCTACACATCAACTTTTGAATTTTGACAGCATGAAGAATATTGTGCTTGAACAATTTGATATTGATGTAATAATGTAAAATTAATCTTTTATTTAAATGTAACAAAATTTTCAATTAGGGATGAAGCGCTTGCTGATGACATCTTCAACAGGACTGGTGGAAATGGCAATTCAATATGTGTGCAATTCCCTCAGATTGGCAGAACCCGACGATCACAGCTTTATACGCACATGACAACAAAACAATATAGACCGTATTATGAAAAGGGAAGAATAATGCCGGGGATGGAGACTCTTCCATTTGGATTCAGAGAAATTCCGGTATTTTTTCTTTAAATATTTTTTAAAAAATTTAAATATCTTTTAAAATTCAGAATGATCTTGGACACCAACGACAAAGACAACCTGAACAACCTTATAATGCTGAACCGCAAACTAGACAGATAGACGATTCTATTCTCAATTTAGAAGAAGTTCCAGGTTCATCAAACTGGACAAATCGAGATTATTTAACTAGATATCATCAATAATTTTGTAAAAATTTTTTGTTTGTTTACCACACCACAAAAATTTATGCTGATATTATTTGTAAATATTTTATTTTTTAATAAATTTTATAATCGTGGAAATTTTTCAAGCAATGGTAGTATATCCTTTTCAAAAATAAATTCCATTTCTTTTTGAGATTTTAATCCTGTCAGTATTACACGTCCTGAGATATAACAAAGGCAGGAGGCTTCTCCATCCCTTCCTTCTATCTTGGTTTTGAAACGAAGTGCTGGGAATATTGTTGGTTCGTAATAACAAGTTATATTTTGTCTTTGCCGAAGATAAGAATATAGTCGTTCAATTGCCAACTTTTTTGGATGTCGATAAGCACCAACAATATTTGTAACGATAAGATTCCTCACACCAATTTTTAAATAGGAATAGTCAGTGCCTGTTGTCTTATACGAGGCTTGAATTCTTTTAGTTACACGCCAAGCCATTCTGTTTGCCAGAGAAGGGGTTGGAACACCAGTGAGAACAACTTTGCCAGATTGAAAAATAAGTGCCGCCGTAGTTTTATATTCTTGATGCCGAACACGCATAATTATTGAATGGAATCGTCGAGGATTATATTCTGTATTTATTCCATGGCGTGCAAGTTGAATAAAATTTTCATAAGAAAATCGTTTATTATAAGGAAGAAGTTTGAAAACAGCAGTACAATTTTCGATTTGCATAATATTTACTTTTCAGAAATAAAAAAATACAATATTTTATGTATACTAAAAATAAAATTATTGAATAATCAAAAATTTTTTAAAGTTTTAAAATTAAATATTTTCTATGAACATCCTCCTTTCATCTTGTTTCGGATAACACTTAGACATTCGAGCGGATAAAATGATCGATGGTGACCTCCTCCAAATTGAATAAGACACGGTAAATATGGGTGGCAGAGTTTGAGTTTGTGCTTGACGTAGTAGTAGCCGCGAACCTAAAGTAAAAACAATCCTATTTAACAGTTAATGTTAATTTACCGTTATTCCAAGATATCCTCCCATAGCCAGAACATTACTTGCAGATTGCGCTGTTAAATCATGGCAATAGACATTGAAATTTTTACAACTCGGCTTTAGATGAGAAGTACGTATTTGAACATCTTGTTGCAAATTTTTAATGATTTCTCGCCGAACATCGAGATTATGAAAAAGCACATGTAGTTCTTTAAGCGAACAGTTTTTCATTTCGCAAAGATAGTCAAGTAAAGGAATAGAGACTTTATTTGTTCGAACATGTTGTTTAGTTATTATTTTGTCAGTAGGGAAAATGGCTGAAGTTTGTGGTTGTGGTGTTGGTTCACGAAATGGATTTTCTGTTTCAGCAGTCCAATCTAATGGTTTATCCTCATTGTCGTCTATAACCATACGAAGTAATTTCTCACTTGCATCTAGATTTTTTTCATCATCAACCTCGTCTTCCTTTTCTTCGGTTAAATCATCTACGATGTTAAGTATTCCAAAAGCAGGTGTGATTACATCTATTTCATTCTAAAAATTTGCTTTTAATTTTTTATAAAAATATTTTTACCTTTTTATCTGTCTCTTTGGCTTCTTGATTAACTTGATTTGTTGTGTGATTTGTATTTGACGGAGGCTCATCGTCTTCAATAACACCCCAAGGCATGATATTATAAAATTCCATAATTTAATAATAAGATAATAAAATTCAACTTTCTATATATAATATTCTGAATTTAATTTGTATATTAGATAAAAATGAATGGATTTGAAAAAGTCAATATTATGCACACTGGTTTTAAACACCCGTTCACTATGATAGTATCCGGAAGCACAGGGTCTGGAAAATCAGAATGGGTTAAAAATTTGTTGGAAAATTTGGAGGAAATGGTTACTTATGAAAATGAAAAACATAATCAAATTGATTTAGTCTTTTATTGTTATGGTGAATTAAATTCTAATATTATAAATATGCAACGTAAAGGTTTTGTAAATAAAGGTAAAACACAAGTTATTGTTCATAATGGGTTGCCTAACGGGGGAAATGAATTTATAAAGCAACAAGCAAGGCATGGAAGAATGTTACTAGTGTTAGATGATTTAATGGTTGGGATGAACCAAATATTTTTAGATACAATATTTACTAAAGGGTCTCATAACTGGCAAATGAGTGTTATATTAATAACACAACATTTATTCAGTAAAGAATTAAAAGTCGCCCGTAATAATTCTCATTATCTTTTATTAATGAGAAATCCGGCAGGAGCTTTGCAAATTAGAACACTTGCAACCCAATTATTCCCTTCAAAATCAAAATACTTTCTGGAATCATATTCTAATGCTACAAAAGAAAACTTTGGATATTTGTTAGTTGATATACATCCTAGTACTCCCGACTTTTTACGACTTCGAACACATATATATTATAATACGGGAGAAAAAACTATAGTTTATATTCCAAAATGAATAAAAAAATTTCTACAAGCAAATTAATTGAGAAAAATGTAAGTTTCTTAAATACAGTTTGCGAATCTAAAAAATCTAGAAAGGTAATAAATGATATATTATTAAACGCATCCGCTGAACAGTTGTTATGCTTCGTTGAAATTTGTTTTAATTTATTAAATGGGCGTTTACCTTTTCATAGAAATAGAATTATTAATTTGCAAAAACATGCAAATATATTGAGGAAAATCAGTAGATCTAGAAGTGCTTCCTCAACACGTTATTTATTGCAACAAGGAAACGGGATTTATCCTTTAGCGGGTATTCTTGCAAGTCTAGTTTTACCTTTAATTACCGATAAAATTTTTAAATAATATAAATAAAATTTGATAATATGAATTTCAATTAAAAATGAAGCGAATGATATTAATTCCTGAGGATTTTTATGAAAGTTTAGTAAGTAGTGATAAAATTGATGGAAATGGAGACGGGACGGCCTTAGGCTTAATAAAAGAACGTTTACAAAATACTAGTGCAAGCAATAATTCATTAGATCCTACAACAAAAGCAGCTCGTTACGAGCAAGATTTTAAAAGGTATAACAAGCTTATTAAAGAAAAAGAAGAGAAGCCCGTTGATGTGAAACTCAAAAATTTTGAAGAATTTGCCGATGCCGTAACTAAAAATGTCAATTTAAATAAAAGTCCAGTGGAAACAAAAGACGAGATTAATATAAATAAAAAATCTAGAAATATTATAATAAGAAAACACAAAAGAAACTCAATTGGTAAAGTTACATTAAGAAAGAGAGTCAAATTTCCAGCTCCAACAGTAAAGATAGAAAATCCTGATGGAATTGAGAATGAAGAGGGTGAAGAATTCTTTTCAGTAGATAGTGAAACAGATCCTAAAGAAGAAGCTCGTCAATATTTGAGAAAACATGCTAATGAACTTGGCATATTGCCAAGTGGTAAGTTAGCCAAGAGATTAGGCACACAAGAATCCTTTGTCACAAGTAATATTGAAGAGATTTTAAGCTATATAATTAAAAATAAGGGAAAACGCAAAAGGCCAATCCCTACCGGTTATGATGAGTTTATTCGTAGAATAAATAGTCATTCAATTTTACAAAATATACTTTTTCCTTCTACATCTTCAACTAGTAAACAGGAAGGTGGAGGATTTTTTAAACACACATTTTCATATAAACCAACATTATGGCAAAATTAAATAAAAACAAAATTAAAATTCTTGACAAGTTATACAAGAATGTTAATTCGACTTCATGTTTTACATCCGTTGAACCACTTTTAAAGGAAGCAAGGCGATTAGATAAAAGTATTTCTCGAAATATTGTGAGAGATTACCTTGCAAGCCAAAATGTTTATACATTACATAGAAGAGTAGTTAGAAAGTATAAGCGCATGCCAACACTAGCTCCAGGCTTACACACAGAATGGCAGGCCGATCTTAGTGTTTTTGATAAAATTAGTAAACATAATCGTGGATACAAATATTTATTAGTATGTATTGATACACTTAGCCGACAAATATTTGTTGAACCAGTAAAAAGTAAACATAGTACTAATATGATCGACGCTTTTAAAAAAATATTTTCTCGGGTCGGAATAATACCCTGGAAACTTTTAACAGATCAAGGATTAGAATTTACTGCAAAATTTGTACAAAAATATTTTCGCTCAATAGATATGGAACACTTCTCAATGCTCACTTCCCCAGTATGGCATGCAGGAATGGCTGAGAGGGCTAATCGTAGTATCAAAGAGCGACTTTACCGTTATTTTACAGAGAATAAAACTTTAAAATGGTTAGACGTTATCCAGAAAATTGTTTTGTCCATTAATCGTTCTTTTAACTCTAGTATTGGCATGAGACCTATTGATGTGAATTATAAAAATGCAGAACGTTTGCGATTATTATTAAAGCAAAAGGCTGTTGCAAAACACGCGCCATCAAGTTGGAGAAATAAAAAATTTTCTGTTGGGGATAATGTTCGTATAGAAAAATATAAACATATATTCCAAAAAGGATACCTACCAAATTTTACAAATGAAATTTTCATTATTGACCAGGTTCGATTGGTTCCCCATCAACCTCCAACTTATAAAATTCGCGATCGTAAAGGTGAAGAAATTCTTGGGTGGTTTTATGGGAATGATTTAATTCTCGTTAAAGAAGATCTTAAAAAGAATGAAAATATTTATGACATTGAAAAGGTTTTGAGAAAAAGGAAACGAAATGGTGTGGATTATCTTTTCGTAAAATGGAAAGATTATGGGTCTGAACATAACAGTTGGATACCTGCTAACTCTGTTCTTTGGAGATAATATACATAAATGAAATTTTAAATATTTAAAATAAAAATGACTTCCTTTTATATAATTATTCCATCCAATACTAATGTTGAAGGAAATAGAACTAATTCTTTTAGAGTTAGATTACCCCATAAACTAAAATTTAATTCTGAATGGAATGTTGGATTATCTGTCATGGTTTATCCTCATTCCTGGCCTTCACTTGGGACTACAACCGAACAAAATATAACAGTTGTTTGGAAAAGTGGTGAGATTGTTCGTTTAGCAGTACCTTCTAATAGTTTAACCAACCCTCTAAATTTAAAACAAAGCCTTGACAAATCTCTTAATGAAGGAAGTGAGGCACTTTCGGAAAAAATGCGCGGTTGTCAAATTGAGTATACCAATATATTAAAGGAAACACGAAGCAAGGCTAAGGAAGAGTACAAAAAATTAAAAGAACTAGTACAGAGCAGTAAAGAGGTATCTACAAACGTAACAACTGAAAAACATGTGATTATTCCTGAGGGCGAAATTCCTAAACTGAGAAGTGAAACAGAGATTTACAACGATATGGTTAAAGCAGAAATTGACAATTTGCCTATAGAAACTAGGAAAATTATTGAACTAACTCGTGAAAGTGGTTTTGAACCGTGGATTACAGCATATCGTAAACCAAAATTTGCATGTGACTTTGAGTTCCACTCACATAAAAATAGGTTTTCATTATTTATCGACAAGAAGTATATAGAACAAATTGAAATAAGCGAGCAGCTGGCATATATTCTGGGTTTTGATTCACAAGTATTAAAGGAATCTTGTGTTGCCAAATTTATGCCAGATATGAGAGGAGGGGTTTCTTGTTTTCACGTTTATGCACCAGGTCTAATTGAACCAATGATTATTGGGGATATTACCGCTCCAGTTCTCCGTATTGTAACCATTCGGGGAAAACAGGACGAAATAATTGAGGAACAATTTCTTTCTATTCAATATCATAAATTACTTGTTAAAGAAATTTCCGAAATTTTAATTGAAATTCGCACGACTAGCGGGTCCTTGATGCCTTTTCAATATGGAACATGTACATTAACATTACACTTTAAAAAATCTACTTACTTTTAATAATGAATACTATTCAGATTGATAAGATGTTAAACAGAAATTCTGTTACCAAAAAATATTATATCGGTTGTTATGCCTCTAACTGTATCCCTTATAAGTCAACCTATTCCCCTTTTTGTGCAGTAATTAACATAGATCCTAATAATTCACCTGGAACACACTGGGTAGCAATATTTTGTGATTCCATTAAAACTATTGAATACTATGATTCGTTGGGAATATGGCCACCGATGAGCTCCCATATTCGAGATTATTTAGAAAAATTTCAAAGAGTTCGATTTAATTCCATTAAACTTCAGGGTATGTTTACGCGCTCATGTGGCCACCATGCAATATTTTATCTCTATATGCGCTGTTCCGGTTTTCAGATGAATGAAATAATTTCATTTCTTAAAAATATAAATGCCGATAAGTTTGTAAAAGAATTTATTGCATCAAAGATATTTAATATACATAGTTAGATTAAAAATATTTTTTCAACTTAAAATGCATATCGACTTTGATCCCTCACATATTAATTGGTCAGCATTGACCGACGAGCCTAATCAGTGGGGTGGGTATAACGTATTTCGCGGGGTTCCTTACCAAAGAGGAAGTGGATTAGGTTCGGTATTTAGGAGTTTTCTCCGTTATCTCATACCTATTGGCAAAGAAATTGGTAGTGCCATAGGTAAACAAGGACTAGAATCGGGCAATAAAGTTTTAAGTAATGTTCTGGAAGGAAAGAATCTCAAAGAATCTCTAATTAATGAAGGCAAATCAGGGTTAAAAAATTTATTACAGAAAGCAGCAGATAACGTTGATAAACAAACTGGCAAAGGCTTTGATTTTAAACGTTATAAGAGTATTGAAAAGCATCCATCCCTTGGTCAAATGAATGATGAAAAAAATGATATAAAGCTTAAGACTATAAATAAGCGGGCATATTCCAGTATTGGCCCTCCTAATTTTATTCCTAATCTTGCTAGGAAACCTTCGAAAAAATCTCGTAGAAAAATTCCCGCTAACAAACGTTTACGAGTAGATACTTTGGGCACATACTAACATGAGTTGTCCTAAACAAATTAATGAAAATAGTCCTTTGGCCTTAAATAGTGCACTGAATATTTTTTCCGTTCCTCCAACTAATGTTTCTGTTATCCGTTCGTTTTTTCGAGAGATTCTACCCCTTAGCACAATAACGCAAGATTCGCCTTATTTGTTTCGTTTGTTCAGTGATAATCTCTGGACAGATCAACTTATCTTTATCTTGAACTTTCTATTGAAAAGCTTGGTGACACAGGTAAATGGGAAGATATTGATTCGACTAAAGATACAAATATTGGAACCATTCAAGGTATCGGACAAACATTCGTTCAGCAATTAAAAGTTAATGTTGGTAATACTGAAGTTTACGATAGCGGTACTCTTTATCCATATAAAGCATATATAACCAATGAATTATCATTTCCTGACAATGTCAAGTCTAATTTTCTTGCATCAGTTGGGTACTATAAAAGCGAAAAGCATGATGATGCTTTTGATTCAGGATTTATAAACCGATGTTCACTATTTGCCGGGGGTAAAAGATCTCAGTTTCTTTCAAGGTTAGATTTTGATTTGGGAAACCAGGAATTATTTTTACTCAATAACTTAGATATAAACTTTAGTATCTATAGAAGTAAAAATTCATTTGTTTTGCATAAACTTAAAGCTGATGATAAAAATGAGTATAGACTTTATGTACATGACGTCAAACTTTTTTCTAAAATGATTGAAGTCCAGCCATCCCTTAATATGAACATTTACAAAACGCTTGAATCAAAGCCTGCTACATATGCCCTAAGAAGAACTGAAATGAAATCGACCTTTTTAACCGCGGGCCGCACAGAAATTGAATATAACGCTTTTAGCGCTACAATACCGAGAAGAGTCACAGTTTCTTTGGTATCAAACAAGGCATTTAATGGAGACATGGCACTTTCACCATTTAACTTTAAACCATTTGATTTGAGAGAAATCTCAGTACATACCGGTGGGCATATTTATCCCATGGTTGCTTATAAACTAAAATTTGAAAAAGATCTTTTTGTTCGAGCTTTCGTTGACATGTACGAAGCATTGGGGATGGCTAACTCTGATCGGTCAATCGATATTCCAATGTCCCGATTCAAAAATGGCTGGACATTTTTTGTAATACCTTTGACTTCAACACTTGACGACTCTTGTGGATTTGAGTTACTTAGAAGTGGTACTACAAGTATTCGTTTAGAATTTAACTCTCCCATTCCTTCTGGTGGAGTTGAAATGATTATCTTAGGAGAATTTGATCAAATGTTAATGATAGATTATAATCGTCATATCGTTTCCGATTCCAATCTTGGTTAGATAATTTGTATAAATAATTGGTTATTAAAATCTTTCCGACATTTAATATGCAAAATTACTCTAATATTTCTGATAATTTATCTTTCGCTTTAAATGTTGATGACAATTTTAAGGGGTCTAATAAGTTTATAGCTTATGATATTCTTTTATTTTTATTGATTTATTCATTATTAATACCTCTGATTATTCTATGTTGGGTTCTAATTCTTAGATTTTTGCGCAATAGAGGTTTGATTACTTCAACTCAAGAAAATGCTATTGCTAGCAATATTAAAGATATTCCTCTAGTAGGTCTGCCAAGATCAATTACTCATTATAATTTACCCATTGGATCTGAATGCCCTGTGAATTAATATTTTTAGAAACCCTTGACCATGAAATTTTCAAATTTTTAAATCGATATTTTGAACTTTAACATTTTTAAGTCCGATTGCGACGAAATCCGGCACTGAACCGTGCGCAATGAAACACGCAAGTTGAAGCGTCCCGGTATCAAAAAAAAAAGAATAGGGTTTAAGTTAAAATAATAATTCAATTAAATTAAAGTTCCCCGTGGCGGAGTTGTTAGTGTCTCCGCCTTTAGGCTAGGAGTCACCGGATCGACTCCGCCACTGGGAAATTAATTATTTTTAAAAATGGCTTTTTGACATGTGGTGATTTGTCTTGTACCATTTTGTCGCGTGGTATTTTAGACAGTGACAAAAGGTTTGGGATGAGTCATCCCATTTCTATTTTCCCCGCACGTTCCTTTAGGGGCGGGGCAAAATCAATCAATAAATTAATAATGATCCTAATGTAGTTATAATTCCAGATTGCACCCACTTTTTTAGAGAAAATTATTGGTGGGTTGCTGGGAAAAGGATAGGCAAAATTTCAGTGAGATTTTTAATGTCTTGTTTTTGTTCTTTGGTTAAATTGTTATATTCCTCCTCCATCTCTTTCGGGAGGATAATGAAATCAACCCCGATTTCTTTGGCAGCCATTAATTTGGGAATTAATCCGCCAACTACCAACTACCTCATTATCTTTTACTTATTTACAACGTAGTATACTATAATAAATTTGGGCAGATGGCTCGGTCCATAAGGTTGGCGGATTAATTCCCAAATTAATGGCTGCTAAAGAAATCGGGGTTGATTTCATTATCCTCCCGAAAGAGATGGAGGAGGAATATAACAATTTAACCAAAGAACAAAAACAAGATATTACGCCTCATTTCATTAAAAATCTCACTGAAATTTTGCCTATCCTTTTCCCAGCAACCCACCAATAATTTTCTCTAAAAAAGTGGGTGCAATCTGGAATTATACATACCTAAATAAAAAGTGTTTATATATAAATATTTAATGAGCTTAATGATCCGTTTATTTAATCGAAATTATCCCCAGATCTTCCAGATCCTTCCAAATACCCCTTAATCTCTCAAATTGTTGAAATTTTAAAATTATTCAGCGCCTGATTGAAAGTTGACTCAAGGGTGACCACTAAATTGTTGTCCTCTTGGGAGTCGACCTGATGGAGTGATCCCGGTTTAAGTTGTTTACTTAAGTGATTTTTTGTCAATAATTCTAACATGCCTTTTAAATTTAAATTGCTTTTGCAAATTTTGATGCCATGGGTGAGATTTGGGTCGATGGCACTGTGCACAAAGTCGGCGGCCTTATCCCAAAATTAATGGGAGCAAAAAAATTAGGGGTAGAGTTTATAATCCTCCCAGCAGAAATGGAAGATGAACATAACGCGTTAACAGAAGAACAGAAACAACAAATTACCCCCATATTTATTAGTAATTTTGAGGAAATCTTTCCTGTTTTATTTCCAAATTTTGTAAAATTTGTAGTTTTACTATTATTTGTTACAGAATAATGATCCTATTAATTTTTAAATCATTTTAGTTTATGCAATTGTTAGCAAACTCATTAATACTACAATGTCTCAACTTTATTTCTTGCCTATACGTTATTTTTTGATAAATAGTTGTTCTGTTTTCCTATTTTTGCTCCTTTCTGTTTTAGTCTATTTTTTGCGTAACATTGTTTTGTTTTTGGGGTTTAACTTTTATCTCTTATATCTTTCCGTAAAATGGAGTTGAATTTAAGTTAATATAAATTTTGATCGTATTTTTCTTATTTTTGGCCTCGGACTCATACTAAACATAGGCTTAAGTATTTACTAGAAACAAAACCTTGTAATGTACCTACTAATATAGTGTCCACTCTAGTCCAAATCCCAATAAAAAATCTTCAATTTAAATTAATTTACTTTGTTGACTGCCGCTTATTTCTAATACTTATTGTTAGGTGGCTTATAAAAATGTTTTTTTAAAAATACTAAAAAAACTTTACGGAACCCAAAGCAAACATTGAAAACATGTAACATTTGTAACGGTTGATACGTTATACCACTCGAAGTATGTACTGCACTAGAGACGAGCACAACATTTTAAATATCTTCTCAATGTCAGAAAAAAAGATACCTTAATAGAATTATTTAAATAAACAAACATTTTTTAGTTTAAAAAAATATATTTCACAACTCCATCATCATCACATCCCTTCCTTTTCGAGATTATAATCTTCCCATTCATGCACAGCAATTGCTTGCACGGCCTAAAGGAGTACCACCACCTGGAGCATTTGGAGAGCTTGGCGAATGTTGTGGTCCAAGTTTGATTCCATTTGCCTTTAAAAAGATAATTCAAAACTAGTAACTGGCAAAATAGAATTTTTGGGATAATTTTATAGTACAAGTTTGCAGGAACTCCCAGAAGATTAATCACACAGCCTATAATCGAAATAATATTTAAAAATTCCGTCCAAGATATGTAGTAAAAATAAACATCGGATCTCACTTTTAAATAAGACCTTGTGGCTTACAAAGGGTTAGCTTAATCAAGAGTATCCTAAAAAGGGTCATCGCTTATCCTCCCATCCTATGGCAAAATAATTTTAAACGAGTATCTGAGTCGAGGAAATCTAGTATTTGAGTGTATTTCCCGAAAATTTTCTGGCTACGTCCTTAGGCCCAATTGCAAATTAATAATAAACCCTCAACGACCTTAAAAAAGAAACCAAGTAAAACAATCCCACTTAAATATGTCAAATAAATAAAACCTCATTATTGATGTCAAAAACGCCTTCTTGTATTTTCCTGTAGATTTCCTTAGCCGTATCAATAAAAGCTTCTTCAACATTTGCTGCCGTTTTTGCTGAAGTTTCCATGAAAACCAAACCATTTTCACGTGCAAACGCTTCGCCCTCTTCACGTTTAACTTCACGGCGAGCTTCTAGATCACTTTAAAAAAGCAAAAGATTAAAGTTCAAAAACGCCCAAAGAAACCTTTTATTGCCAATCAACATAATAACCATATTAGAATTTGAATGTTGACGAGCATCTTCTAACCACGATGTTAAATGATTGAAAGTGTCACGCCTGGAAATTTGTAAAACGTAAAGTGTTATATAAATAAAATTATAAGGAAGGGATATCCAAGTGGATAGCTGAAACAGAGCATCAGCCTATACCCTGTCCTTCTGGCTAAACAGGGGTTTAGGAATCTATTAGAAGATTGTGGGGAAGGGTAAATCAAAATGGATAACTGGGGCAGTCCAGCAGCCCGGATCCCAGTCTACCTGGCTAGACGGGGTTTAAGGATCTATTAGAAGAGTAGAAGAGAACATGCCCCGGTAACTCGTTCGGAAGTTCCTCTGTATGTAGTGAGCAAGAAACTGCCAAGCAAAAAACTCCAAGAAGTCAGAAGGATCGATGCCTGCCCGGGATAACATTATACCCCTCTTTTACTAAATATTTACCGAGTTATGTCATACACAAGCAAAGCACCAGCAGCTCCTCGATAGTATGAACGAGTTATTGAACGAAATGATTCTTGACCTAATAATTGATTATATAAATCGTCGAAAAACGAAAGTCAAAACAGGCACACCCCTGTCAACTTGTAAAAGTCAAGAGACCCACAAAACACACCAAAAAAATACCAATAGGTTAACGGAAGCCCAAACATTGTTAAGAAACCCAAATGTAACCAGCAAACCCAGGAATGCTCAAATCAAGGTGAAATTGTGGAATAAATGGCAGTATTGCCACACAAACTGCAGCCTATTGAAAGAAAACTTTGCAGAAAACGAAGCCCAGACTTTGTTCGATTTTTCTTGAGGCAGGGTCAAGATCCTCGACCAGAATCAAGAATCGGTAATCCTGCAGGGAAAAACTTAAGAATACGGGCCACTATCAAATATGGGCAAATTATATGTCATTCGAAAGAGCTCAGCGAGAGAAGTCGAATGACACCAAAATTACTAAGCGGACTCAACTATAAGCTGAGATACAAGGGTTTAAAATTGTCAAAAACGATAAGGTGGACCAAGCTGTTTTTTGGGGTCAAAATGTCGAAAAATCATATAATAGCTCGTTCAACTAGTCTCGTTGAGCTGAGTCGAATGACACCAAAATCAGCTTGATTGAATGATTTTAAAAAAAGTTATGACAACATAAACCTATGGGGCGTCGGCGAGGCGCTTGTGCAAAACCCCGCGCTTCGCGCGGGGTTTTGCGGCACGCGCCTCGCGGGGAGTCTACGGGCGCTGGGTCTGGGCTCGTAACATAACCCTATTCCTATCTCCCTTGCTCTGGACGTATTTGGGGCCTCCGTAGTAGCAAAAATCTCCACAGATGCCATAGGTAAGGAGCTAAAATAAAAGATCATAACTTTGTCCAATCAAGTCGGATTTCATTAATGTTGGTGTCATTCGACTTAGCTCGAGGAGCTCTTTCAAAAGAGCTATAATTTGCATTTTCGAATTTTTCACCCCAAAATTTGCTTGGTCTCCCCTATGGTTTTTCGATTTTCGGGGGCCTATATCTCAACTCATGGTTGAGTCCGCTCAGTAATTTTGGTGTCATTCGACTCCTCTCGCCGAGCTCTTTCGAATGACATATAATTTGTCCATATTCATGAGTGGCCCGTATTCTTAAGTTTTACCTCCTGCAGAATCTGGGATCCACTTTTAAAAACTTTAAAAATCAATATTTTTTTCTGAAAATCATTTTGTATATGTAATCGACCATGCTGAGTCCGAATCTGAGCTTAGAATTTGTTTATTTCGAACCCCGGACCTGAATTTGACCAAGTCGAATAGAGGGGTAAAATTTCGAAATTAAAAATTTAGGGCTAATCGGACTCATCTTTTCGAGCTGAGTCGAATGCCACCGAAATCATCGCGATCCGACTCCATAGGGCCGAGTTACAGGCTCCCAAAATAAGAAAATTTTCTGGGTCAAAATATTCGAATATGCAAATAATGGCTCATTCGAAAAAGCTCGACGAGCTGAGCTGAATGACACCAAAATTAGCTTGATTGGGTGATTCTGAACTAAGTTATGGCCAACGGAATCTTCGCTGTAAAAACTGTGACACTAAAGCGACCCAAAATCAAGCTTTTGATAAAAAAATCATAGATTAAATGGTAGTGCGAAACTTGCGGACCGACTTTTGCGGACCAGGGGTTTATGTTTTTGTTTTTCTATCGTAACTTTGTCCAAGCTTGTACAATCACGATGATTTTGATGTCATTCGACTCAGCTCGTCGAGCTCTTTCAAATGAGCTATGTTTCGAGAAATTCGTCGGGTCCGCAAGTTTTTGTCCGCAAAAGTCGGTCCGCAAGTTTCGGCCAGCCGATTAAATGTCTTATTTGCCAAAATCTGATATCAGATTTGGACTCAGCATGGTCGATTACCTATATAAAATGATTTTCAGAAAAAAATAATGATTTTTAAAGTCTTTAAAAGTGGATCCCAGATTCTGCAGGATTACCCAAGAATCAGGGCTTCTTAAAAGCTCCAATCTACAGCAAAAACAGCTCCCTCTGTCCCTTTGGAAGCGTCCTAAACACAACCCTAACCCATTAAAAACCCCCAAAACAAACCAGCAGTGTCCCATATTTGCAGCTTAATTTGTTTTCCATCAATAGTAATCATTCTAGCTCCAAACTCTACTCCAATAGTCAAATCATGTACAGGTTGAAAACGTTTGTCAGTGAATTGAAGGAGGAGACAGGACTTTCCAACACCTTTAAATTTGTCTAAAAAAAGCTCTTTTCTAAAAGAAACCTGTGTCTCCAATAATTATGTATTTAAATAAGTAGGAATATGACATTTTCTTTTTGACTTTTGATTAATTAGAAAATTGAAGATTTAAAGATTTAATTGAAAAATCTCTAAAAATAAAATTTAAAGTTACAGATAAAATTGAACTTTGTTCCCCTCACACTTTACTGCCTCAAGGTTTAAAAATGGTCAGACTTAAAATGGTTACAAACCACTATGGCTAGAAGTACCGCCGGCTACGGGCCTTGTGATACCCACTTGGCATAGGTTCTAACACGCATAGCCAGATAATTATCGCATAAAAGTATCGAGTGAAATTTCATGTTTTTTGACTTGCGAATTTCGGCTGCGGAAATTTTTTTGATTTGCGTCCATCCTTATTGGCCGGTGACGCACAGAAACCAAGCAGAAATGGTACCTATAGCCATAGAAAAGGCTGTGTGTAACACATTCTAAGTTTGACCATTTTTAGCTTCGAGGAAGTAAAAATGGGGAAAGAAAGTTCAATTTTACCAAGTTACTATATCTACAGTAAAACTTAATTGAGTTGAAATAATGTAATTTTATCTAGGGAACATTTCTCGTGAAACTCATCACAAGAAACAATGAAAAATGCTTGAGGGTAGACAATGAAAAATTTAATCAATCAAAAAATAGAAGGTGCTAGAACAAAATGGAAATATTAAAAATGGTAAAGACAAAAAGGTACACAGCAAAAATTTGACGAAATTGTCACACACATTTAGAGACGCTTTGTCCTATTTTTTGCTGTGTACCATTTTGTGGTGTTCCATTTTGTCGCTTTCTTTTACATATAAAAGAAGTCAAAAGAGATAATATGGAAGAGAGAGAAAACAAAGAAATTTTTAATTGGGAGGTTTTTCATAATCTCAAAAGACATTTTGTCAAGAACATTTAGTCATAACGACAAGATTGTATTTTACAATTGAAAATTGGAAAAAATGTCAGTAGAAATATTAAAATAAAATTTAAAAGCATTAACCAACTAAGCGACAAGTTTAGGCTGTTGTCCCACTACAGAGATTTGCACAAGCATTTATTTTTACAAAATTTTCAGTCAAGAATAAGTCAAAAATTTTGATTTTTTTTTATCTTGTAGTTTATTTAATTCTCTATCCATTGATAACAAGTTCATTAAAAAGTATCCAACCTCTTCTTGAATTATAGGGCCGGGACTTGCTTGAACTGCTTCGATTTTGAAGTGCTTTACAAGCCTCAGCACTACCTATTTCCTTGCAGAAAACTATGCAGGAAATGGTATAGCGTAATCAGTCAGTCCGGTCTACTGAAGAGCCGCCGAATCTCCCAGCCGTCGAATAACCCTTTTGCATTAGGTAAAGGGGGACACGCCCAAGTAGGCGCGCGGCCAAGTAGGCGCAGAGCCATAACTACCTAGAAAATTTTTGGACCTTAACAATTTTGGTACCAATCTCTTTAGCTCGATGAGAGGAACCATTTAATACTAAATTTTGAAAGATTAGATAATCTTCAAGCAAGTTATGGCTTTGCGCCTACTTGGCCGCGCGCCTACTTGGGCTGTACCCAGGCAAAGGAGAGGAATAGCTATAGTCCAACCCAGCTTTACTGTAACTAGGCGTTCTATGGCTCCAGTTTGACCTTTTTTCAAACCATATCCTTCGACTCTAAAGCTGGAATTTTTCGGAGGTGCTCCATCAAACAACTAATTTTTTAAAACAACTAAATTTCAACTTATATGTAGAGAATAATTTCCAGCCTAATTATTTAATGGTATTTTCAAGTCCATCAAAAAATTTTAATTAAAAATTCAAAAAATTTTTATCAGAAAATTTTTTTAAATTTAATTTGCACTAATTTATTACATATGTAATTCATCTATTTATGTATACACTTTTATTGTTATGTAATCGTCGCGGCGTAGATTTATTTATTTGATCAATGATTAATTTTTTTATTAGCCTGTTCTAGCGTTAAAAAATGCTAATTTTGTGTATTATCCACATAAATTACAAATAAAAAAATTTTTTCTTGAGAAAAAATTTGATCAACAGTCTCTCTTTGATTGACACTGTATTGGGGAGCTTTCTAAGCGAAACCCTCAATTTAAGATACTCCCAATTTAAGCTACTCCCATTATAAGCTACCCTCGATATAAGAGATGATTAAGTCTCTGTTCTTGATTGACACTGAATTGAGAAGCTGTCTAAGGCGAAACCCTCAATTTAAAATACCCCCATTATAAGATACCCCCATTATAAGCTACCCTCGATATAAAAGATTGTTTTCAATCTCAGATGTCAGTCTTATAATGAGGTTTGGTTGTACTTAACAATTTTATTATTAAGGTGGAGTGGGTAAGGTTTATAAAGCGGAAGCGAAAAACGTCAAAGCGAAACGTCAATCGAAACGCGAAATGCGAATCCGCCAAAGGCGAAACGCGAAACTGCGTTTCGCCAAAGGCGAAACGCGAAACTGGCACACCCCTGGTGCCTCCTCGGACCCCTAGTCTCTCCTTTATTTAAGATAAACCTTACTATAAGAGATCCTCCTATTTAAGGGGTACTTCTTATAATACCTTCTATTTAAGACACTTCAGTATAACCTCAATTCAATATAACCTCAATTTGAGGTGTTTTTTACTCTCAAGGTATTTTTAGCCCACAGAGTTTGGCCCCTAAGAGTTAGCCCCTAAGAGTTTTCTCCTTAACAATCATCCAAAAAATCTTTTTTAATGGCCATAAACAGGCTATTGTTTTAACAACATTTTTTCCCTTATTTTTTCTCCCCTCGTCCATCTCTTATCAAAACAATTATTCATTCCCTTCCCTCCATTTTTACCTTTTTCCTAAAAAATTTTTCCTAAAAAACTTGTCAGGAAGCCCGTTAAAGGTGTAAATTTATGGCTATATTTAAAATAAACGAGAGAAAAAATAATGGGATTAAGCCCCGTGGGTGTGGCAACTGGTTTGTTGTTGGGGATTCTTTTGTTTATTTTTGCTTTGTTATTGTTTTTCTTTGTTTTTCTTTTTTGTATGGATGAGTAAATAATAAAAATTTTAATAAAAAAATTTTTTTGGAAATCTATAATTATCAGTAGGGCTGGGAAAATATGAACCGATATGGCCGAAATATGCACGAGGGCCGAAATATGCACGAGGGTCGAATTATGCAAAAATATGCATTAAGAAACGAGTCCTAAAATGCTCTGTCAACTGTAGAAACATGATTTTTGGGCTTCTTACTTCAAGGCATATCCACCCAGCCCTGATCTGCCCAGCCCTGATCTGCCCAGTTCTAGATTTGTCTGGCCTTCTTATCAGTATAGTTTAGTAGAGTGCTTGGACATTTCAATTTTTGCTCGTATCTTCGTTCTTCCTACTACCCCTAGTTTTGGCCTCTTTCTCGTATTCGTACATTTCTATTTTCGATCGTGCTCGTGCTCTTATAAATTTCCTACGACCATTGTCTGACAAAAACCTCTCTATAAAATACCATCTTTATTAGATACTAAAGTTTTTTCAAGTCGTCTGGCTACTAACTTAAGTAGGCTACTAACTACTAACTTGTTCTCCAAAGGGGGTTGGAGGCCAGGGGGAAATTTTCAGGAGAGGGGGGGGGGAGAATTAAATCTTCTTTCGCCACGAGGGAGGGGGGACGGGGACCTACTACTAACCCTACTAGTAAGATAATCTCTATTCCAATAGCTAACCCTCTATTTACGATATCCCTCATTATAAGCCTCATTATCAGATCCTTCAAGGGGTATCTTACAGTGAGGGGAAAATATTAAAAAAATATTTTTTTCTTAAAAAATAGTAAAAAGCCTTCAATTTTATTGTTGTTTTTTTTCATTTGCTATTAAAATTTATGACCTCGACATTTTTACAGAAACAGTCTCAGACAGTAATTAATCATTTTTAATTAAATTAATAAATTGTGAAGTGCGCAAAATTGAAAGTAAAATTGAAAAAAATTTTTTGAAAAAAATAAATAAACAAAAATAGTAAATATTCAACAAAAACAGTACAACATTCGCCGATATTGGTACTTTATGGATATGTCACCCCCCCTCCCATTTTGAGTCTCAGAGTTTTCCTTAAACGTAGAAAATGGTCAGAGATTATTTTCTTCTGCATGTCAATCATTTTTCTTTTTTAAGCAAAACAAGTGAAATGTGGTAAATGTAGAAACGAAATGAGTGAAATGTAAGTACAAAATACCGTATTTCCTAAAATAAAGCCCCATGCTAAATTAGTGCCCCACCCTAAAATAGAGCCCCACTTTGGAGGATAGTTGAAATTTAGAGCCCCATGCTAAATTAGAGCCCCACTCTAAAATAGAGCCCCACCTCATTTTTTTTAAATTTACTTTTATTCCAAATTGGTAAACAAAATTGTTAAGAAGTGAGTAAAAGGGGAGACGGGTTGGAAAGTGAATGGATGTTAGTGAATTTGGGGATTAAACGGGATATCGAGAGATTAAAATTAAGAAGGGTGGGGAGCTATTTTGGATTAAGGGAACTTCCTTAATATTGTAAGGCCGAGACCACCTGAAATCACTTGAGGAATAGTTGCGCTCTAAACTTTGCGCTAAGTAACGGAAGTTCCCAGAACAACCCAAAGTTTAGCATAAACTGACAGTCTGCGAAAAGCCGGTGAAGGAATTTAAGTGTCCATTCGGGGGATATTGAATGAGAAAAATTTAAATCAATTAAAAGTGATATTGTAATATTTGGGTGAGTAAGCAGTCCGAAAAAGGATGTCAGTCAATCGAGTGTCTGGTTCGGAGGGAAGACGTCTCCCGATCCGAAACTCCCCTATGTCCAGCGCTTGCCTATTTCCTATAATTTGCGGGTTTCACACAAGTAAGCTTGCGAAACTCCAATCCAGCAACCCCATTTAGAAGGCATTGGGAAACGGGACCAACCGCTTTACTATTATTATTTGAGAACCTTGGAAGGCCAAGGAGTCAAATTTCTTTATTTTCAACGCCGCGGAGGAAACTTTTGGAAGATAGACAAAATTTTAAGTCTGCAAAAACTATTGAAGATCGCAAATTTTTCCTAAATTTCGTAAATAAAAATAAACTATTTTTCATTTTTGTAATTTGAAAAATAGGTTGAAATATAGAGCCCCATGCTAAATTAGAGCCCCACCCTAAAATAGAGCCCCACTTTGGAGGATAGTTGAAAAATAGAGCCCCATGGGGCTTTATTTTAGGAAATACGGTATGTGAAAAGGCAAAATAAACAAGCAAAATACTTGAAGAAGAAAAAATGATTGACATGGAGAAGAAAATAATCTCTGACCATTTTCTACGTTTAAGGAAAACTCTGAGACTCAAAATGGGAGGGGGGGTGACATATCCATAAAGTACCCCGATATTTTTTTAACTTATTTAATTTTAGAGTGAAAATGTGGAGAGGTTTTTTTTTGGGTATGTAGAAAGTGCTTGAAAAGCTTTGTATTAAATAATTTAATGATAAAGATTACTTGTATATATTATTAGATAAATTGAATAATATTTTTTGGGTAGCAACCAGACCCTTGGGTCCGGAGATTAGGGCCGGGGATCCCTCCCCTTTAAGGGGGCGGGGGGGGGGGGAGGATCTACTGAAACTCCAAAAATTTTTATTTGTAACGCTAATAGGAGGTCATTTTTGTGTGAATACAATATTTTGCCAGTATGAAGAGATCGAAAAAAAAAACTTCAGCTCAGGATATATGTAAGCCCAGATTTTATAAAAAAAAAAGACTGGTGACTGATTAGCCATTGGTTGGGGGAGCATCCATGAGATATTCTTAATGTTAGACAACCCTCTTTTTTACTTACAATTTTTAGCATTTCTCAAGGAATCTCCTTTTTTATTGAAATTTGGAAGATTTTTTAAAATCATTTTTATATGTCCTCTCAATCATTCGAATCCTTAAAGGTATACTTTGCTCATTTCCTTTAAACAGATAAGTGTAAGGCAGAGAAAGAGAGAAAGATCCAGCTGGCTAGCATTTAAAACGCTGACTGCGGGGGTTTAAGATCTAATAAAAGAGAAGGTGAAAGCAGCGTCCCGGTAGCTCAGTTGGTAGAGCACCTGTACGTGGTGAGCGAAAGCGCCTAGCAATAACTGCCAGGAGGTCGCAGGATCGAAGCCTGCCCGGGATTAAACTTTTACCTCGCTCTTACTTAAGCTGATTCACCTCGGCAGCTACTTCTTAAACCCCCTACCCAACCTCCTTTTTAGCCTTTGCTGGATCTTCCTTCCCCCTTATGACTAATTCATTGTTCTACATTTTTAACATTCCTTTTTCAAAATTGGGTTATTGTTATATTGGGGGTGGTCTTTTTTCTGACGTCTTCCTTTGGATTTGATATTGACCTTCGTACCCATCCTTTAAATTCTGCGCTTTTATCCGTTAATTAATTAATTTTTTTTCTAAATTTTCTGTCCGTGACCCACCTTATTTTTTTGCTTTTTTAAGGAAAAAAGGAGGAAGAAGAATATTCGTTTAATCTGCTTTTCCCGCGTTTTTTTTTAAATTAAATTTTTAATATTTTTCCTTTACCTTATTTTAAATAAAAAATATATATTTAGGGCAAGGCCATCCATTTAAATATTTTTTTGAAATTAATTTGTTTTTTTTGAAAATCTTTGGAATATTTTTTATTTTCATTCCTTTTTTAAATTATTATTCGTTTATAAGAAGGCTATGATCCGTATTTATTTTGGAAGTACTGTCCTTATAAATGGGCTTTTTGTATTTTAACTTTAATTTTTTCAATAAGAGCCCTGGCTTATAAGATATAATTTTAAGGATTTTTTTCTCAATTCCAAAAAACTATTAAAAATAACTTGAGCGGGTCAAACTTCCTTAGCCCAAAAATTTTTTTCTTTTGGCTAATTTTAAATTAACAAATACCCCTATTATAATACTACACTTAAGCTGTTTCGAAATTTCGATTTTGAAGCAAAAATAAAAAGAGGGTTACTAGTTGATGGGATAGCTGAACGGTTAGTAGCAACCTTGCTTTGGAGAGCCCCGAGAATCAAGTCCCATTCAATCACATATTTCAATATTCCAAACATTGATCATCACTAGGGTTGTCGGTTCCTGGAAATTTTTCGGATATCCGAAGCCGAACCGAAGTACCAAACCGAAAAATCATCGGTTCCTCGTTTCAGTTCGGTCCGAAACCGAACTCTAATCATTACTAACAAATATGTTTTGTTTCTAGTTTCCAAGATTCTTGATCGTGATCTCTAATCAAGATATTTTTCAGTTTTAGTATTTGAACCAAGTTCCCGCCTTATATTGAGGGTGGCTTTAAAATTAGTTTAAAAATTGACTGACTTTAATTTAAAAATATTTCTTTTAAAAATTATTTGCACTAAAAACCCTCTATACTTTCCATGCGCGACAATTCCCTAATAAAAAAATATAAAAAAAAGTTGTTGTGCTAGGGTCGTAGATTAACGAAAGAAAAAGAGCCATAGCCCACTAACCCAATTTATTTTTTGAATCAGTCCTAGAACCATTTTTTTAAATTTTTTTCTTCATAAAGTTTTTTTCTGGTCAAGGACAGAAAAAATTTTGATTTTTTATTTGACCAAAATTAATGTTACCCCATCAAACCTCCTTTTTATAATAATCTAAATTGGGTGTTATCGCTTAGGCAGCTCCCCCATTCACTAGCCAACCAAATTTTAAAACCGTATCTTAAATAGAGGTGTATCTAATATTGGGTGTATCTTGAAGAGAGGTCCGTCTGTACGATTCCTCCAATAAAAGATACACCTCTATTTAATATACGCTTTTTAAAATTGGTTGGCTGTTGGGTAGAGGAGTTGTCAACCGATAACCTCTATTTAGTATACACCTCATTATAAGGTACGGTGAGGGTCCACTATAGTGAGAGTCCACTCAAGGGGGTACCCTAGAGTTAGGGCCCACTCAATATTTAATAGATGTTTTTATTACTCTTCTAAATTTGGACTAAAAAATTAAAATTAGGCGCACTAAAAAGTCGCGTGCTGCAAGCCACCACAAAGTCTCTCTTTGACATTAAACGGATCAGTAACGACAAACGGATTTTTGGTTTTTGTGTCGCGGAGGTGCTAGGTGACAGCCTAAAAATAAATATATTTATTCTGCACCTCCAAGGCCGTGAACTGAGAGCGATTAAAAGGGGAGGGGAGACTTGAAGGAAAAAAATATTGGGGGAAAAGGAGGGGAAGGGGGGACATTTATGTTTATATTTTTTAATTTTAGTAGAAAAATTATTTTTTTAATTAATTAAATTAAAAATATGACATGTTTATTATTAAATTTTATTCTTTTTTTGGGAGTGGGGGAGGGACTTTGAGAGTGTCAAAATCTCGATTTTTGGGAGTGGATAAGGGACTCATCGAGAACTCGTCAAGAATTCCCGATCTTCCCCGGACCATAGACTGAGCTGTATTGACCTTCAGATTTTTGCCCCTTTTTTTCGATTTTCAAATTTTTAAAAATTTTTCCGTGGTCCAGGCTTGATTCTGAGCGCTCTCCGATGCAGAGTTTTGCTAACGCGCGATCACCCACTGCTATTTGCTGAGCTCCTTCTCCTTTATTTTCCGCTTTTTTAAAGTAGGTTTACAACATCCGTTACCTACACTTTTTAATAATTTTTTTATTAAAAAATATATCCTTTTAATTAATTTCCTGTTTTTTAAAAATTCTCAAAATATCCATCCAACTACCTATAAACAAAAATCAGAACAGGGCGGTTCTCCCTTAAAAAAGTTTTTTTATGTTTAAACAAAAAGCGGCTTTCCTCCTTTTTTCTTACCTTTTTTACTAATTTTCTCCTTTATTTACCTTCTCTTAATGACAGATATAAATAATTAAAATAATCAACTAGCCATTTCTTTTTAACAAATCTTTCCCCTTCCCCCTCCCTCTCTCATTCCCCCCCCCCCCTTCCCCTTCCCCCCTTCATTCGTTCCTTTCCTTCTTCCCCTCTTTTTAGGCTCCATTTTCGGAAATTATGTGCGCGAAGGTGTGCGAAGAGAGAGAGCTAGCTTATTATTTTTATTTTTGCTTTTGGCAAGTATTAAACCATTCTTATTGTTATTTCTATTGTTTTTTGTTTTTATTGTTTGTTTATTGCTAGGAGCTATTTATAATAGTCCTATTATGTTAAAAAAGAGAGAGACAAGTCCCCATACCTTGTCCAATCAAGCTTTTCTTTTTTCTATTATTTCTATCAACAGATTTGGACCCAAAAAAGAGATAAATAAAAGAAAAGCTAATAGAGCTTTGCTAACGTGCTGGAAATTACAAGCGGCCAAAAAGCTGTAAAATCTGTTGTTTTATTTTTCTAAATTTTCTTTATTTTGGATTCTTGGTCTTTTAATTATTAAAATATTTTAAAGGCTTTATATATTAAAAAGGCTATTCTCTAGTTTATACGACCAATAAACCTCTATTTCAAACAGACCTTTATTTCAATCAGATTTTTACTCCTGTAGATCTACCCAACAACCCAGTTTACCTCAAAGCTTATAGCTAGACTTATAAAAGTCAAATATAGACAATTTAGGCATATTTAGACGTAACTCGTCAAGCCGCGTCGGATGCCACCTAAAACAACTTGCTATGACATTTTTACGTCGAGTTATGGCTCCTGAGTAGGCTGGACAGTGGTAAAACAGGTCTGCTCCCCTTTTCGTCCATTCAAGCTGTTAAAGAAAGTCCATACCTTTAATCTTTTTTTTTATTTTTCTAATCTTCTCATTAACAGTTTTGGGGTTAATTAAATACAGAAGAGATATAAATAAAAGATAACAGAGCTTTGATAACAGGCTGACAGAGCTTTGCTAACAGGCTGAAAATTACAAGCGGCCAAAAAGCTGTAAAATCTCTTTAGATTTTTGGTCTTTTTTCTTTAGATTTTTGGTATTATGATTAATTAGGCACTGACTGACTAATTTAACTAAAAAATTAAATGACTGAATGAATAAAGACTTATAGGGTTTTAAAAATTCGGACCAAAAATGCAGTCGGACTTCAACCACTATCTAGGAACCTTAAGATAACCTCTGGAAGATGCCCCCAATTTAGGAGACCCTTATTATAAGGTACGATTTTTTCAGAACCAAAGGTTCATAAAATCGAGGTTCGACTTTACATGGAAATCAGAGGTCTCCTGAAACAAATTCTACAATTCTAAAGGAGAAAACCGCAAGGCGAAAGCTGGCACGCCCCTTAATACAAAGTACGTTGAATGAAAATTAAGCCGGTAATAAACAATATAAAACTGCTAAAATCATTCAAGAATCTGTTCATTATTCATCCAGTCATTTAATTTTTAGTTAAATTAGTCAGTGCCTCTTACCTCCTATACACCTTTCAAATCACCCCTTCCCCTCCACTTTCCTCTATTCAGCCACCAAAGTGTTGACCTAGATCTTGGCATCCAGCGCTGCCCAACACCGTCCTCTCCCAAACAACAACAACAAACAAACAACACCCCCTCCCCCTCCCCTAACCACACAACATCCGGGAATGACTGAAATTTAGTAGTTTAAAGGGGCGATCGGAGCGGGCAAAACAACATTCCCTATATCATTCCACCCTTTTGGGGGAAGGCGCCGGCGCCATTAAAGTGTGAGTAACCGGCCAGCAAAACAAAAAAAAATTGCGGCGTATTTTGATAAATTAAGGAATTTATTTTAAAATTGAAGTGTTTTTGATAGAAAAAAAACAGGCAATCCATCTCTAATTTTCTCGAATAAACGAAAAAATTCCTTCCATTCCAGGCCGAGGAAAGAAGTGTAAAAAAGGGGTGGGAAGCTTCTTAAATAGCAAGGATTTATTTTAGACTGGATACATTGATAAAAATATTTTTTCGAACAAAAATCCTTTTTAATAAACAAGCCTCTTTAAAAAACACCCTTATATAAGTTAAGTATTGCCTTACGGTCTACAAAAGAGAGAAATGAAAGCAAAATTGCTGCCAGTAAAGTAAATTCCGAATAACAGGAGTCTGCCTTTTACTACACAAAATTAAGGTCCTGTTCCTGCTTTAGTTCCCTCTCTCTAATAATATAGCTTTTAATAACTCTTTGTGGTGAAACACACAATAGAGGTGTTCCAAGTTGGTGTCTCACCTTTCGCTTTTTTAAATTATTTTTGGCAATCCCTGGCTGAATACCTTAAATCCCCAATGGACCCTTTTTATTCTTCAGTCTCCTCATAGGAGGCGTCTCTATTAGGAATTGAGGTTCTACAATGAAATCTTGATATACGTTACCGTTGGGACCAACTTGTGTGGACATACTAGGATTATATAGAGATAGACGTATACTACAAGGAATACGTATTTAGGGAGGGATTCGACTTGTCGAACAAAGCTAGCAATAACCCCTTAGAAGATATAAAGGTCCTGTTCCAGCCCTAATTCTAGGCGTTTATCCCTCCCTCCCTCTCCCTCTCCCCCTCACTCTCTCTCTCTCCCTCCCTCCCTCTCCCCCTCACTCCCTCCCTCCCTCCCTCCCTCCCTCCCTCCCTCCCTCCCTCCCTCCCTCCCTCCCTCCCTCCCTCCCTCCCTCCCTCCCTCCCTCCCTCCCTCCCTCCCTCCCTCCCTCCCTCCCTCCCTCCCTCCCTCCCTCCCTCCCTCCCTCCCTCCCTCCCTCCCTCCCTCCCTCCCTCCCTCTCCCCCTCACTCTCTCTCTCTCCCTCCCTCCCTCTCCCCCTCACTCCCTCCCTCCCTCCCTCCCTCCCTCCCTCCCTCCCTCCCTCCCTCCCTCCCTCCCTCCCTCCCTCCCTCCCTCCCTCCCTCCCTCCCTCCCTCCCTCCCTCCCTCCCTCCCCCCTCACTCTCTCCCTCCCTCTCTCTCTCCCTCTCCCCCCTCACTCCCTCCCTCCCTCTCCCCCCTCACTCTCTCCCTCCCTCTCTCTCTCCCTCTCCCCCCTCACTCCCTCTCTCTCTCTCTAATAAGCTTGCTTTAATTAGATCTTACTCCTATACGTTCTGAGGATTTTTGAAATTTAAAATGTCAGGCCTTTTTTAATTAAAAAATTTATTTTCCCAATTATTAATTATTAATTTCTTCCTCTTCCAAAAACACTTTTTTTCATTGTTGTCTCATTCATTGTTTTTATTTTTTCTCTCCTTCTCTTCATTTTATTGCCATAAATTAATTTAATTTCTTGCGCAATACTTTCAAACAATTATTCTCGTTTTCTCATCATAATTTTTTAAAAAAAGGTTTTTGATTTGTTTTTAAACACAAAAAAATTCAAAACTGCTTTTCTCACTATTGTCGGCCATTTCTCCGTTCCTCAAAAAATATTTTTAAGGGTATACGACATTTGCGAACACCGACATTTGTAAACTTTGTTTTTAAATTACTGTCAGACCTCGATATAAGGTATACCCAATATTGGATACACCTCGATCTAGTATACGTTCTGTAAAATTTATTAGGCCACTGGTTGGAAGAGACTATTAAGAGATGTCCTCTATTTAATAAACACCCCATTATAAAATACTCCCAATTTAAGATAACGCCATTATAAGATACCTTCTATTTAATAAACCCCATTATAAGATACCCTCTATTTAATAAACACCCCATTATAAGATACCCTCTATTTAATAAACACCCCATTATAAAATACCCTTTATTTAATAAACACCCCATTATAAGATACCTTCTATTTAAGATTGGTTGGCCACTGGTTCGGGGAGCCTTCTAAGCGATACCCTCTATTTAAGATACCCCTCAGTATAAGGTATGATCTTTTAAACCCAAGGGGTATCATAAAGGGGGTATATAAAATCGAGGTTTTTAATTTCGTGTTCGCAAATGTCGTGTTTGCGCAAATGTCGTCTTTCATATATTCTTGCAGCAAGTTTAATTTTTTATATTTTGGCTTGGCTGCGGTAAAGGAGAGAAAGAAACGTGCGTTTTGCGAATTTTACAACAAAAAAGGGAAACAATAAAAAATGGCGGCTGAAAAAAGCGAACATTTATGTAAGACAAAAGAAAAAAGAGAACGTCCGAATTTAATTAATTAATTAAAAGTCTTCGCAAAAATAAAAAAAATTTTTTTTAAGAGAAAAATAATTCAATTATTATTTAAAAAATATAAATTATGGTTATTTCTGGCCCTCCACAATCACCACGTACTGGATTGGCACTTACCGATTTACAACAAGTAATGATGAAAAATTTTAGATTTTTTTAATTTAAAAGGACCTCATTATAAGAGACTCCATTATAAGACACCCACAGGTGCTGGAAAGATCGTATCTTATCACGAGGGGTAGCTTAAATAGAGGGTATCTTATAACGAGATGTATTTTAAATAGGGAGTATTTTATAATGAAGTGTTCATTAAATAGAAGGTATCTTATAATGGGGATATCTTAAATACGGAATATCTTATAATAAAATGTTTATTAAATAGAGTTTATCACTAACGGCTCTCGAACCTAATGGCCAATCACATTTAAAAACCCGTTGCTTATATTGAAGTGTATCTTGTATTGGATGTATTTTATAGTGAGATCCGTCTGTATATAATATCCACGAATTTAAGACGATTTTTAAATTTAAGTGAGGGAGATTTCCAAGCAATACCCTCTATTTAATATACACCTCGATATAAGGTACCCTCTATTTAATATACACCTTGATATAAGGTACAATTCTTAAATCCAAGGGGGAATCTTATAAAGAGGTCAAATTTACAGAAAAATTCAAATTTTTAAAATCAAATAAAAATTTTTTTCAAGTCAACGTCTGGTTCATCAATAGATTCAAACACTCTAAACAGTAACAATGGAGGCAATAATAATAATTCAAATGGTTCCTGTTCAATTAGTGGAGGACTTATTTCTGGGTTAACTATTGCTAGTAATGGGTCTGGAAATTGGTAAATATTTGAAATTAAAAAAATAATTCCTCATCTATCCTCTCGAAAAAATGCTTAGGCAAAAAAAGCCATCTCATATAGGGGAGTCGGTCGGAAATATCGAAGGTACCGGAAAACGGAAATGACAAAATATCGGAAGTGACAATCTAATAGAGGGATATCGAAAGATTAAAAATAACCAAGAAGGGATTAACATAGATTGGAGTTGATTAATAGATCAACAGTCGCCAAAAGTACCCCCTTCAATCTTTCCGAGTCTAGAACGGAAATATTAACTATTGCTAGTTAATTACTGGATTTTGGCCACCAGTTCCGGTCCAGCCCCAATATCGAATCCGGAAAAAAACTCCGGGTTTGACTATCATACTAGAAATATAGATGAACCAAGGATGTTACAGACCTTTTTCGGAAGGCGGAAGAGTCAAAAAATGACGTAACTCTGTAGAAACAGAAACGGAAGAATATAAGTTTTTACTCAAAATTAAAAAAAATAATTTTCCTTAAATTCTCCTAATAATTAAATAAAGGTCAACTCGCGGTGTAGGAGGTATAGGTGCTGGTTTATCTTGTTCTTCTGCCTCCTCTTCACCTTTTAATGTTGGTGGTGGTTTATTTGGTGGAGATGTTGGTTTACAAATTGGTGGTGGCTTTGGGCAAATTAAGGTATAAATTTGAAGAAATATTAGGTAACACAGTCAAAACTTACTCATAAACACCCTCTATTTAAGACCCTCTATTTAAGACACGCCTCTTTATAAGGGACTTGCTCCAATGGGGTATCTTTAAATGAGATCAACTTTAAACCATCCAGCTAGTAAAGCCACTAGAGGCCATTGGCTGCTTAAGCGCATACCCTCTATTTAAGATATGTTTCATTATAAGAGACGAGGTTGTTATAAGAGCTTGGTAAGAGTGTATCTTTAAGTGTAGTCCGACTGTAGACCATTCTGATAGTAGAGCACTGGACAGGGGAAGTCGCCTAAACATAACTCTATTAAATACACACTCATTTATAAGGGACTTGCTCCAAGGGATCCAAGGCGGTCCAAAAGTGTATCTACTATCTATTCAACTGTAGGTCGTTCATATAGTAAGGCACTGGATTGGGGAAGTCGTTTAAGCGATAACCTCTGTTTAATAAACACCTCATTATAAGGGACCATTTTTCATGTGAGGGCTGACTCAGCCCCTATAAATGAGGGCTGACAGTAGATCATTCAGATAGTAGACCATTTATTTAAAAAATATTTTTAAAGGGTGGTGGTTCTAGTGGAGGTGGTGGTCTTTTTAATAATTGTGGTTGTTCTTCATCTGATTATGGACTTTTCAAAAAATAAGAGAATAAGAAAATATTTTTTGGTGTTGTTTTGAAAAAATATATAAAATAAATGTAAGTTGGCAAATTAAAAATAATTTGACATTAATGCAAATAGAGGGGCTTTTTTGTGATTTTTGCGGATTTTTGAGGTGTTATGCGGACAAATTTTTCAAAATTAACTTGACGATACTTTTTCGGACTTTTTTCATATATGTGGAATTTTTTGCGGACTTTTAGAGGACATTTCTATGTAAATTTTTGCTATTTTTGAGAGCACTTTTTAAGGACCTTTTTGCGGATATCCTTTGCTGACTTTTTTTCTAACATATTTTTGCGGACATTTATTGCGCACTTTTTTGCTGACATAATTAAAGTATGAATTAAAGTATTTGCGGACTTCTTTTAAACACAAAATGTGCTATGTTGCATACAAAATCCGCAAAAATTTATGCGGACTTACAAACAATTTAAATTTTTAAAAATATTTTAGATATCTTGCAATTACAAAAATATTTCCCTATTTGTATTTTTATTTGATGCTTTTGTTGGCAAGTGAATATACAACAACGATGAGATATTATTGTTTTTTCAGTCTTTCAGAAAAAATATATTTTAATTATGTACCTAATATATTTAATCCCAGTTCTTTCTTTTTAATTATCTTATTAAATATTTGTTTATTTTATGAAGGAAAATGAACAATTAAATTTTTAATTAAATTAGAAATTTATTGAAAATTAAAGCTTTAAGTATTATTTGCTTAATTGGGAAAAGTACTAGAATAATACATTTTACAATCCATCCAGAAAGAATGCCTAAACAATTGAAAATTTATAGGCAGTAACTGTTTTAGAACTTAATTTTAAACAATATTATCAACTTTCTCCTTTATAAAATTAAATCATTATTTAAATAATCTGTTAGAATAAAAAATAAAGGGGAAAAATACTCATAAAATACAAATTTAAAAAAAAGATTATAAACACTCAATCAAAAGTTAATGTTACTTCACGATTACCTTCTGGTTAAATTACTCGTGCAGGACTTTGTTGTTCCTCTACAAGTAGTTTTGGTGTTCCAACTATTTTCTTTTTGTTGATATTCTTCTCGTTGATTACACCAGTTGAAGGATTCGAATTTCTCTCATTTGTACTTGGTTCTGGCTCTACATTTATTGTTGTTGCTGTTGTGATTGGCTTTATTTATTATTTCTTCTTCAACCATAAATACTATCCAAATGGTTTTTTTGCGGCATTTTCTAGAAAGGTTTTTTATTTTTCATAATTTAGAATTATATTCTGAGTAAAATCGGGATATATCACTTTTTCCCCTTCTCAAAATTTCCTTATGGTTAGGACTGATTAGTTTTTGCTATATTAGGAATTACAGATTCATTACGGACCTCTTGATTTCGAACTCTCGTTCTTTCAATTGTAAACCATCCTTTTTTATATAAATAGTATACACCTCCAGCTGCTGCAATTGTCAAAACAAAATAAAAAATTGTTGCAGTAATGAATCCAACATCAAAAGTATTAAATACAAAACCTTCAACTTCAGAGAAGCATGAAAAGAATATTAGAAGGAAGAGAATCAACGTGGCAGATCCAACGTTGCATTTTGGAAAAAACTGAAAAAGTATATTAAAAAGATTTTTTTAAGTTTTTTCCAAAATGCAACGTTGGATCTGCCACGTTGATTCTCTTCCTTCTAATATTCTTTTCATGCTTCTCTGAAGTTGAAGGTTTTGTATTTAATACTTTTGATGTTGGATTCATTACTGCAACAATTTTTTATTTTGTTTTGACAATTGCAGCAGCTGGAGGTGTATACTATTTATATAAAAAAGGATGGTTTACAATTGAAAGAACGAGAGTTCGAAATCAAGAGGTCCGTAATGAATCTGTAATTCCTAATATAGCAAAAACTAATCAGTCCTAACCATAAGGAAATTTTGAGAAGGGGAAAAAGTGATATATCCCGATTTTACTCAGAATATAATTCTAAATTATGAAAAATAAAAAACCTTTCTAGAAAATGCCGCAAAAAAACCATTTGGATAGTATTTATGGTTGAAGAAGAAATAATAAATAAAGCCAATCACAACAGCAACAACAATAAATGTAGAGCCAGAACCAAGTACAAATGAGAGAAATTCGAATCCTTCAACTGGTGTAATCAACGAGAAGAATATCAACAAAAAGAAAATAGTTGGAACACCAAAACTACTTGTAGAGGAACAACAAAGTCCTGCACGAGTAATTTAACCAGAAGGTAATCGTGAAGTAACATTAACTTTTGATTGAGTGTTTATAATCTTTTTTTAAATTTGTATTTTATGAGTATTTTTCCCCTTTATTTTTTATTTTTTCCCCTTTATTTTTATTTTCAGAACTCCCTAAATTAAGGAGGGACTTTAATTTTATAAAAGAGAAAGTTTAAAATTAATTTCTGAAACAGTTTCTGCCTATAAACATTCAATTGTCCAGGCATTCTTACTGGATGGATAGTAAAATGTATTTTCCTAGTACTTTTGCAAATTAAAAAATGTAAAAATACAGAAACGTTACAATTTGTAATTGCTTGTTTTTCAGAATCACAAAAAATTTCCCCCACCAATTCGTATAAATACCATAATGAAAAGGCCAAGAAATACATTCGGCTCTAAATTTTGGTAAAGAATCCATACAAAAGAGACCAAAGTGTAAAACAGCAGTGTCCAAAGAAGGTAAATTTGTTTGATAAATTGAAACAATTTGCATTGGTTGATTGATAGGCAGAAGCTAAAAGATAAATATTAAATTAAAAAAACAGTCAATATTCTATCAGGTAAATTAGGACCAAAACTTTTAGTTTGGGTACTACGTGATTAAAAACGGGGGTATTGTGAATCAATTGACAATTGATTCAATTAAATAAGGCTGGAAAAAAATTTTAAAAATTTTTTAATAAAAAAAACCATTTTTTGAATTGAAGTATTCAAAGTTGTAAGTACTCGAGTCCAAACAAGTTCAGAAATAAAAGGGTTATCTGCAGCATATGAAATAAAAGAACATGCAGCATTATCGCTCAAAGCTGGGACAGTAAAAAGAGGCGATTTAGCAATAGATAAATTGCTTTTAGAGTTGAGAAAGGCATCAATATCTGACTGATACTTTAAAAAAAACGAAAGTTAAAAAATTTTTAATTTTTTAAAAATAACCTGCCAATAAAAATCTAAAAGACGTTCAACAAATGCTGGTCTAACATTACTATTTTTGCTGTCAGCACGAAGATTAGCAAAAAGTTGATCAATTGCACCCATAATTGTTTGCATACATTGACCTATAGCTTCATCTCTCTTTTCTTCGTTTAGAATATTGTCATCATTCGAAGAGTTACTTGGTGAAAGAGAACGAAGAAGTAAAAGACGACGAAAAGAATTTCTAAAAAATATTTTTGAATATATCAAAATATAATTCCAAAAAAACCTTATAAGTGTGTCTTGCAAGAATACAGAATCATTACAATCTGTAATTGCTTGCTTTTCAGAAACACAAAAACCGTATTGCAAATCAACAGAAAGAGCAATTGGTTGAATATTGATGTTATTCGCTAAATTCAACCGAGAAGCATTGAACATTTGAAGAGCAATAGGGTCAAATTGACAAATTTCAGATAAAAGATTTGAGGCAGATTCTGTGACTTTAACTAAATTTAGAAAAATTTAAACAAAAAAAAATTAAAAAAAACCATTTTGATAATGTAAAGCACAAGGAGCAAAATTAGCAGCTGTCATTGTTGTTGCTTCAGAAAGGGTTGTGTCAATTAAATTGTCAAAGAATTGATTCTGACCCTCATCAACAATTGGTGCTGTCTCATTTACCGGTCCAAAATCTCCACCCAAAAATAACCAGCTTAAAGTGCTAATGTTGATGCCATTATCCGCAGAAGAAACACCCAATTGAGTAAGAACTGAGAGAACCAATTGTTCAATAATGTTAGTCTAATAATAAAAGATTAATGAGTAAAACAAATTTTAAAAGAAAACCTGAAGACGTGGATATTTAACAGTCTCGCTGCACAAACACGACAAAATAATAAAAGCACTAAAAATATTTAAAGAATTACTGAAAAATTAATTAAGAATATATATATACCTATCCAAATTCTTTTGGCACATTTTTGAAGCAAAATGTTGATTGAGCACTTCAACAAAGAATTTCCCCCACCAATTCGTATAAACGCCATAATGAAAAAGCCAAGAAATACATTCGGCTCTAAGTCTTGGCAAAGAATCCATACAAAAAAGGCCAAAATGTAAAACAGCACCCGGAGCTGCAAACCAAAGTGAATTCTTTAAAAGAGAAAATATATATAAAAAATTTCAAGGTAATAATAAGACCTGTTGCTTGTCTTCAGTATAAATTTCATCAAATGAAGGCTTCGGTGAAGCATAAACAAGTTTTGGGTGTTGGGAAGTAAAAGATGTTGAACCTTTTGACGCTTTATGTTTGCTAAGACATCCCTTCATCAAATTCGATTGTTGTTGATCTAATTGTGTTGTAGCAGGCGGTTGAAGAACTCCAGAAACTGCCGAAAGGACTTTTACAGGAAAATCGAACATTGTCTAAAATTTAAAAAAAATAAAATACATAAAAATCTCAATCAAAACCTCGTCAAAAATAAATCCAGAAAGTCCATATTCTCTCGACAATTTGCTGTATAAACGACCAATAAGTGTCAACACTTCAATGCATTTTTGTTTAACTGCAGAATCTGCCAACTGAGGAAATTTGGCAGAAAGACGAGTGATAGCGTTTCTAAAAAGTTAAATTTTATACGGAAACATTTTTGCTAAGACAGTAGGCAATCCCTGTGGAATTTTTAACTATATCTATTTCTAAAATCGTTTCAGGTCGATAGAACATTTTAGGCAAGTAATTTCAAAGGAAATTAGGCAATAAACATAAGAGAAATGGCGAGAAGCCCTCAGCAAATCGCTTGGTCCTCCTAAGGTTTTTAGATATTCAAAAGTCAGTAACTCGGCCTCTGATTGTCGGCCGTGATTCCCCTGCAAGTTTTTCAAGTATCTTTCGAATGTTATAGCCTCGGAAACAAAAAACATATAACCCAGGTACCCTGAACTGGTAATAAAAACCCAATGTTACTACCAGAACTTAAAAACAATTAAAGTAAAGGAACAGCGGAAAGGCCACCCCAAAGTAGTACCCAAAAAACGGTTAACCGTGTAAGCTTTTGAAGCTCAGAAGAGTACACATTAGACTTCCATTCCTCTAAAATCCAAGTGTCCAAAGCTTTGTGTTGACTTCCAATCCTCTGTCCTTCAGTTACTGACTTTCCATCATCATCTTTAAGTCCATTTATAGCAACTCTGCGAAGTCCTTTACCCGCTCGGGTGTCGATTGTCAAGATTAAACGTTGAATATGTATCATCATTTTATCTCTAAACTTTATATTAAAGTCAAACAAACTGCCCTAAAATAGGAGAATGGGAAGAAAGGTACTGTAAAAGGAGAATAAAAGAAGCACAATGCCAAGGGATACCCGTTTTAAATTCCAAACTTAAGTAAAAACGACTTTATTAAAAAATGGTAAAATTGTGAAAAGCAAGTCCTTTTATAGTAAAAGACAAAGGGAAATATACGAGTAGGCCATTAGAGTGCCAAAATTAGAGTGTCTGAATGTATTGATAGACTATAACTCTTCTTATCCTTGATCCAATATAAATAAGACTTATATCATTCGAAAGCTCTCGATAAGTTGTATCTTTTTTCAACTAGATGGATCAAGTTTGATCAGTAAATAAAAAGTTATAACCCGATAAATGTAAAAATACACTAAGTAATTGCACTTATCGCGTTGTAACTTTTTAGTGAGTGAACAGACTTGATCCATCCAATTGAAAAAAAGATAGCGCTTATCGAGGGCTTTCGAATGATATAAAATTTATTCAAAATAGATCAATTTTACAAAAAGTTAAGGCCGATTAAAGCTGGCCGCACTCTAATTTTGGCACTCTAATGGCTAAAATAATTGTAATTAATAATGTGGAAACTTTTCGTTTTGTAAACTTTATTATGGGAATGTCATAGTGTCAACAAATAAGAGTACAAAAACTTCAATTTTTCAGTGCTGCAGGCGAAAAATAAATTTTTTTTCAAATTTTTTTAAATTTTTTGCTTCCGATCAACAAAAAAGTTACTTTTAGCGTTTTGGGGTGCCAAAAAGGGAAAACACGCCGAACGCATAACTTAAAAGGAGTAAAAACACGAGTACTTATTTTTCCCCTCCCAATAAGTCTCCCTTAATTTTGTACATAATTGACAGACTTCTCTCCTCTTCTTCATTCCAGTCCATTTTCCTTGTCCATTCTTGTTCACGTGTCAAGCTAGACCATTTGTACATTTTAAGAAAGGAAGATTTACTGGGTGGGCGGCCAAATAAGTACCAATACGCCATGTCATATCGGAACGTTTTGTTGATTGACACGTTTCTTTACTTTTTTTTATGTTTTTGAATTCATTTCGATTATTTTTAATTTTCAGATTTAAAAAAGATTAAATAAAAATGACTTCAACAATTACTGGTCTAGCAGAAAATGCAGCATTTAGAACTTTGGCTGATCAATCTAGAGAAGTAAATATGATGGAAGAATTCAAAATTGATCCGAAACGTGCAGAAAAGTTTACTTTAAAATTGTTGAATTCAAATGGAGGTCTTCAACTTTATTTTGATTTTTCAAAAAATATAATTGATGATTCGAAGTTTAAACAACTTATTGATATTGTGGGTATATTTTTTAATTATGTATAAGGGTCTGAGTTTTTTCCCGGTTCTAGAAAAGGATCGCGAACTTACGATTCTGCTTTTCGTTAAGTTTAGTTGTTCCACGGTTTAGTTGAAAACGGGAGCCTTTAAAAAAACGGGAGCTCCGTTTTTTGTTGAAAACGGGAGCCTTTATACTAGAGTTTGATCCCGGAGAAAGGACTTACCAGGGATCAGCGGAGGTCTCACCAAGTGCCATTATCCCTCATTTCAGTTCGCCTAGCCCTCGTGCAATGTACACGATTTTATCAAAGATAATCTTTAACGGAAAGACTTGTGGACTTTCGGGAACTAGAAAAAACGCGTTTCTATTTTACTTTATTTTTAAATCCAATTTTTAGGCTCGTCAAGCTAATGTAGAACAATGGCGTGACAAAATGTTTTCTGGTGAACATATTAACTTTACAGAAGGCCGTTCTGTTCTACACGTTGCATTGCGAAATAGAGAAAATAAACCGATTTTGGTTGATGGAAAAGATGTAAAAAGATTATTTTATTTTAAGAGTATTCGTGAAGATTTACACTTTTGCGGACTATTATTTGCGGATTATAGGAGAAATAGGAAGAAAAGTTCGCAAAAAATAATCCAACAACAGTTTTTGACCCGAAGAGTTAGTTCGGCCCCTCTATGATTTTTTCAAGTTTCGGGAGTAGTTAGTCCCCCGTCCCCGTCGTGGGGGCAGAGGGGTCCGCAAAATTAATCCCTAATTAATTCCTTGTAATTACAGCACTAATTAGGACCATCCTAAAGGTTTAGGGACTTCCGGTATCACCCCAAAGGGTCTTATCACAGATAACTGATATAGGAATAGGGTTCCGTGAAATTAACCCCCAATTAGACCCATGTAATTATTCGCTTATTAAAAACATGTAATTAGTACACTAATTAGGAATATCCGGTGCCGAACCCTTCAAACCAAAAGGTTTAGGATAAGTTTCCCCCACAAATTTTTTAAATTTATTTTTTCCCTTTTCCTTTTCAGAAATTTTCTATTGTATTTTTGTTCGCGCAGCGTGCGTTCATTTCTTTTGAATTTCTTAAAGATTTTATGGGTCAGCTTAAAACTTTTCCTTTTTCCTTTAATTTTTTAAAATTTTCTTTTGTTAAAAAATTTCTAGGTAATCTCTGACCTAGAAAAAATGTTCTCTTTTAATGGAAAATATTGACCTTAAAAAATAGGAAAAATGTTTAAAAAAATAGGGAAAAATAGGAATGGAAATTAAAATGGAAATAGTACTAAGTTAAAGAAAAAAAGGAATGTTAAAAAATTGAAAACCCTTTGTTTTACTTCCCGTCTAATAGTCCTGGAGTAGTATAAAAGGAGATAATAATTCCTAAATGTAATTAATTTAATATGAACTCCAAAAATTTCCCAAAAATTTTTCCTGAGGTTGAATTTAACGTCACCTCTAGCGGGATCACCATTTCCAGTCCCCGATTTAATACACCTCGTTTTATTCCCTATGACCAAGTTGGGAAGTGTCGTTCATGTAAAAGTACAGAGGTTGAACTAGATTTTATAATAGTCAAAGAAGGAGTGGTGATTTATTGCTCGCGATTTGAAGGAAGTCGTTTTGCTCCATTTGATACATTCTTCGATTTACCTGGACATTGTTTTTTCAAAGTAAAAAACAAAGGACGAGTCTTTAATGTACCCTACAATGCTACTACACAAACTGTGGTTCCCTGTCCTAAGGCCGAGCCTGCTACACCACAACCAACCCAAATCCCCAACACAATACCAGAGGAGACATCTCAACACACAGATTCACTTCCATCAAAAGAGGATATAGACGAATTCTTCCAAAGCTTAAATGCTTCGGTAACGGGAATACCAACGGATTGAAAAGATATTTAAATGATTTTTCTATGTATTTTTTGTATTCATTATGGATTTATTTTCTAATAAAGAATTAAAATTTAAACTTCCTTTTGGAATGATTTTAGCTGGTCCTAGTTCCAGCGGCAAAAGTACATTTCTTTTAAAATTCATTGCAGGCTCTAGTGGACTTATCGATCCCAGTCCAAAATCAATACTCTATTGTTTTGGTGAAATGAACAATATTGTACCCCTTTTACAAAAATCAGGAGTCGGTGTATTTGCAGGCGTCCCTTCAGAGGAGGTGATTAAAAAATATCCAAAGCCTCTACTACTGATTCTAGACGATTTACTCCTATCTATTAACGAAAAATATTTATCAGAATTATTTACCAAAAAATCCCATCACCAAAATTTCTCCATAATTTTTGTTACACAAAATTTATTTGACCCCAAAATTAAGTTTGCACGCCAAAACTCTCAATACATTATTATAATGAGATCCCCCAACTCTATGCTTTCTGTCAGAAATATAGGTGTACAATTATTTCCAAGACAGTTGGATTATTTCCTCGATGCTTATCGGCAAGCAACCAAACATCCATATGGATATTTGGTCATAGACATGCACGCTTCATCAGATCCAACTCTCCGTCTCAGAACAAACATATTTAAGGACGACGAAGAGAAACTTATCTTTATTCCAAAAAATGGTTAGCCAACTAGTTCATAAAAACATTGATTTTTTAAAATTATTATCCAAGACAAAATCTGAAAGAAAACGTAAAAGACTATTGAGACATTCAAATACAAATCAACTCTTAGCAATAGCAGAAATTCGCCTTAATATTGTAAAGTCCAGGTTCCATCTAACTACCCAACAAAAGAGACGTCTATTACCCTATTCAGAATTTGTTCGTTGTATGAGCAGAGTCAGAAGTGAAAGAGGAGCAAGACATGTTATAAATCAAAAAGGTGGAGGTGTCGGAGTGTTTGCTGCCCTCCTTACACCTATACTTATTGAGGTCGCAAGGATGATAGGGAGCGCGTCTATAAAAGAACCAAATTTCAACTAAACTCAATTTTAATAATGGCAAATAAATTTATTCTGGTCCCAGAGGAAATTTACAAAGGACTTACAACTCATGACACGGGTGAACCAAATTTGGATTTTATTCGTCGTGGTTTAGAAAAAACCAAACGTAAAAAAGAGACACCTAGTGCTAAAAATATTAATTACAATCAGGAGTTTAGACGATATCTACAGCTAAGAAATGAACAACAGAATAGACCAGTCAAAGTAGAGATGGTGGCTAGTTCAAAAGGTATCATGGCTCGTCCTACAGCAAGTTTAACCGAAGAAGATGATATGTGGACCCACGATTTCTCATCTCCATCTTTTCAAAGTCTATCCGATACTACGTCAACGTTAAAAGAAAGTCTACCCTTTTCATTACCAACAAAAAATATTACCACAAAAGAGGAAGTACCAGAAATAAAAACTCCCAAGTTCAAGAAAAGAACATACTCTTCCAAAAAATTTAACACAGTTAAATGGGCCCAGAGGAAACCCTCAAGTAGGAGAAGACCTATAAATAGGTTCAGCCCAGCATTATGGAGATAAAAATGGCAGACTATACAAAACTTTTGCAAAATCTTTACAACAATCCTGAATCGCCCGCAGCATTTTCAGGTGTTGATAGACTCTGGAGAGAGGCTAGAAAAGTCCTCAAACATATACCTAAAAGAGTTATACAGGATTATTTGGAGGGTCATAGGACATACACGTTGATGCGCCCGAGGCGCATTCATTTTAAAAGGGCAAAAACTATACCTGCAGGCTTTATGACAGATGTTCAAGTTGATCTTGCAGATTTTCAAAAATTATCAAGACATAATCAAGGAAATAGATATTTACTATTAGGAATCGATGTCCTTTCCAAAAGAATATTCGGAGTCCCAGTAAAATCAAAAAACGGAGAGAATATGGTAACAGCATTTGATTTATTATTAAAACAAATGCCTATGAAACCTCATCGTATATTTTCGGATAAAGGAACAGAATTTAAAAATTCTCTAATGAAAGAATTTTTTCAAAAGGAAGAGATTCAAAAATTAGAGGCAACTCACTCAACCGTTAAGGCCTCCTTGGCTGAGAGAGCTATACGTAATATTAAACAGAGAATTTATCGGTACTTTGCACAAAATAAAACTCTGGATTGGGTTCAAGTCCTTCCCAAAATTATCGAGGGAATAAATAAAGCAAAAAGCAGAGTACATGGTATGCGACCTATAGACGTAAATTTTGATAATGCTCAAGATGTATGGGAAATGATATATGGTGACGTATTTTCAAATAAAAGGATGAGACCCAAGTTAAAGAAAGGAGATTATATCAGAATGAGCGTAGGGAAAGGAGTATTCGAAAAGGGATACATCCCAAACTGGGGAGATGAAATATTGCAAATTGAAAGAGTTAAAGATAATGTTGATCCAATTCGCTATAAAGTCCAAGATGAAAAGGGTGAAAAGTTTAAAGGATCATTCTATAAAGAGGAATTAGCTCGCGTTCGTAAGGATGTTGATACTGAATATAGAATTGAAAAAGTTGTGAAAAAGAAAAAGAGACTAGATGGAACATATGATCTTTTAGTAAAGTTTATGGGATATCCTGAAAGAGAGTGGATTCATGAGACGCAGTTAGTATAAAAGAACAGATTTTTTCACTATTCACAAGTAAAAAATGTCAAACACATTTTTTGTCTATCTTCCTAGCAATGTCCCCGATTACCCCGATAACAAACCAAATAAATTTAGAGTCCATTTACCAAAACCCTTATATTTTTCTGGTGACTGGGTTTGTGGTCTTCATAGCATTAGCTACCCTTATTCGTGGCCTTCAACTATCGGTACCTTAGATGAACAATGGATTGACATCCATTTTACTAGAAATGATGGGCAAGCTAGTGTTATCCGTGTCCCCATCCCTAGAGGTTCACATACTTCAACAGAAGAGTTGCTTCAATTCATAATAGCTACTTTACAACACCAAAGTAATACATTAGAATCTTCGCCTTTGGATTTACCAGAAACATTGGTTGATAAACCCAAAGTCCGCAGGCCTAAACGTAAGTTATCCCCTGAAGGTGAACTTAAATCACTCCCACGTCTATCGCCTGAAGGCGAACTTAAATCACTCCCTGTTCTATCATCCGACGAAGAGGAGCTTAAAAATCTTCCACTTCTATCATCTGACGAAGAGGAATTCAAAACTTCGCCTCGAAGCAAATCACAAGAAAAGGAACAAGAAAAAACAGTTAAACAGTCAATCCAACCCCCTCCGCAACCTCCAAAACCTACTCCTCAACCTCCACCACCCAAAACAAAATCTCCAACTCCACCTCCATCACCACACCCTCCACAACCGACTCCTCAACCTCCAAAACCTACACCACAACTTCCAAAACCGACTCCACAATCTCCAAAACCTACGCCAGAAACTTCACCTCAACCTCCGAAACCCACTCCACAACTTCCACAACCTCCAAAACCGACTCCTCAACCTCCAAAACCTACACCACAACTTCCGCCACAAACCTCACCACAACTTCCACACCCTCCAAAGCCGACTCCCCAACCCCCAAAACCTACACCACAACTTCCGCCACAACCCTCACCACAACTTCCACAACCTCCAAAACCGACTCCTCAACCTCCAAAACCTACAACACAACCTCCGCCACAACCCTCACCACAACTTCCACAACCTCCAAAACCGACTCCTCAACCTCAAAAACCTACACCACAACTTCCGCCACAACCCTCACCACAACTTCCACAACCTCCAAAACCGACTCCCCAACCCCCAAAACCTACACCACAACTTCCGCAACAACCCTCACCACAATTTCCACAACCTCCAAAACCGACTCCTCAAACTACAACTCAACCTCCGAAACCTGCAACACCTCAACCTCCAAAACCTACAACACCTCAACCTCCAAAACCCACTCCACAAACTCTACAACAGCCTCCAAAACCCACAACACCTCAACCTCCGAAACCCACTCCACAAACTCTACCTCAACCACCAGAATCTGCTCCTCAAAGACCAAAACCCTCCCCTCAACTTACGACTCCTCAACCTCCACCACAACCTTCTCTGCCCACTCCTCTGCCTTTAACACAAAATGAAGAAGAATTAAGATCTCTATCTCCTTCCTCAACCGAAGGGCAATCCTCACCTAGTTCACCTACATTTCCAAAACTTCCAGAACCTGAAGCTATCTTTAAAGATCCTCTGTGGACTGAAGAAATGGAACAAGTACTAACAAAAATTCTTGGAAAAACACCAACAAGACAAGCCAGAATAAACTATTTACCAAATATGCCAGCACTTTTGCGTCAGTATGGCAGATTAAAAAAGGACAAAATAGATTCATCAGTCCAAAAACAAATTATTGATGCAATTGAAATATTTTATCACGTTGACTTTGAAAGATTTAAAGTCAAGTTCAATCATCCAAAGATAAAGTATCTTTCCTTTTCAAATCAGCTTGGTTATGTGTTAGGATTTGAAAACCCAGATATGGTTCGAAATAATGAGATAGCCAAATATGGCTGTGATTTACGCGGAGGATTTTCAAGTTTTGCAGTATACTCTAAGGGACTTACCGAAAATATGATTATCGGTAACTCACTCAGCTCACTATTGAGAGTTGTTTCATTTGCAGGAGCAACGCCTGGAGAATATTATGAAAAAATTTACGATTCGCCCATTTACTCAAGGGTCCTACCAAAGGAAGTTAATGAGATTGAGATTGAACTCAGAACAATGGATAACGGACGATTAGTACCATTTGAATTCGGGACGGTGCTACTGGTCCTCATATTTAAGAAGGTCATAAATTTCTAAATTTCATTCTAACGAAAAATGGTTCACATTTTATTTGATACAAACACTGTAAGTTATGATGATTTTCTCCCAATGAGGGGAGATGGAGTCTCAGATGAATACTTCAAAGGAGTAGCTCCTTTTCAGAGAGGATATGGACAAAAAGGAGCCGGAGTTGGAGACATTATGAGAGGTATTTGGAGATATTTCCTTCCAATCATGAAAAGAGTTGGTACTACTGTATCAGAGGAAGCACTAAATACAGGCCAACGAGCACTAAGTAGGGTTATTCAAGGAGAACCAGTAAAAGAAGCACTAGTCTCGGAAGGAAAAAAGGGAATTGACACAGTATTAGAGAAAGGAGGCTTACCCAAACAATTTGGAGCTGGAAGGGGTATAAAAAGGAAACCAGTTCCCAGTAATCAAAAATTTCTAAAAAGAAAAAGATTAAGATCTGATACCTTTGGATTTTATTAAAATGTCCTTTCATAAAATTGATCGTGATAGTATAAATTCTATCACAAACGCACTAGATTTTTTCCAAGTTCCACCTACAAATGTAAGTATTTCATCGTCCAAAAACTTTGAAATCCTACCCAGCAATCCTCTATCAGATACACCTTACCACTTTAAAATTCATAGCAGTCAAAATTATATAGATTTATCTAAAGTCTATCTATTCACAGAGTTTCGTATTAAAAAAGTAGATACCGATGGAAAATTGACAAACCTTGCAGCAACAGATAATGTTGCACCAATACAACTCATAGGTCAAACTTTTATTAATAACATGAGAATTAATGTAAACGGTAGAGAAATTTTTAATTCAAATTCCCTCTATGCGTACAAAACATACTTTTCACATGAACTGTCTTACTCCTTAGGAGCAAAAAATTCTCACTTAAATGCTGCAGGCTATTATTATGATTCAGACACAAATCTTGAAGGAGGCACTGCATTCACTACAAGCAAAAGTCTATTTTCTCTTAGCAAGACTGCGCAATTTATTTCAAAACTTGACGCAGACATATTCAATCAACCTCTATATCTAATCAATCATTGCGAAATTGACGTTGAAATACTACCAAATGAGGCAAAATTTGTATTGATTGCCCCACCAGCTAATGGTGTAGCACAAACTTCAACCTATCAATTTGAAGTTGTAAGCTGTAAGCTCTATGTGAAAAAGGTTGATCTGATGGACGGACTTTCTTTAGATATTGCAAGAAAATTAGAAACTAAACCTGCTCGTTATGCGATAAGGAAAACAATGATGAAACCTCTTTTCATAAGTCAAGGTCGTTATGAATTTAATGCAAACCTATTCATGGATCAAATTCCTAGAAGACTCACACTAGGACTAGTTGCAAATTCAGATTATGTTGGAAATATTGGACGAAGTCCCTTCAACTTTCAACATTTTAATGTTAGAGAAATTAGTATTATTGCTAATGGAAGACCTTATCCACAAGCACCCTATGACTTTGACTATAAGAATGGAAGATATGTTAGAGCCTTCCACGATATGAATGAAGGTACAGGTTTAATAAATTCCAATGAAAATAATGGGATCACTTACCAACAATATGGAAAGACACATTGCATATATGTGTTTAACCTAACAAATAGTGGTGACGATAATAGTGGAACATTTGATTTGATCAAAAATGGTACGACAGCAGTGCATATTAAATTTAGTCAACCGGTTCCAGACGGTGGAGCTATGCTCATTGTGATGGGTGAGGCAGACTCCCTTATAATGCTGGATAAAAACCGAACCATAGCTAGTGATACAACCATTTGAAAAAATGAAAGGAATTTTACTATCTTTATTTTTAATCCGTTTGTTTGCTCCGAGTGTTGAGCTAACTAAAGAAGCTATGGATAAATTGGAAGAAATTCCAGAGTATTCAAAATATTTGAGAAGAGCAGGATACCCTGAAAAGAATTACACTATTGAAAGAATTTCAGCACCAAGTCCACCAATACTAACTCTCCCAGCAATTGAATTATGCAAAGAAGGACCACAAGACAATAGTTTTTACAGTCATGTTTTTTGTTGGAGTATGATTGGCCTATATATTATGCTTTTTGTTAGCCTAGTTATTTATCAACTGCGCTCAGTCTTTTGGTTAAAAACTAATATTCCTAAAAATAATGTACAACAGTCAGATAGCAACGATATTGAACTCAAACCCTTACACAACTCTAATCTTTCAAGGATGTTTTCCATGTAATGTTCTTCCTGAACCGATGCAAGGAAAAGTATTGATCGTAAATTTGGACCCTCAAGGATATGAAGGTTCACATTGATTTCCATATACGTACAAGATAAAAGAAAGGCAATCTATTTTGATAGTCTAAACCTTCCAACAAGTATTTGTATTATAGATTCGTTTCTAAAAAATTTTTCTATTGTAACTAGAAATGCTAGAACATATCAGTCCCCTTATTCAAATTGTTGTGCCCACCACTGTATTTCATTTACCTATTATCTTTCAAAGGGATACAACTTTGATGAATATTTAACTTTATTAGATAAACAAAATGATCCAGATTTATTTGTACAAAAAATTGTGAAAAAACTTATAAATTATCGAGATAGTTCTTTGTAATATCTGCACATTCTGGACATAGATAGAAAGCATATACAAAAGATTTTTCATCCTTAGGAACCAATATTTCTTCCTGCATTTGTTTCACAACAAAACCAAGACAGTCAGAGCACCATTTACCTGCTCTAAAGTAATTGATGAGAATACTAAGTCTTGCCCCCATGTCAAGTTGAATGTGATTTTTTAGAGCATCATTAATTGAATGCACATAGGTTCTTATTTTAAATTCGCGATATTCGCAAACTCCGTTGATGAATCTTATGATTTCGTAACTTTCCTCGTTCATTTTAATAATGAATTGTGTTTAGGATTCAAGTCGATTAAATAGGTCACACGTCACAGCGGGGAGTAAGTAACAAATTAAAAATGTAACTAGGTCAAATAAACAATTATGAAATCAAGAGATCCGAGGCATATATAAGCAAAATACTTTGAAAAAATTTTCATTCTTCAATTTTTAAACTCATTCTTCAAAAATGGTGCGTGTAATCGATGAAATCGCTCGCTTTCTTGAATGTTCAGTCCTTAGTCTAAGCGGACACCTAGTAAATCCTCAAACTCGTATACGAGTTATGAAACAATTTTTGGATCGTAAAGTCCAAACAACATATTTAAACAAAAATTATCAAAGAAAAACCTTTCTATTCGGAGGTTTGACAAGAAAAGGCGCAAACAGAATTTTCGCCTATGGACGACTTAGAAGACCATATAATGTTACTATATCACAACATTTTTACACAAGACATCGCATCCGTCTGCGCAACCCTTATTTAAATTGTGTTATCGATCGCAGACCGCAAGAGAAGGATCGTTTTTATCCTTTGGAAGTATTGGAATTCGTTGATGAAGAACACATGGATAAGATAAATCGTTTAGCAGTAGAGATGGGGCGTTTAACACTACAAGAAGATAAATCAAAAACTGAATCAATTTCATCACTTGGAAGTCCAACAATATTTATGAACAAGGAAGATGATGATGAAATTTATAGAGGAGACCTAAGTCAGGACAAATGGTAAAGATATCCATGCACCCTATATGTATATGCACCCCCTTGTATGTACCCCTATTTACACTGAAAAATGATAGAAATGTAATATTTTTCCTTAATTCTGCACTATACACTTAATTATGTAAATTTATTTTTTAAAAATGAAACAATTTTCCTTAATTATGCAATTTTACCCCTAAAATTGTAAACTTATTTCTCTTAATTCTGTAATTTATTTTATCTTAATTTTTCTTAATATTGTATTTTTTAAATAATAAAAAACATATTTTAAAATTTTTATCACGAATGAAAATTATATACAATAATGATTAAATAAATAAAAATAGAAAAAAAATAGTGAATAGAAAAAGGGAAGGAGAATGGCTTCGCCATTCGACAGACATCACCAAACTCAACCAGGGACTTGAGAATTTACTCAAGTCCGCTACCACCGATTTTCAATGCGAGGATTACCACACAATATGTGAATAACACACTTGATATTCATCGACAAGTCAATGAGTGGTGTGACTCGCAACATTACGATGGTTGGTATAGAGTTTGGGTGCCCATACCCCTGGCTACTTTCCATCTCCAAGTTAATTTGGGAAAAATTACATGTTAACAAATCCAAAGTCCAATACAGAAAAATCAGAAGGGCGGACCACTCCCTTTCCGACATAGGGCTTATAAATTTTCTTAAGGGGTAAAGTGGTAACAGATCCATCTTTAACAGATGGACGTAAAAAGTTGGGATAGGATACAATAATTGGGTCATAATCACCTTCAGCAAAGTTGAAAACTTTTTCTTTAAATGTGTCATACCGCATTCCTTGATTGTTGATTGCATCCCAGTTCAGAGTCATTCCGCGCACCTTGAGCACGTAGACAGGTTCAGACCCAGGCTCATCTTTCTTTTCCATCTTCAAACCATATTGTTTCGCGCCACCAGAGCAATATTCCAAAATATTGAAGGCTGGGTACTCATCTGTGAATTCACCCAGATGAGGACCAAGTTGAAGAGGGCAGTTGTCAATCGGATGTGCGAAGATTAAGGAGTCAGTGTCGGTGTAGAGCAATGTGCAGTCAGGAGTTCTCACAACCTGTTGCATGGCGTGTAGCAAGTGGATTCTCGCTGCTGATGTAGTCCATAAGGAGATGATGACATTTGACGAGTCATGTTCTTCAACAAATTCCTTCTTTTTGGTGTAGGAAATAAGCAGTAGATCATCAGTTAATTCTTCAAAGAAGTTGATAATAAGCGAAGGGTCGTTTGAATATTTGGTGTACACAGCAGGGTCGTCCGTAACCACACATTGTGACAATCCAAGGTTACGGAGAGAGAAGCGGCCCCATAAGTTGTTGAGGCATAATTTAGCTTGCGTCCTCTTTCCTTTGTTGACCTTCATTTTCTCCCTGTCGATGATGATACCAAACTTTTCTTTGCACTCTTTGATGAAGTTCTCTTCCTTCTGGCTGTTTCCTTTGATGTCGTTGTCAAAGCCACTTGCGTGAATTTTTTGTGCCATAAATTCACGGATGTAAGGACGAAAGAGGTTGTCGTCATAATTTCTATATTCCAAGACTCTGAAGATTTTGGTGACCACGTATCCTTCTTTCAATGCTTCATTCAACTCTATCGATGTACAAGTAGACCCATCCACGTTGTTGGTCTGTGTGTTTGCATGTGTAGTTCTCGTTCACATCACCATTTGGATGTTCTTTTGCACAAGTGGAGCAAAGTGGAAATAGAAGTCTTTCATCGTCGTCTCCAATTTTCATAGGCAACACTGGTATGTCGATGCTTCGTGGAGGTATCACAAAAATTTTTAGAAGAGCCAGTTCATAAGTGTTGTCTGAGGGTTGAGTCCAGTTGACGTCGTTGTTCAGAATATGGACGACAGGGTGACCAATTGGGTAGCGCGTTGTCATATTGATGAACGGGTACAGGGAGGTCACGTCATAATAGGAAATTTTTTGCCCCTCCCCCGTTTTATGGAATAGTTTTAGTGGTCCGGTTCTCCCCCCAAAGAAGGCCGATCGAATATCGATCGGTCCATTGTCCAAGTAATTCTTGAACTTTAATTTCATAACCCTATCCCTTGAAAGCATCCCCCTTATTTCACACTCCCAATAAACTTCCACATTTACACCAAAACTCTCAATAAATTCCAAACGCCTTTCATCCCTTTCCCTTTGAATCCCCGCAGTAACCCCATTGGGAAGCCTTATTTCATCATCAGGAAAACATTTTTTACACCCATGCCAACAACACCCATTGACCTCTATAACCAATTTCCTTTCTTCTACCCACCCATCTACCCTATAATTCCCAAACCTCTTTTCCCCTTCTTTAGAATAAGCATTACGTATACTGACATTGTGTTCCTCAGCGTACCAGCTGAGGAATCGAAGAGCAAGCAAACTCTGGTTGTCTGCGTTGTCGTAGCCCTTCTCTGGAACAATTCCAAGGTGTTGAGATGCCAGGTGATTTGTTCTAAAGTGTTTCATGCAAGCACTGGCGATTGTCATTGCCTCCCTCAGCACATCCAATCCATTTGAAACCTCCAAGAATTCGCGCCGAAAAGCAACCAGAGCAGCCATAAGAATTTCCACATCGTTTGTACAATATGATGCCAAGGATTCATCCAAATTGAAGGGTTCATTCTTGTTTTGTTCAAACCATTTATCAAACTGAGCTCTCTTCTCAGGCATCATCCCATCAGCCAGATAGTCATCCTTCACCGGGAAAATTTCCTTACCATAATTTTCCGGTCTATTTACCATGTGTGGAAAGAAAGGTTTGTCCTCTACACTAAGTGCAAAGGCAGGGACCAAGGAAGCAAGGGACATGGGCATTAAATTAAAAGTGTCCCTAAAAATGACCCAATTCTTTTTACCAACCTTTACCTTCATTTCATATAACTTATTACCTTTTTTAATCATATCCGGAGTTAACCCCCTAAGAAACAATTCCTTAAAAACTAATACCATATCAAATCTACCCCCAAAGTGTGAGAAGGCAACCGTGTCTGTCACGGAAGAATCGATAAGCCATGACACAAATTCTTCTAAGGGATTCTCTGTGACATTTTGAATGTCAACGGGTGTGTTTTTGAAAGGTCTCGTAGAAAAGGTTATCGTTCTAGCTTCCCCACAAACACTGCAATCAGGGTTAGGTCCATTATTGATACACTCGGGACAGTTTACTTTTACCCCTATAAAGTTAACCTCATGTATTTTACCCTTTTCACCTTCCCGGTGTTGCATGGTTTCAAAGTCAAATGCTAATATTCGGTACGCTTTTGTGGGTTTGATGACAAGGGGCTTTATGTAACACCCACGTTTTGGATCGTGGTAGCTACCGCACGTTGTGCAATAGCGTTCGGAGCAAACGTGACCCTCCCTCCCATTCCTATTATTTACTTTAACATCCCAGATAACCCCGCATTTTTCACATTTTTTGGAGGAACTACAAAAATTTGAGGTGATATGATGGGTGTAACAGTTTTCATTCTTAAAGTCTTTCCCACACCCACCACAATGCTTAAAGAATACATCTAAATTTTTACAAGGGAAACCGGGGCCAACTCTTGAACAGTTAGGACACCTTGATTTACACGAGATTGCATGGTTAGTTTTCTTATCATAAACGCTTTCACATGATAGGCAATACGGATGACCAAAAAGGTCACTAGCCCTACGAACCCCATCAAAATGTTCCTTATTATAAAACAAAATTATAGGCGTATCAAAATTTTCGGGGCCATACTTATAAATAGGTTTTTCCCCCAAATCCCCAAATATATAAACTTTAAACCATCCTTTATTCAGCAAATTCCAATATTCAACCACAGATGGGATCCATTCCTCTGCATCGTAGCTGTCCGTGTCGAGAGGTGCACCAACAGTTTCCATCAAATCCATTGTGTCTTTCTTGAAGAGGTGAGCCATGCCGAATCTGCTGTGTAAGTAATCGTAAAATTTCCATCTGGGCCATAGGGAGGTAGCATAAATGAAAGTAGCAATCAAAGAGTAGAACAAGCAATAGTTGTCATTGTTGCGAATTTTAATTAGAGCGTTGTCGTTGATTTTAAGCTGTTTTGATGATGAATTTTTTCCACGACCATGCACTCTCCGGGGGATGTCACTTCGTTGAATAGTGGAAACTGATACAAGAAAAGGGGCCCCCCATAACATACCATTATCTTGCTTTTTACTCTGGGCAACCTTTAGGAACTGGTTCAGGATTGAGTCAACCGTATTTGGGGTGATCTCACGGATTGGTATCCAAACGTCTGAGTCAAGAAGCTGACTCGACACTATACAACCTAGTTGATCAGGATCAACCCCCCATTGACGACTCTCTTCAAGAGCTTCGTCGATGGTACTTTGGAAAATCCCCGCAAGAAGGGATTCAGGGTCGTTGGGGAGGTCAGAAATTAGGAACCTAGTAGAGACCTTGGACGAATTAAATTTACGGTTAAACTTGGTCTCATGACCAAGCTTCTTAACATATAGGTTATTGGTTTGGGAACCTAATATATTGGAAATGGAAAAATTCTTAAATTTTTTGGGTGGAGGAGGAAACATTTTTAAAAAAATTTGAACAAGATTTATGTTTGTTTTGTCTCGAAGCAGTAGTTGTTGTAAAGTAGAATGATATTTCAGTTAAAATCAATCGGTTTTTATACCTACAGAGGCTCCACCCATTTTAGTTTATTTTCAAATGAAACACAGTTGGATTTTTAGATGAAATTTCTTAACTAGGTTAAAATTTTTAATAATAACCTTGAATTTTTGACCTAATTTTTGAAAATTTTATAATATTTTATTTAAGAGGGGTATTATAGTAACGGGTTGACAAGCAAGAGATAAGAACAATGAGACGAAGATGATTTGATTGTAGCAGACGAAGGAAATCAGCACAATATTTTAATATTTCTCCCTATTTTTATCTCTATTTATTCTCAATTTTTATTACTTCACCTTTTTATTTTTCCCTATTCTTTTTATTTTCACTATTTATCCTTTTATTTTTTTCCATTCAAAAATTTTTATTAAAATTTTTCTTTTCTTTTGTTAACAAAGAAGCAAGTTTTTAGGTCAGGCTGACCTTTAATTTTTTATTAATTTAATTTTTTCCATTGAAACTTATTTTTACACAAAACCTTTTTGATTCACTATCTAATCCTTTTTTCTATCCAAAAAAATTTTATTCATTAAACTTCATTTCTTTTGTACACAAAAGAAAAAGTTTTAAGTTAAGATGCCCTAATTTTTAAAATAAGTTTTAAAAATTTTTTAACAAAAGGGAAAATTTTTTAAAAGGAAAATTTTTTTAGGTTAAATACCACAAAATTTTAAATATCAAAAGAAAATTTTAAAAATACAAAAGAAAAAATTTTTAGGTTAAGATGACCTAGAATTTCAAAAGTTTTAGCTAAAGGAAAAAATTTTTAAACAAAGGTAAAATTTTTAAAAAAGAGAATTTTTAAAAATTCCAAAGAAAAGTGAAAAGATTCAGTTGACCCAGAAAATCTTTAAAAAATTGTTAAAGCAATGTTCGCACGCTGCGCGAACAAAAATACAATAGAAAAATTACGGAAAAGGAAAAGGGAAAAAAGTATTTAAAAATTTTTGGGGGAAAGGGACCTAAACCTTTTGGTTTGGCGGGTTCGGCACCGGATATTCCTAATTAGTGTACTAATTACATGTTTTTAATAAGCGAATAATTACATGGGTCTAATTGGGGGTTAATTTCACGGAACCCTATTCCTATATCAGTTATCTGTGATAAGACCCTTTGGGGTGATACCGGAAGTCCCTAAACCTTTAGGATGGTCCTAATTAGTGCTGTAATTACAAGGAATTAATTAGGGATTAATTTTGCGGACCCCTCTGCCCCCACGACGGGGACGGGGGACTAACTACTTTCGGGAACCTATATCTCGGTCCACAGTCATTTTTCCATTGGCATTGAATATATAAATCGACCCATTTTTAACAAGTCCCTGACTAAACTTTTCCGAGAGCACCCCAATCTTTTCAAGTATCCTATTTAAATAATCTGAAAAATAATTTTTTTAATTTTTAAAGGTAATGCCTGATGTTAATGCTGTTCTTAAACATATGAAAGAATTTTGTGATCAAATAATTAGTGGCCAATGGACTGGTTATACTGGTGAAAAAATTACGGATGTTGTTAATATTGGAATTGGTGGTTCTGATTTGGTATATATTTTTAATGACTTTTTAAGATTTTATACCTAGTTACACCGTTATCTCTATTTTTGTCCAACCCATACTAAAAATTTCCTCTGATTACGTCAGCATTTTTTCTCTCGATGTTTTTTACCACAATTTTATGATTAGGTAAGAATGAACCTATGACCTCCTGGTTTGTTTTTGATAGAAGCATCGCCCACCACGTTTTGGTGATAAGCGATAACTTTTTTGTTTGTAAATTTTTATTTTCGACATCACTTCTATTGTCCCAGCTTGATTACTCCATTAATTTACACCTTATACTTGTAGACCTTAAACTATTCTAACTTTCAATTTTTAATAATAAATTTAATTTAGGGTCCTTTAATGGTCACTGAAGCTCTCAAATTTTATCAAAAAGGCCCAAATGTGCATTTTGTCTCCAATATTGATGGAACCCATTTAGCTGAGGTTTAAATTAATTTTTAAGATTAAGAATATTTTTTAGGTTCTTAAAAAAGTCAATCCAGCAACCGTTCTTTTCATTATTGCTTCAAAAACGTTTACAACACAGGAGACAATTACAAATGCGGAATCTGCTCGTGAATGGTTTTTTTTAAATTTTTTTGAATTTTCAATTTAAAATTTTTTAAGGTTCGTGACGAAAGCAGGTGATGCTAAACATGTTGCTAAACATTTTGTTGCTCTTTCTACAAATGCAACTAAAGTCAAGGAATTTGGTATGTTTGTTGACTTTTTGTTCCTTGAGTCTAAAAATCACTTAAATATTTTGGTATTTTGAGCAATATAAGTTCACTTTCGTTCTCCGAGTGTTTTGAAGTTTACTACGCCTTTTAAAAGGCTTGATTAGGGTTGTCTGTTATTGAAACATTTCCGGAACCAAACCGAAAAATCCTCTTTTCTTCAGTTCGAACCAACGAACCTGGGCGGATTCTTCCTTTATCGTTATCTTATTGAAACTACAAGAATATGAAGATAGTTCAAGCTATCCACCTATTTTAAGGTATTTCTGAAGAGAATATGTTCGAATTTTGGGATTGGGTTGGTGGTCGTTACTCTCTTTGGTCTGCAATTGGTCTCTCAATTGCTGTTCACATTGGATTTGAAAATTTTGAACAATTGCTTGACGGTGCTTTTCTTGTTGATAAACATTTTTGTCAAACACCGCTTGAATCTAATGTAATGTTTTTTTATTTTTTGATAGCTTGGGTTGTCAAATAGAAATTCAAGTATTTTTGCTTTCGGCTTTAAATTAACCGTAATGCTTGGTAGGAGTTCGCGGCCGAATCTAGGAATGGTATGAAGCAGGGATTTCATGTATTGAGAAAATAGCCGGGCCTGGTTTTAGAAATTTTCTTCGGATCGTGTTGAAAGATGGGTTTTCCGAATAACCCGTGACATCACTGTTACGGTGTACGAGAATGAGTACGAAACAAATTCAGTTTAAGTGTCCGGTTAAGGATATCCCAAGGGCGTAAAATTTTGAGAATTTTGGGGGTGTAGGCGTAAAAATTCACTTTGCTGATAATTTCCCTTTTAACTTTTTTTCATTTTCCCCATTTCAGGGGGGGGGCTATAGCCCCAGAAGCCCCCCCCTCTGGCTACGCCCTTGGGATATTTTAAGATTTTTTACAGTCGACAACCCTTTAAGACCCCCTTAATAATAAGACCCCCGACAACCCCTTAATAATCAAAAAATTTTTATAGATTCCTGTAGTTCTGGCCGTTTTGGGAATTCTCTACATAAATTTACATAAAGCTGAGACACTTGCTTTATTGCCCTATGATCAATATATGCATCGCTTTGCTGCCTATTTCCAACAAGGAGATATGGAAAGTAATGGAAAAAGTGTTTTGAGGTTTTTTTTTGATTTTTAAAGAAATTTTTTAAAATTTTTCTTTAAAGAAATGGCTCTGGAACTTTGTTACAAACAGGACCAATAGTTTGGGGAGAACCTGGAACTAATGGACAGCATGCTTTTTATCAATTAATCCATCAAGGAAAGCATTTGATTCCCTGTGATTTTATTGCACCAATTCAAAGTTTGAATCCAATTAGTGGAGGTCGTCACCATACGGTTTCTATTTAATATTTTGGATTTAAATTATGTCAGAGTTGTCTTTGAGTAAAACTATTCAAGCAGAGCTTCGCCGAAATTTCATGATTAATGATTTTTGGAAGCTTTGTTTATTTTCCAAATCTCGATATTCTTTTTTTTGATGAAGCTTTTATTTTAAGCTTTTTTCGGAATTCTTGAAAAAGAAAAGTTTTGAAAAGATATTTGGCTCATATTTTGATTTTCTAGTTACAGGGGCGATTATGATATAACAGAAAAATTTTGCCGCACAATTTATATTGCCATTTTCTATTGCCATTTCTGGCTTCGGAACCATTTTAGAAATTTTTCACTTTCTAAATAATTTTTTGTTTTATTTCACAGATTTTACTTGCCAATTTTTTGGCACAAACTGAAGCTTTAATGAAAGGAAAATCTTCTGAAGAAGTAGAAAGTGAACTTAAACAATCTGGAATGGACGAAACAAAAATTAAAGAAATTTTGCCACACAAGGTTTTTTCTAAATTAAAATTTATTTAAATTAAAAAATTTTTATTTTAAAGGTTTTTGAAGGCAATCGACCTACAAACACTTTACTTTTGCCCAAAATTACTCCAAATACATTGGGCTCTTTAATTGCAATATATGAACACAAAATTTTTGTTCAAGGAATTATTTGGGGAATTAATTCTTTTGATCAATGGGGGTTTGTTTTTTTCACTTTTATATTTATTTTTGAGATTTATAAGTCCCTTTTCTTTCTTTCCTCTCCCAATTCGTTCTCATCTTTTGGTATTTTTCTTCGACGAAAGTTGTGTGTCGAACCCGTTGTCAGTTAAACGCAATTTCTCATGAAGTTGAGACTTTAAAAATTTTTTAAAAGTTTTTAAATTTCTAAACTAAAAATGGGAGGCTTAATGTTAGCATTATTTCTTAAATTGTTATATTTCCAAAATTATCCTTTTTTTTATTACTTTGGTTGTAAAGGCATATAAGGGATAATGGGGAGAAAAGGAAAAAGCGATTTACTTTAAAATTCCATTTAAGCAATCTTCAAAAATAATTTTTTTTAATTTCAAGTGTTGAATTAGGCAAACAATTAGCTAAAGTAATCCAATCAGAATTACAAAAAGAAGACAATGAACCAATAACTACACATGACTCTAGCACTAATGCTTTAATTAATTTAATTAAAAATTACAAGGATTGAAGAAGAAAAGGACGAAGAAAAAATTTTATAGGAAGAAATGATCGAAATAAGTTTAAAAAATTATTTAAATTAGATTTTATTTAATATATTGACGAAGGGAGAACATTTAACTGTCAACAAAAAAAGTTATATTTTTGGTAAAGTTCAATAAAGAACCCCTCAACTTTTTATGACACGAGATGAGCTTTCTTGTAAAGAATTTGGGTTTTTACAAATAATATCAGTTCCTCTAGAGTTCAAAGTGGAAAGATAGGTGAGAAAAAGCAAAACCCATAAACTTCGACTATAACGACGTGAAAGGTTGAGGGGTGTTATATCGAATAATTTTAAAAACAACTTATTGTTGGCAGTAAATGTTGTTCTTTTCTAGACATTTTCAGCTTTTTCAAATAATGGAGAACAAATCTTTGGCATACTTGATTGCGTGGCAGCTAGAGTGGAGGGACAGGTAAAATAAGCGGAGCAGTGTAGCAGGGGAAAAAATTTGATCGAATATACCGTCTGTTATGGGTTAAACTATTTATGCCCGATTGCCGTTTATTTGGATCCATTGTTATGTTGCGCATTTCACATAAAAGTCCAGTGTAACACAACCCAATAAAACATGAATATTTCAAGTCATTTGGAGCATTAAAGGCAAAGAATTCAGGTGGAATTGGAGTGGACATAGAGCCAACAGCAACACAATAGACAACACCGAAGCATTTTTCACCACCAGCTAAAAATTCAATCAAAGCGTTAACCTGTTTCTTGTCCTTTTTTACCTTCTCCTTCTCTTCCTTAACTTCTTTCTTGTTCTTGGTTAACTTTTCTTTCTCTGTCTTAAGATCGGCTTCTTTCTTTTCCAATTCAGCAGCTTTTTCTGCGTTAGCTTTTTTTTTGTTCAATGACTAACTTCTTCTCATCTTTAAACTTCTTTTCCGAGGACCCAAACATGATCTTCATTTTCTAAAAATATGAAGATTTAACGAATTAAAAAAGTCAACCTACTATAAAGTGACAGCGATCGATATAATAGTTAAATCTTCATATTTTTAGAAAATGAAGATCATGTTTGGGTCCTCGGAAAAGAAGTTTAAAGATGAGAAGAAGTTAGTCATTGAACAAAAAAAAAGCTAACGCAGAAAAAGCTGCTGAATTGGAAAAGAAAGAAGCCGATCTTAAGACAGAGAAAGAAAAGTTAACCAAGGACAAGAAAGAAGTTAAGGAAGAGAAGGAGAAGGTAAAAAAGGACAAGAAACAGGTTAACGCTTTGATTGAATTTTTAGCTGGTGGTGAAAAATGCTTCGGTGTTGTCTATTGTGTTGCTGTTGGCTCTATGTCCACTCCAATTCCACCTGAATTCTTTGCCTTTAATGCTCCAAATGACTTGAAATATTCATGTTTTATTGGGTTGTGTTACACTGGACTTTTATGTGAAATGCGCAACATAACAATGGATCCAAATAAACGGCAATCGGGCATAAATAGTTTAACCCATAACAGACGGTATATTCGATCAAATTTTTTCCACTGCTCCGCTTATTTTACTGTCCCTCCACTCTAGCTGCCACGCAATCAAGTATGCCAAAAATTTGTTCTCCATTAGTTGAAAAAGCTGAAAATGTCTAGAAAAGAACAACATTTACTGCCAACAATAAGTTTTTTTTTGAAAAACAATAATTGGGATGAGTTATAGTCCGGTAAACGAAAAAAATCTTGTTAGCAGTTAAATGTTGTTACCTTTTTAGCTTTACTTAAAAACACATTAAAATTATATTTTAAAAATATTTATTAGTTAGACTGGTATTTTTCTAAAATAAACTTTATTTTTTATTAAATTCTGAACAAATTATTGTTAATTAAAACGGATAAATTTTTCTTTAATTTTTGATTAAAGGTTGTCTTAGCTTTTTAATATCTCAAATTTTATTTGAAAAATATTTTTTAGCAATTTTTAATAATTTAAACAAAACTTCTTTTGAAATGGCTGGTGTTGCTTTACGTCGATTAATGACAGAATATAGACGTGAGTGAATAAAATTAATTATTATGGTAAAAGGTTTAATTTAGAATTTTTTTATTTTTTAATTATATTTCGGACATAATCTCGATGGTAGAGATGAATCGAGATCGCAAAATCAATGCGAGGGATCTCTCCAAGTCGAGATTTTTTTCGGGATCCGCCTTGGTCCTATCTCTAATCGAGTGGCACTTTTTTGACCTTAGTGGGTGCATGCATTCCCCTCCTCTTACATATGTCCTCAGTGCATATTTTCTACATTGGGGAAGGTAACAGTAGCTGATAGTTCATTCGAACAAGCCGAATCTAACTAATATTACATATAAATTGATGACCTAGGGTGAATTTTGAAAAAAGTTATGGCTTCCTAACCGGGACAGTGGCAATTAAAATTAATTTCATGGTACCCAAGCTTTGTCAATATTAGCGAGAAAAACACAAACTTTCTCTAGAAATTTAAAATCTTTTTATATTTCAGAATTAGTTCAAAACCCAACAGAAGGAATTGTAGCCGGACCAAAGGATGAGGAAAACTTTTTTGAATGGCATTGCCTAATTGCTGGGCCAGTAGGGACTTGTTTTGAACATGGACTGTTTCCTGCAAAGCTGACATTTTCTGAGGTTTTTTTTTGTATTTTTGAGATGATTTATTATTTATGTTTTTAAAGGACTATCCACTAAGCCCGCCAAAGATGCAATTTTTGTGTGATATCTTCCATCCAAATATTTATCCAGATGGGAGGGTTTGTATAAGGTTGGTTTGTAGATTATTTTAGTTACTTTTCGTCCTCTAACGAAAAGAGGACGCCAAATTTAATCACTAAATTTTTGGGAGTTTTAGCCGGGCCAAAGGTCCCCAAATTTTTTGATGGGAGAATTTTTATTTATTTATTTATTTATTTACACCACTAGGGTGTGACAGTCAAAAATAAAACAATTTAAAGTGAAATTACGAAAAATAAAAATGCTAATAAAAAATGTCCTTAAAATAAAAATCAAAGCAGCTTAGCAAATAAAATTATCTCATTTGTCATTTAAGATATTGGAAATATCCAACTGTTCAAGAAGTTTAGAAAACATTTTGGGTGTATTTTTTTTAATTTCTATAGGAATTAGTGAATAAATTCTAGCAGTTCGAACAAAAAAGGAGTTGTACCGAATCATGGTTGAACAACGTGTTGGTTGTATTTTATATTTTTCGCCCCTAGTTTTTGTTTGTTTTATGATATAGGAATTATTATGGTTAATTTTAATTTTCCCAAATATATTTTGATGAAATAGCTTTAAATCAGCTTTAAGTCTTCGACTTTCAAGGGATTCTACTTTGAAATGTTGTAAAAGTGTTTTGTATGGTGGAATATCTTCTATTTTTACCTTTGTGATTCTTTTGTAAACAAATCTTAAATATCGTTTTTGTATGTTTTCTATTAATTTAATGTTTTTCTTAGTTAAAGAATTCCAAACCGGTGACCCAAATTCTATAATTGACCTTACGTATATATTAAATGCTTCTATAAGAATTTTAGGATCTTGTGATTTTAGAGATTTAATTAATGCATAGCAGTTTCTATTGGCCCTTAGAGATATTGTTTGAATATGTTTATTAAACTTGAATTTAGAAGTGAAGAAAATTCCGAGATCCCTATTCTTGTCTTCATTACTAATTTGGAATATTTTGTGGTTTCCTATTGAGTATTGTAATTTAGGGTTTGATTTACCTATATATAATACTGAGCATTTATTTAATGATATGTTGAGACCATTGGTGTTACAATATTGAATGAATTTATTAATAAATAATTGTAAAGAATTGTTAGATAAATCGGTTTTTTTTAGAATTTGATAGGCTTTGATGTCATCGGCAAATAATTTTATTTTTATTTCAGGAGTGTAACAGAATGTTGGTAAGTCCGATAAGTATATATTAAAAAGGAGCGGGCCTAAGATAGATCCTTGCGGAACTCCACTAGTAATAGAGAATTGTTCAGAATATTCATTTCCTATTTTAACAACAGATTTTCTGTTGTGTAAGTAATTAGAGATCCATTTTAAGAGTGATTTTTCAATTCCTATTACTTTTAGTTTTGTTAAAAGACGTTCATGGGGTATAGAATCAAAGGCTTTAGCTAGATCGAAATAAACTATGTTTATTAAATTTTTATTATCCAATGCAAATGATATATCATCTTGAACCTCAATTAGTTGGGTAGTGACGGATTTGTTTGGTCTGAATCCATGTTGACAATCTGGTAATATACCATTTTGTTCAACATAAATTGATATATGGTTTGCAATAATTTGTTCAATTACTTTTGTGATTGAACATAGTAATGAAATTGGGCGAAATTCTTCTATTTTGGGTATCTTTAATGTTTTTGGTATTGGTATTATTATACTTTGCTTCCATATTTCAGGAAGTGTTGAAGTCATTAATGAATAAGAAAAAATATAATATAAAGGATAATAAAGACTTTTAGCGCATTTTTTAAGGAATATACATGGTATTGAGTCATAAGAAGAGTTAGTTTTTTCAGGTAGCTTAGAAAGAAGATCAAAGATTTGAAGTTCATTTATGATTACGGATTGACATGTATTTTGATTTGTTATAGAGTTTAGATCTGCATTGTCTAATGAATTTTTATTAAATACAGAACTAAATTGGGTACTTAGAATTTGTGCTATTTTATTATCAGCGTATACTAATTGATTATTTTTATCCAAAATTGAAGTTATTTTCCTGTTTTTGGATTTAAGAAATGAAGAGATGTATGAGAATTTTTGACTGATAGTTTGTGTTTTATGCTTTTCTCTATTTTTTAAAAATTTGTTAGTTTCAGAATCTATTCTTTTTGATACATATGAGATTTTACGTGTTAGCTCTGGCGTGGATTTTTGTTTCCACAGATTTTTTAGATATAATGTCATTTTTTCAATGTGTTCGGGTTTTTTGAGATTGTTAGATTTTACTTTAGATTCGGGAACAAAGGAACAAATAACATTATGTATAATCGATTGGAAAGTGAAATATAGTTGATTTATATCAGAGCATTGTGTGAATACTAGATTCCAGTTTATTGTTGAGAAATGTGCATTAATTATTTCATAGTTAGCTTTACGAAAATTTGGATATGTATAATTATTATCTTGGTAATTGTTAGTAGAAGATATTTCAAATTCTATTGTATTATGGTCAGATTTACTTATAGGCGGATTGATTGTTATAGCCTTTATTAATTCATCCTCATTAGTTAATAGTAAGTCTAATATATTTACTCCTCTAGTGGGTTTATCAATTTTTTGTTTTAGTCCTAAACTTTGAATATATTCTAAAAATAATGTTTCTTTGGTATTTTTGGTTTGAGTACTATAATTTTCCCAATCGATATTGGGTAGGTTAAAGTCTCCTAATAAGATAAGTGGGTAGGATACAGCCGATATATCATACAAGATTTGCAAGATAGATTTAAAATCCTTAATGGTTTCTTTAGTGATTGATCTATAAATCAAAATAATACGAATTTTTTCATCTGGGGTTAATAAATCTATACAAGATATCTCTGATAAAGTTTGGGGGATTTCTATTTTAATAAATGGTATTTTATTTGATATAAATAAGCAAGTTCCTCCACCCCTACCATTGGCCCTATCAGTTCTGATAATATTATATGGGGTACCATGTAGTAAAAGATTATCATCAACTATATCAGTCAACCATGATTCAGTAACCCCTATTAACTTATAACGGTTTTCTAATAACAGAAAGTGTAAATTTGACAATTTGTTTTTTAAACTTCTTGAATTAAAATATAAAAAATTAATAGTATTTAATCTATTTAGATTATTTTTTTGAAGTCAGATTTTTTTATTTTTTCTAAAAATGTGAACCTCCGATCTTAGAATTACTGCTTCTCCATAAACTATCCAGTCCAATTGAGGGTTCTCCATTCTCTTCTTTTTGCACTCTTCAATTAGTTCCCTTCGTCGCTGTAATTGTTCTGGTGTCATTGAAGCACGCATATTGACTTGGGGGAAAGATTTCTTGCCATTTGTTTTCCATTTGTTGAGAAGTTCACGCTGAAATTTTCTGGATGGTAAAACAATCTTTAAAAGACGGGCATGACCATTATTGGGTGGGTTAGACTGACGTCCCATACGGTAAAAAAACCTGGGTGCGCACTCAACCCCCACCGAGTCGAGTAAACTTGTTATTGTTTTGGAGTCATCCGCCATTTTCTCTGATGGAAGTTTTTTTGTAGATTCCGTCAAACCAGTCACAACAACACTTCTTTCGCGCTCTAGCTCCTCTGCTGAAATAGTGTTTAATTTTGTTGTTCCTGAAAAATATCCATAAGGTTTTTCTTGTTGTTTTTCTTTAAGTGAATCGATTGATTTACTAAGAAGGTTAAATTGTTCAGTCAGAGTTTTAATAAAGTTTAATAAAATCGGAGTTTGCTCTGTTGTCATAGACGGAATAAAAGTATTGATTGTTGTTAGTGTTGTTTTCACCAAATTGACTTGACAATCAATAAGAAAATTAAGAGAATTTGGATTTTCGTTGTTGTTGCTATTATTGGAGAGAGGCGAAAAATTGGCCTCTGTTGCTGTCCGTTTTGCAGAAATTTTATTTGTAGACATTTTTTTAATAAAAAAATTTTAATAAAATAACCTCTAACGAAAAGAGGACGCCAAATTTAATCACTAAATTTTTGGGAGTTTTAGCCGGGCCAAAGGTCCCCAAATTTTTTGATGGGAGAATTTTCCTGAGGACTTTTATTTCCTGTCTGATAGCAAAGCAGTCGATAAATCATTAATTTTTTTTACAAAAAGGGCAAACCCCGTAAACAAAAAATTTTTGACATGAAAAGAAACATTTAAGAAAGTTAAAGGAAAAGAGGTTAATAAGTGATATATCAGTTGGCTACTTTAACTAAATCAGGTCACTAGTTAAGACTAGGTGGTGGGCGGATTCAGATCCGAAGAAATTCCGGATGTTCGAAATTGTTTTTTTCCAGAATCCGCTAACCCTTGTCAAGGCTAAATGGTTTTAAATTGGATAGTTAGGTTATAAGACCCTGAAGTTTTATATTTTGAAGGCGATGATTGTAACAGAGGCGAAGATTCCAAAGGTTTACAAGGGAACATTCCGAACTGTGACCAAAAATTTTCAAATAAAAATTATACCATCGTGTAGAGCATGGTCGAATACGTATTGTAGTAGGTTTCTTTTTTGGCCCTGACCCCCATTTCGGAAAGTTATAGGGCTTCAAAGTTTCCGACTTTTGGAATGGTTGAGTCTCCCTTACTTTTCTCTCCCTTTTATTTTCTTTTCTTTTCTACTCCTTTTTCTTCTCTTTTCTTCTACTCTTCCTTCTATTTTCTTTGTTAAAAAATTAAAGGGAATGTGATTGTTACTGATTGGAATTTATGGAAATTTAGCTGGGAAATTTAAAAAAATTTAAATATATATTTGAAATATGTAGAAAAAATTAATCATTTACATTTAAAAATAAAAAATATTCAAAAATATTATTTTCTTTTATTTTATTTAAAATGGCCGGTCTAAAGGGTTTCGAAGATACTATTAATTATTCCCATCAAGAGCCTGAAGAAGTTGTATTATCTTCTGATAGTGATGAGGAAGATGTGTATTTTGATTCCGACGAAGAATCGGATGATGTCAACCCTATAAATAGGAACCCTACACAATCAAAATACCCCTTTGAGACCCAGCTGGAAATTGTCCGTTTGTTGAATTCCGGCAAGACTTATAATTATATTCGACATAATTTCAAAAAATTAAAAAGTAATGAAGAGATAGTGAGAATAAAAGAATACGTTTCCCAGGGAGGAACAACTTTTCAAAAATTTGCGGAAATAGAAAGACACACTTTAGAGACATTTAAAGCCTGTAGGGAACGTAATGAGATGGGGTCTTTGTATTTTTAGATCACGAACGGCGACCATACAGGGGTAAACATTGAGCTTCCTTCTTACCGTACATTAGAAGCATCAGGTTCAAAGGATGTCCTTGCGGCGCATCAAAAGCTTCGTTCTATTACCCATTCTTTCACATTATTTCCGGTTATTAGTTTGAATGGCGAGTTATTCAATACATTCTTATTATGTCTTTATGAACCACAAAAACCTCAACGATTCGATCAGGTATAAGGGGGGGGGGGGTAATTAATCGGGGGAGGGTAATTATCGTGAAAATTTGGCATATTAAGGATATGGCCCAGTTTGAACGATTGGTTTGTATTGCTAGTCCTTCTGGAAAAATGACTAGTGAACTACAATTACAATGGTTCTTAAATGAATTCGCACCAAAAGTTCAAGCCGGGACAATATTCTTACATGATTGCTGGACGGGTTTCAAAAGGTGTACTGAAAATTACAGACTACGGTCCCATTTACGTTTTCTTTGTTTACCTCCAAAATCGACTTCGAAAATCCAGCCACTGGATAGGTTATTCAATCGCCAACTAAAGCTTTTTTTGCGAATTATTCATGAAAAAATACGAAGATCTTATAATAATTATAACATTTCTCATAGGACCAGCATTGGTATAATTTTGGGATAATTTTTATCGGTATTTTTTTCGATTATAGGCAGAATACTCAATGAAACACACTTTATGTTTTCGGCTCCAGTTTTTAAGAACTTCATCCGATATGCTTGGAAGCTGTCAGGATTTTTGGGATTAATAGAAATACCTTCATATGAAACGCCACCTCAATATTGTTTTAGAAACATGATTATATCTTTAAATTGTAACTGTGGGAAACCCCCGTTTATTAGGTGTTCTTGGTGTGCCAACAACATTTGTTTTGAGCATTTTATTATACAACCTCATCGTTGTACTCATTAAAATTAAATGAATAAATATTGTTAAAAATTATTTGTTTAAAAAAGCGGGGTAGAAGAAAAGAGAAGAAAGAGGAGTAGAAAAGAAAAGAAAATAAAAGGGAGAGAAAAGTAAGGGAGACTCAACCATTCCAAAAGTCGGAAACTTTGAAGCCCTATAACTTTCCGAAATGGGGGTCAGGGCCAAAAAAGAAACCTACTACAATACGTATTCGACCATGCTCTACACGATGGTATAATTTTTATTTGAAAATTTTTGGTCACAGTTCGGAATGTTCCCTTGTTAGCTAAAATTCAGGGATACACATTTTGACCTTTTTGCGTCATCTTGACATAAATAAATATTTTTATTTTTCAGTATTTTGCACACTCCTGGAGGTAATAAATTTTCTTTAAAAATTATCCGTTCAAAATTTTTTTCTACAAAGATGACCCGACAGGATATGAGACTTCTGCAGAGCGATGGTCTCCAGTCCAATCAGTCGAAAAAATATTAATTTCTGTTGTTTCTATGCTTGCTGGTTTATTTTTTAATTTTTTTGAAAATTTTTTTTAAATTTAGAACCAAACGATGAGAGCGCCGCAAATGTGAATGCAGCAAAAATGTGGAGAGAAGATAGGGAACAATTCGAGTTAACGGCTAATAAATTGGTGAGAAGTACACTTGGCTTCCCTATTAATCAACAACAACAAAAGGTTCTGGAAGCGTCAATATCTTCGTAAAAAAGGAGTTTTTGGTTGTTTTATTGTCAAAAAAAATTTTTTTTATTAAAAGATTAAAGGATAAAGAAAAGATAACTGTTTCTTTCCAACCCCGGGACAAGTCACCATTTATTGATGTATTTTCGTGATTTCAAAGTGTGGGGAAGTGGGATTTAAGACAGAATCCGAAAAATCTCCATTTTGGGGCGAGGACCTTTGCCAAACTCCTAACCTTTAATCAGGAAATCCTAAAAAATGGTTTGCTTGAATCCGGGAGAATTTAAGAATTAACAAATGTTAAAATTTAGAGAAAAACCTTTAAAGACTGAAATTTTTTTGCATTCAATCTTCTTTAAAATCACACATTTTTAATTATATGTAGAATTTATACATTTCTTTCACAAAAGCGTTAATAAAATCTCTACCTCGACGATCGTTCACTAGTTTATTATCGTAGCCAAATAGGTGTCGGTTGGAGGTGTTAGAAATAGGAGAACTACTATTAAATGTTGAAACCCATAGATTTTTTAAAGTAGGAATTCTGAAATAATTTTTCTTTTTCATTTTTTAACCAAACGATCGTCTTTTTCAAAGAAAAAAAAATAAATTTTTTAAACCAAAAAATATTTAAAAAAAAACTTTCACAAAATAACGTCCACTGTCAATTTAACGACTTCGAGTATATTTGCCCCACATGTGAAGAATAAATACGCTGGCAATGAATACAAGTGACATGACTAGAACGGGAACAGGTCCACTGAAAAAATTGGGGAAATTTCAAAGAAAAAATTTAAAGTTCAAACATTTTCAATCCAGTAGAGTCTTCAGTGTAAAAACGCCAAAGTCCACCACTATTTGGCCCTCCAGCTGTTGTGCGAGCTCGTGAATTTGTAGTTGTTCCTCCACGACTGAAATATTGCGAATAAAGATAAAGATGTTTAAAAGGCCTGGGCTTGGACTATTAGCAATCGGGCAGGACGAGAAACCAAGTTTTGCGTAACCAGAGTCTGATAGTTGCCTGGAAACAGAAACAGGTTTGACGCCAGGCCTAAGACCTTATCAAAGTCGTTGGGTCATTTTTAATAACTTTTTTAATAACACCACGTAATTTAAGCAATACCCAATAAGGGAAAACCCGGTGTTTGGAATTCGCCCCCCTTTTCCTTTCTATTTTTTCCTAGTTTCCCTCGACGATCGTTCACTAGTTTATCATCAAAAAGCTCAAAATGGTCAGGGAAACGAGAAAAAAGGGGGGACTTCCTAACTATTACTGAAACACGAATCTCAACAATTACGTTTAGCATCGGAAACTTAAAAAACTTCGAGTCTTAATTTTGGCTGAGGGCTTTAACCAGATTCCTGAGAATCGGGGGTATATGTAAAACAAGGCTCGATTGTATTCCAACCCAGTGACCTTGGCAAGAGTCAAATCGGAAGTAAATAAAACCCCCAAGAATATGCCCAGACTCGGATTCTGGGTCAATTAGCGTAGCTCCTCGTCCTGTTCCCTATCAGATGATTTATCCTATTTAAAAATTATACCGTTGGCGAACAACACCAGCAGCAGAACGTGGAACAACTTTACCGCCTCCAGGAGTTTTTGTAGTTTCTGCCTAAATTTAAAAATTTAGTGGAAAAAGGCAATTAAAAAATATACCATTTTATCCAAGAATTTTTAATTAATTGAAGGTTTTGAATTATTTAGAAATAAAAAATGCTAAAAAAATTTAGTTATTAAATTACAAATTTAATTAAAAAATTTTGAAAGGAAATCCAAAAATTAAATGTAAAGATAAGAGAAAGAAAAATCGAAGAGAGAAAACTGCAAATAAACTGCAGAGAATATCGTTTCGAAATAAAATTTAAATTTTTCAAAACATCAAAAGTCAAATGATCCATAAGGGAAAGTTTTTATAAATAGTCGTTCCACACGGAAATAGATGAATTAATTTTTTGATTAGTGGTTAGACTTTATCCATTTATTTGGAGAAGAGATTCTGTTTATTGAGGACTTTCGAATAAAATGAGATTAATATTGGAAAAAAACTAAAAAAGGGGATTTCTTTTCGGTCTAAGTTGTCTGGAACAGATAAAAAAACAAAAAACCATTAAGGATCAACACAAGTCAAGATTGTAGAAAATTAAATGAGTTGAAAATGGAAGTAGCCTACTTGTAGCTTAAAATTAAAAAAAATAACCCAAAAATAAAAAAGAATTTTTTTGCAAAATCGGAGGAAAACGTCGAAAACACAAAATTTCTCCTCTACACATCTGGAAGAGAAGAGACTATAATTATATCAAGCACATAAACTGCTACGTATTAATTTCCTAAGGCTGTGCAGTAGACGGCGTGTTGTAATTGCTAACACATCAGTCCGGTCTACTGAAAATGCTGGTAGTTCGCTCCCAGCCGCCGAATAACCTTTGGCACTAGCTGAAGGAGCGACCACTAGCTGGAGGCTCTGCTTTATTATCGTTAGAATGACAAATTAAAAGAATTAGGCCAATAATCATTTAAAAACTAGGAAGCTTTCTTCTACAAATTCAATACTAATTTTTATTTTAAACCACAAAAAGAAAACAATTTTACATTAAAATATAACCTATAAATTTGGACGGAAATTTATTTTTTATCCCACTCTTCTCATTTAGAACATTCAACTCTCTCCTTTCACTTTATTCAGATTCTTCCATATATCGGTATTTAATGTCCTTCCACTGCTTTCCTGAAAAGAAAAAATAAATTTAAAAAATTCTGTCTCTCCTATAGCCTTTTAAAAGGCTCAAAATGGTCAGACTAGGGATAAAAAAAATTTTAAAAATTATTTTACCATAATTTTTGTAATCCCAAATGAATTGTCCAAATTTGTTGATCTAAAAAATATTTTTTAATTAAAATAATTTATTAAATTCGGTCCAGACTAGAGATAAAGATTTTTGAAAAACAAAAACCTGAGCCTGTTCCCGGGTGCCGTTTTTTGATTTATTGACCTAAACCGGATCCTGGGCCTGTAGTCCAGGAAAGACAAAGGAAAAACCGGGAAAAACCCCAGGAAGGTCAAAGAATGCCTAGGCCTAGACTCTGGGTACAGGAAAAACCCCAGGTAGACCCAGGCCGATCTCTAGTCCAGACCCATTAAATACACCTCAATTTAAGGATATGTTTAAGATTTGGTTGACAATCGAGTGAAGGAAATTTGCCTATCCTTAGGGGTCTACTATTCTATAGTGAAGTTCGTTGTATAAACTAGTGTAGTAATCCGACCCCTTTGCCCTCCCCGGCAAATCCCGATCTCCGACCACAAAGGGTAAAAAACACCCTAGTATAAAGTTGTAGCAAAATACCCTAGTATAAACTAGAGATCGGCCTGGGTCTGGACCAAGTTCTGGGTTTTTCCTGTACCCAGAGTCCAGGTATTCTTTGACCTTCCTGGGTTTTTCCTGGGACTGGGTTTTTCCCGGACTACAGGCCCAGACTCCAGTCCAGGTCAAGAAATCAACTCCAGAGTCCAGGAACAGGTCCAGGCTTTTCAAAATTCCCGATCTCTAGTATAAACTACGGAGAACCTTTAGTTACTGGCAGGAACAGAAAAAGTCCATCGATTAATTATTTGAGGGTACTATATTTAGTTAATGGTTGGTGCCCTGTCATCGGAAAATTATCCTCAATTAATTAGCCACAAAAAATTTCAAAGTCCTTTATTTATTAAATAAACCTGTACTCACATAAATATCCAAAAATATACCGCTACCAGCAGAGAACAACAAAAGTGTAGAGAAACGTCTACCAAACGTTCGATAGAAAACTCCACCAATTCCCATTATTTTTTTCGAAAAATATTCTATATAGCTTGAAATTAAAAAAATTTTTTTTAATGAAAATAATTAAAAAATATACATAAAAATTAAATAGTTATAAAATAAAAATCAAAGAAAAAAATTTTTTCTCATTTATTCAAAAAACCAAAAAAATTTTTATTAAAAAAAGGTAAAATATTTTAATCCATTTTCTATACAAATATAGTTAAAAAAAGCAAAATAATTGAATCCTGGAATTTTGGTTGGCCTCGGTTAATGCCTGGATTTATTCAAAAGTAGGGGTTGTTAATGAACATGGATTACGAGTTTGCCTAGGAATGAACAAGGAAAAGGAGTGACAAAAGATTTTATTTCGTTGTATAACTCCAGAAAAAATAGCATTGGAGCTGGTTCATAGAAAAGTGACCCTACGACGGTGGTAAACCACGAGGTTCTCTTATTGTTAAAGTGACCGGGACATTTTGCCCAGTCTTATGATACGGGTCCAGGTTATGAAGAAAACCAACGGATATACAAACGAGACCAAAATTCCATTGTAACCAAAATTCCGGCAACCAACCATACATAATTATGTAGGTAAATAGCAATTAAAAATTATAAACATAAATATATAAAATCTAAAAATATTTGGAAAAAGCTCGAGAAACAAAAAAAAATCCACAAAAAATATTTTTTTATTCGGTTAATTTGGAAAAAATTTTTATCGTTTTTTATTTATCGAGCTCTAAATTTAATACAAAGTTGAATTTTTAATTCCCAAAAAATATTAAAAAATTGGTACTACTGCCGTGAATGAAAGTTAAATTATTTAGATCAGACACCGTCCCGCTTAAAGGGTCATAATTTTTTCAGAGTTCACAAAATCGAGATAATTCGAGTTTCATCGGCACAGCTTGAAGAGCCGCGTTGGAGGAGCTATTACTTGCAGCTACTTCAAACAATGCAGAAAACATGTCCTGAGGGTATACGGGGAGAGGAAATGAGCCATCACTTGCTGTTACTCGATATGGTGTAGAGAACAATACCCCAGTCGTGCCAGGACAAAACTCGGACGGACAAAACGGTCTTACCAAAAATCGGGCCAAATGAGTTGGACGGACCCAAGAAAGTTCAGATAGCCGAAAATTTCGAAATATCCGAAGATTTCGCAAAATCAGCAAGTGAACTCTAACCCATGAGGTCATTACGGATTATGAGGTCATTACGGAGGTCGTGGGTGAACTCTAACCCACTCCCTTCGTAATGACTCCATAAATTCAGAAAGTATGTAAGAGAAATGGAAGCAGTAATACCAAAAAATTAAAAAAATTTTAATACTTTTGTGTAGCCATTCTCCTTTCATAAGCATTTTTACACATTTCCCCATTCATCATTGTTTCACAAATTGGCCATAGTACACAACGTTCTTCATCACTATAACAAAGAACCAAAACGGTTAGAATAAATATAGCTAGACAAATATAGCAGGGTCTGAATTAAAAATTTTTTTATTAAAAATGCTAGAGTAGTGCTTGTGTAGAGGGAGTTGTTTGTTTCGGAAATTCTTTTGGTTATACCAAGCCGGTAATCAAAAATCGAGCCCAAACTTAAAAAACCGAGCCCAAATCCTTTTTTCGGTTTACTACCAACAGCCATACTAAAGAAAACCAAATGATGCCCTGAGGGTATTTTCCAGTGTTACAGAGACTGTGCCTCCCAAAAGTCACCCTAGAAAAGCTCAAAATGGTCTACTTTTGTCCTTACGAAAATTTTAAAAAATAATTTCCCCAAGCGGACTCGAACCCATGACTCCCCTAATGACCCTATTTCAAAGGTAATTGGTACAAAATGGAATAAAAATGTTGCTCAACGGGTACCATGTTTCCACCCTTTTATTTAAAATCTTGTTTTATTGGGACTTGAGATCGGCCTGGATCTTGATTTTCGTTGGAACTAGAATCAAGTTAAAGACATTTTTGGTACTTATGGGTTATCCCAAACCAGTTTTTCGTACAAATGATTTTGGATAAGTCCTAATTTTCAGTGTTCTTTGGTTTTTCTTTGACTCACAATCAGTCAGGGCCTCGACCAAACTTAAGAATCAAAGTCTCTTTTAAGTTCCCGATCTCTTGGTTGTTTATCGATACTCCTCCCTTCCTAACAAAAAATAAATTTAAATAAACCTTCTTTCCAAAACAAAACCAGCAATATAAAACCACAAAAAGAGCGCTTGATCAATTAAAAATGCTGGATGAACTAATTGTTTGGGTATTAAAAGGATAGGCATTAACCATTGAAGACAATACATAATTGAAAATAAATTTTTGTTTTTAAAGATTAAGTTGAGTTGATTTAATCTAAAAAATAATTATAATTATTTTAATTTTTGCTCTTTTTTTTGCTGAAAAGATTAAAAAAAACAAAAAATTCTTGATTTTATGGAGGCTCCAAGACAATGTGTCAGCGGACGTTTGGTCTACAAACGGTTAGCGGACGTTTGGTCTACAAACGGTTAGCGGACGTTTGGTCTACAAACGGTTAGCGGACGTTTGGTCTACAAACGGCTGCTTTGAAAAACTGTTATTCTCTTGCTCCACGACACAGGCCGATCTTGGATAACCCCCTGAAAAGATAAAAAAATGTTTTTCTGACGTTAAAAATATATGGATTAAAAAGTCCACTTAAAACAAAATTATAAGAGAAATTTTCGACTTTTTTCGATTTAATTTATTCAAAATAAAATATTTTTTGTAATTTTAAAGTGTTGTACCCCGACACCGAACGATTTTTTCACAATTCTCCCCAACCCGAACCCCAAACCCGGAACAATTCAATAACCCCGTACATCAACACACTTACCCCTTTAACGTTCGGGGTACAACTTTACTAATTTAAAATAAAATTTAAAGGAAAAAATAAATAAATAAACAAAAAAATAATAGATAAATAATCAAAAAAAAAAACAATCAAAAAATAAATAAAAATTCAATTTCTTCAATGAACATGCTTGTTCACATCATACATAAAAGGGGTTGCTTCACTTCCAAAATTTGTTTTGGCAGAACAAGAAGAAAGTCCAATAAATGGATAAAAATTAATTTCATCATTTTCCAACAAAATATTTTTTCCTTAAAAATTTTTAGATATTAGTCTCAAAAAAATTTTTTTTGAAAAATATACAAAAAAGGACTGTGAATTTAGTATATCCCTAGTATTTTTGAAATTTTAACTTAAATATAGGGTAATAGTTCGGCTCGTACCCCTCCCCTCCCCCCACTTTTTACTGATTTTTTTATTTTTTCCTTCCCTTTCTTCCTTATTTTTTATAAGGAAAGCAGAGATGCGAGAGATTCCAGTTCTTTGTAATGAAGGAAAAGGTTAAATTTTATGTCAAACTGAATAAGGCTAGAAATTTTCGGTGTTTTGGAACAAGAATTGGTAATTAAAAGATAACCCCAAAAAATATCAATTCTCGATAACCGAGATTTTCGTTCGAAATCTTCTAAGTCCGGTCTCTACACCAAAAGGTCATCGAGAAATTTAAAAACTTTTTCAGACCAAAAATTATTTTTTCGTTTTAAACTCACCAATTTTATTTCCATTTTTAGTAAAAAATCCATAAGCCTTTGTTTTTGAATCATTTTTTGGAGGGAAAACAATTCCACAGCCAAAAACATCCCCATTTTTCCATTCATATTTTGAACAGTTTTCACAATACGAGTCATTAATGTTGCACAAATATATTTTAGCTACAGGTGTAACATCAAAACCATAATTATAGCCAACTCCAATACCCGCATAAGCCCTATAAAAATTGTTAATAAGTTTTTTAAATAAAATTACAGGTCTTTTAAGGTCAAATTTATTATTTAAAAAATTTCTCTGAAAAATTTAAACGGAGAAAAATTCAATGGGTAAAAAGACTAATTAGGTAATCAACTATAAATTTAACTTTACAGGCTTAGGCGAAATCCTGTAACCAAAGCTTTTTCGAAACAAAAAATTTCGCGAAAGAACAGAATTTTTCGAAATTTCGAAAATTTTCGAAATTTCGTTTTTCGAATTTTTAAAAATTTTTTTACGAAAAATCAAAATTTCGGAATAGCTCTGACTGTAACCCCGAAAAAATTACAAATGCTTGGGCCCCTGGCCCACAGTTAAAGTTATGTAAATTATTCCATTTTTTCCTCCCCAAATAACAGTTAATTTATTGAAAAAATAATTATTTTCTTTTATTAATTTAAAAAACATTACGAATCATTTCCTTCATTATAAATTGTCACTTCAAAATAAAATAAAGAATAGTTGTTGCTGAAGCCAGAAGTTTTTGCAAAAGGATGACGGGAGTGAATAAAAATCCATTTATTTTCGCCCCCAGTCAAAGAGTTATTATATGTTATTTCGTTTTTATGAACATTAATGTATCCATTCCCATTAATACATATTCCATCAGATAAATTAGAATTAATACAATTATTGTTGCAACACGAATAAATTTTAATTGTGCAGAATTCATTTGGTCTTTTCATAAATGTCTGAAAAAAATTTACATATTTTAAAGAAGAGAAAAATCTAGGTAATTGTGGTTAGCATTTAAAACGCTTACTAGGCGGGGGTTCAAAAGATCTATTAAAATAGAAGGTGAAAGTCAGCGTCCCTATCAGGGCTGAACGCAGACTGTGGACGCAACTGTGAATTTTTGTGGACGCAACTGTGAATTTTAGAGAAATTTAAGGAAAAGACTGACTTGATTTGTGATTGATGGGAATCTGTGAAAACTTGCAGAATGCGGATTTCAAAATTAAAATTGCGGACTGCGGCCGAGCAAAATCTTTTTCATTACGTTCAGCCCTAGTTTATCCAGCTTTAAAAATCTTACAATTTTTTCTCCAATTTTTTTATAAACTTCAACTAATTGAGTTTTCAATTCCACATTTTTTATTGATAAATCATTTTTTTCTTTTTCCAACTTAAAAATTTAAATTTAAAAATAAAGCGGATGAAACGGGGAGAGCTAGATCCCTTTATCGTTAAAGAAAAACAAGGAACAACTTAATGATAGATTGTTTGAGATAACGTATAATATGTATTAAATGCCTTCCCCAAAATAATTACTTTTCCTCTATTAGTTACCCCCCCCCCCTGGCATGTGATTGAAACAATAATTGCCTATTGTCCAAGGAAATGCAATATCTAACAGTTGGGAGAGGGGGATCTTTATAAATGTTTTTAATACCTTTTTAGCTTGCATTTCAAATGAACAAATTTTTTTGTTTTTTTCTTGAATCAATTTATAACAATTTTTAAGTTGAGATTGTAATTGTTCATTTTTTTCCAAAAGATCTTTGTTCTAATTTTAAATTGTTAAAAATTAATTAATAAAAAAATTTTATTTACTTTTTTATTTACTTCATCTTTATCTTCTTTTAAATTTAAATTTATTTTTGATAATTTGTCCGCCATATTTGTAAATTTCTAAAAATTAATTTTAATTTGAAATTTATTTGAGCGAAGGAAAATAATAATTAGAGATCAGAATTTTTACCATACCGTACCGTAATACCGTATAATACCGAAAAATACGTCGTACGATACGGCCAATCTCGATTAATAATACACATATGTTGGTCCCCTCTTAGAAATTCCAAATTACAACCTTTCATATTTTTTTGAATATAATGGCGAAAATATTTAAACTAACTGGGCATAGGTCCCCAAAACACAAAAAATTTTTAAGTAAACCAAAAGTAAAATTTTTTTTAAATAAGATAAAAATTACTTGAATTTCTTGTTCATAATTCTTCTTATTTTGAAAAATGTCTTTTTTAAGTTGAGACATATTTTTATTTAATTTTTTATTTTCTTCTTCAAGTATATTAATTTTTTTTGAAGATTCTTCCAATTTATCATTTGACACACTTAATTTATTAAAATATTCATCTCCTTCTTCTCTAATTTTATCCATTTCCTCTTCTTTTTTAACCAATTCAAGTAAAGTTAAATTTTTTTCTCTAATATTATCTTCAGCATTTTCTGTCATAGTTTTAATTACTTGATCCTTTGTTAATTTGTCTTCTTCCAATTTTTTTATAAATATTTTTTGTTGTTCCACTTCACAATTTAATTTTTTGTTTTCAACTTCTTGAAAAGTAATTTTTTTTACGTGTTCCAGAATTTTTTGCTGAAAAATATTTTTAGATCATAATTTTTAAAAATTATTTTTTTTACATTTCCACTCGTTTTTTCATTCAATTCTTGTAATTCTTTGATTATTTCTTGTTGGCCTATTTCTTCTTTAACAGTTAACTAAAATTATATATTTTAATGATTTATCAATATTTGTTTATTATAAGTAAATAAATTTGGTATTTCATTTTGGGATCACCCAAGAATATTGACACCCAAAATATCATCAGCCTAAATATCGCCCCCAAAAATATCGCAATTTTTGATAGTACAATAAAAACAACGTTAATAAAGCCATTATCACGTCAATACCTTCACCAGACATGTGAATTCGCATTTATCTGATATCAGCGATCAACCACGTTTCATTATACGCCTTTCGATATTTTGGATCATCGAAGTTTAGAGTGTCGATATTTCGGGGTGGGGTCTTAATTTTTATATAAAAAATTGGCATTCTTGGACAACCGGGAATGGCAACAGATTTTTACATCAATTAAAAAATTACCACTTCCAATTTATCAAATAAAAATTGAAAATCCAATTTGTCGTTTTTTTGTTCCTAAAAGTTAAAACATTTATTTAATTTTTATATTTATTTAATTTCTACCTCCAACAATTTTAGTATTTGTTGAAAATCAGAATTGTACGATGAACAACAAGAACAACAAGAATATGATGATGTAGACAAATTGTCATTGCAATTTTTAAAATTTTCAGTCATTTTGGAGAATTTTAAGTTTTAAAGCAGCTTTTAAAAAAATTGTAAAAAAATTATTAAATTTTCATTTAAAAATATAGAATAAAATTTCAATTAATAATAAAAATTAATTTTAATAAAAATGTTTAATTTTCAAGACAAAATTTTTAAAAAACAATCATAATAAGAAATACATGCTCAAATCCGATACACTAGGACTTTCGGCTCTAGGTCGAGGCTCTAATCTTTTGGTTAACCGAACCGGATTTTCTGGTAAATTTCTATTCCATTCGTTAAATTTTGAAAATGCATATCACGGGGTATATATTTTAATCCGAAAGACTTTTGATTTAGGTTTTAACCTCCGCTTCGGTTCAGTTAACCGAAATTTACAAGTAAAAAAGAATATATAAAATCAAATCTTCGATACGATTTGTAATATTATCTCCTATATATATTTTAAAAATGTTCTTAAAAAACAATAAATTTCACGTTCTAGCATAATTCAATTCATCAGACTAATCCATTCTAATAATAAATTGTTATCTTTTCACAATCCATTTTAATAATTAATTCTCCATATTGTTCTAAACGAAGAAATATTCAAGTAAAACAATAACATGTACAGAATTAAAGAAAAATTGATCAATGGGAGGTGAATTTGGCATCAATGGCGGACGAGTATAGGTCTAATAATGAAAAAAATTTTATATTTAACAAGTAAAATTGAATAAATTTTACCATCCTTCCATTATCAACATTTCACAGAACTTTTTAAGTACCAAAAATATTCCATACTCCATTTAAATTATTTCCCAATCCAACAGGTTGAAGAGGAGGCCATTCATTATTATTGTTAAATAAATAATTGAGTCATTGGAATATTAGAAATAGTATTTGAATACAAACAGGGTGGTTGTGTTTGAAAAAATGGTAACTAAAAAATTATAAAAAATATTTCTTGAAAATAAATAGGAGTTAGGGTTTACAGGTTGGAGTAAAGCCTGGAGGAGCAGATAAAGCCTGCAAAATTTGTGGAGGACCCTGAGCTGTGGAAGCTGATGCAGTTGAAGCTGGTGACTGCTGTTGGAACTGATGAGCAGCAGAAACACTAACGTTATTATTAGAGCAAACACGTTGTAGACGTTCAATCAAGTCAGAAGACAATCTTTCTTGACTAAAAAATTTTTTTAATTAAAAAGAAAAATTATTTAAATTAAGTACCAGATATGCAAACGAGTCAAACACCGTCGATAAAGATATGTTTAGATAATTCAACCAGTCCACCTTAACGTGCAAAATGTTCAAGAGTGGAAACAGAAATTGAAGATTTTTCCTCAATTTTAGATTTTTTAGCATTTTTGGAGGCTTTTTGTGAAACTCTTCGCTTCGCTGCTAAAATTTTGAAAATTATTTCTGCACAAAAAATTCCAAAATTTATTCAAATATTTACCAGGCGTTGATTCTGGTACACATCTCATACTTAAACATAACATCATGTGTTCACCATTTTCAGAATCTCCACTATTATTATTTTTACGTTGTCAAACAACTCCCCATATGTATTTAATTCCTTCATCAAAAAAAAGTTGTGTGTTTGCATCAATTAATTAAATTTTTCGTTGATCAGAACTATCATTCAGGATTGAAGAAGCAGCTGGCAATTTCGAAGCAAACTTTGGCATTGCGCATTGGACGCCGGTAATTGACGAAGAATGAGGTCCCAAAGGAGTCGATGGTGAGGCAGAATTGAATTCGTCAGACCAATCATCCTTCTAAAAAATAAGACCCCAGCCGCCGATTAACCTTTTGCACTAGTTAAAGGAGAAAATAGATATAGCCCAGCTGCTTCACTGAATCATAAAAAATATTTTATTATTATTTTGGATTCAAAACAAAAATTATACATGTAACAAAGCTGCAACATTATTTTCATCTTGCCTTCTTTTTGCAATATGTTGACTAAGACTCCATTGCTGTTGAGAGTGGCTCAACTACTAAGACCTGTGCCTTTTGCCCAATAACTTACATCATTTTGGTTTGTGTTGTTGTAGTTGTCTGTTGAGGTACATAAGTTGGAGACGCTGGTGAAGTGAGAGCAATAAATCCTCGTGTGTTAGCAGCATTTGGTTGTGCCGGTGTTGTTTTGGTTGGAGGAATATTTGATATTCATCCTTCAGTAGTTGTTTTTACAGCTGGAGTTTTGCCTGTTTCAGTTGGTCAGAAAAGAAGTTCAACAAACTCTTCAGAAAGCTTAATACTCGGAATATCCAATCCTTTCCTCTTCTTCTCTTCAGTTTCATTCTATTTGTCTTTTCATCTTCCTTGGAACAAGTTATTTCTTCATTAAATATTGGCAAAACCAATTCTATTCCATCACCAGAATTTGTTGTCTCTTGTTTCTCTTCTTCTTTTTTATTTGAAAATGTTGATTGATTTTCTTGTAATCGTTGTGATAAAGGACTAATAAAGGCGATAAGAATCTTTAAAAAAATATTTTATTATTATTTCAGATTCTAAACAAAAATTATACATGCAACAATGCTGCAACATTATTTTCATCTTGCCTTCTTTTTGCAACATGTTGACTAAGACTCCATTGCTGTTGAGTAGTTCCACTACCAAAACCTGTGCCTTTTGCCCAATAATTTCCATTAGTTTGGGTTTGTGTTGTTGTAGTTGTCTGTTGAGGTACAGAAGTTGGAGACGCTGCTGAAGTGAGACCACTTGTTTGTGCCGGTGTTGCTTTGGTGGGTGGAATATTTGATGTTCCTCCCTTAATTGGTGCTTTTACAACTGGAGTTTTGCCAGTCGTCATTTCAGTTGGTCCAGGTACTTCAATATCATCGCCCAATGTAATAACAACTGGAGTTCCTTTATTCTCAGTTGTGGCTAACGAAGCATTAGATTGTGTTATTGAAACTGGTGCAAGAGATTTCGTTGTTGTTGAATTTATTGTTTCTGAAGATAACGTTGTTGCAGGCATAGCACCGGTGAATTGATGGATTTGTAATATAAACAGTTTGTCCACCAACACCTCCACTGCCGCCAATTAATTGTAAATCCATTGTCTGTTGTTGTAATGTGCCAGCAAGTTGGAATAAACGTTCCATACGAAAAGCAGCATTCAAAACATAATTTAATAATTCAACCTTTTAAAAAATATTTTTAAAAAGCAAAAATATTTTAAGAAACCATTGGCTGTTCTTCAGCAATAGCAGGATGTAAAGGCTCCAAACGATTTGGTTGTTTCGAAAACAACAAAAGGGAATAAAAGAAGCTCTTCTTGATGAGCTTTAAAATTTTTTGAATTATTAGGAAAAAAAGAAAAATAAAACCTTAATGTTCATGAGAAACACCCAAACGTTGTGATATTATAAGAAGCAGTAATAGATGTTGCTAAAACATTTGTTGAAAAAGTTTGAGTGTAATAATAGTAATTGTAGTATGATTGGTTGATATTCTTTTGTTGTTGTTGTTATAATAAATTTTTAGGAGTTACAAAGGTTGATTTAACATTATTACGAATCTTTGAACTGTAGATCTTGGAGCTAAAATAAACAAATATTAGGTTATTTATAATAAATTTGCCTATAATTGGCTATTCTAGTGTTATTCAGTAGGGTTGTTCACTACCGGTTATTAACCGGTACCCCAGGTTTTCGGTTTTGACCGGTTTACGACCCCCGGTTTTCGGTTTATTAGCCAAAAACACCGGTTTCGGTTAACCGACCGTGAACAACCCCATTATTCACCTCACAAAACCCAATTTATGGTCGATATTTAAAGGTTTATTAGATATTAAAAGGTTTATTATCTGGTCTTTGGAACCTCGAAAATCATTGGAAACCTAAAACCGACACGGAGAAACAAACCAAAAATTATCGAGGTTTCGGTTTGATTCTGAACCGGCAATTCTAACGATTTAAAAAATAAATTTAAAACTTTACATGTAGTCGGTGAATGAAGGTGGATCTGCTGCTGAATATTTTGTATTCTTTAATGGAAGTTTCTCAGTGGAAGCAGTCGTCTTTGATGAAACTTTCGATGCATATGTTGAAGATTCTTCAATAGTATCAGCACCCGATTGAAGCGAAGAAGGAATTAGTTCAGAACATTTTGTATAGAGACCAAAATTGAGAACACAATCATCAGAGAGACAACCAAAAATTGGATGAACCATTCGTCGATGACTTTCATAAATTGGTAAAATTGTGTTGTACAAAACAACCCTATCAGGTAATTGTTCTACAACATTAGTAAAGTGTACCTAGAACACAAAATAAAATAAATCTTTCACTTAAACAAAAAACCTTAATAATTTCATTATCCAAAACGATTGAAGAATTCTGAAGAATTCTATTTGAAGAATTCTCATTTCTATCTCTCAATATTTCTCAAAAAATATTTAGCAATTCTTCACGATGTTTACCACCAACAGTTAAACATCTATAACAAATATTTTTAAAAATTTAAAATTAAAAAAACCTTCGAGTTAAATTAATAAATGAAGAACGAATACGAGGAACAACTTCATTAACAACATTATTAATTACATCACCATGAAAATATTTCCGTTCCCTTGAGGAATTGCAGTAGAAATAAGTTCACTATTTTTTGTTGCATTAACGAGGAAATTCATAATATTGCGGAAGAAAGCAGGTCCATATTCACTTTGTTCGAGAAATTTACAAACATCGGTCATTATAGTTAATTCTTCAATACATACATTGAACAATTGCTTGAAGTCTTCCTCTTCTTTTACTGAAAATTTTAATCGTACTATACCATTAATGAATTTTAAAAAATAAAGGAAAAGTATTACCAAACAGAAATTAAAAAAGAAAAACAAAACTCTTAATCCATAAAATAAAAAGTTAAAAAAAAACTAACAATCTTGTTCACAAATTTGCACAGTTTTTTGTATCCAAATCTTCAAACTACAGATATTAAGCAATCTATTAATGCGAAAGAACAGCCAAAATCATTAAATTCTCTGGAACAGGAGATTCATCAAATCCATAAATGTCATAGAATTGGTCCAAAAGTTCTGGTTGATTGTTTGTTCCACAATAATTAGTGTTAAATGAAATTAAACGAGCTAATTGCCTAAAATAATATTTCAAAAAAATATAAAATTTAAAAAATACAAAATAATCTTTGGAGAAAGCTCAGAACACATTGCCAAAGTTTGTTTATATTGCAAGCAAGCTGGATCAGAATTACGCCAAATAACACAGGAACCTGACCACATTAATAAAGAAAGAGCCATCTATTTTTAAAAGAAAAAATTCTTTAATTAAAGCAAAATTAAAAAAAAACCATTTCACATCTCTCCTTGACCAATCTTCATTAGAATCAGCCATAAAATCAGTTGTAGATTGTACGGTCAAATGTTGTGATAAATCAACAACTTCACGAAACAATTCTTCCTGACGAGACAGTAATCGTGACATTCGTTCTTTAGGCATTGTGCTTTTAGAAGAAAAAATTGGAGTTGAACAGAGAGTAAAAAAGCAATTCTGCCAAATGCATATTTAATTTGTCAGGAGATCCAATCAATACCAATAGGATCAGAAGAAAGTTCGGCTTGCACGGCAGAGGGGGTTCTTGTTGTATTTACACCTCCATTTGTATTTCCAAACGTAACATTTTTATAAATTCCAGCTCCGCCAAATTGGGCAGTCCCAAACGGTTGTTGTTGATTTGTGTTTGCAAGCCATGCATTTTGACGAAAGTTAGGGGAGGCAGCAGGTTTATTCATAATCGTACACACATCCCTTAATTTAAAAATGAAAAAGTCAAGAAAGTAGGTAAGTTTTTGAACAATAAATATGTAGAATCGAAAAGAGAAGGCTACAGAAAACATAGCATTTAGGTGAGAAAGTAGGTAAGTTCTTGAACAATAAATAAGTAGAATTGAAAAGAAAAGGATACAGAAAACATAGCATTTAGGTGAGAAAGTAGGTAAGTTCTTGAACAATAAATAAGTAGAATTGAAAAGACAAGGATACAGAAAACATAGCATTTAGGTGAGAAAGTAGGTAAGTTCTTGAACAATAAATAAGTAGAATTGAAAAGACAAGGATACAGAAAACATAGCATTTAGGTGAGAAAGTAGGTAAGTTCTTGAACAATAAATAAGTAGAATTGAAAAGAAAAGGATACAGAAAACATAGCATTTAGGTGAAAAAGTAGGTAAGTTCTTGAACAATAAATAAGTAGAATTGAAAAGACAAGTATACAGAAAACATAGCATTTAGGTGAGAAAGTAGGTAAGTTTTTGAACAATAAATAAGTAGAATTGAAAAGAAAAGGATACAGAAAACATAGCATTTAGGTGAGAAAGTAGGTAAGTTCTTGAACAATAAATAAGTAGAATTGAAAAGAAAAGGATACAGAAAACATAGCATTTAGGTGAGAAAGTAGGTAAGTTCTTGAACAATAAATAAGTAGAATTGAAAAGAAAAGGATACAGAAAACATAGCATTTAGGTGAGAAAGTAGGTAAGTTCTTGAACAATAAATAAGTAGAATTGAAAAGAAAAGGATACAGAAAACATAGCATTTAGGTGAGAAAGTAGGTAAGTTCTTGAACAATAAATAAGTAGAATTGAAAAAAAAGGATACAGAAAACATAGCATTTAGGTGAGAAAGTAGGTAAGTTCTTGAACAATAAATAAGTAGAATTGAAAAGAAAAGGATACAGAAAACATAGCATTTAGGTGAGAAAGTAGGTAAGTTCATGAACAATAAATAAGTAGAATTGAAAAGAAAAGGATACAGAAAACATAGCATTTAGGTGAAAAAGTAGGTAAGTTCTTGAACAATAAATAAGTAGAATTGAAAAGACAAGTATACAGAAAACATAGCATTTAGGTGAGAAAGTAGGTAAGTTCTTGAACAATAAATAAGTAGAATTGAAAAGAAAAGGATACAGAAAACATAGCATTTAGGTGAGAAAGTAGGTAAGTTCTTGAACAATAAATAAGTAGAATTGAAAAGAAAAGGATACAGAAAACATAGCATTTAGGTGAAAAAGTAGGTAAGTTCTTGAACAATAAATAAGTAGAATTGAAAAGACAAGTATACAGAAAACATAGCATTTAGGTGAGAAAGTAGGTAAGTTTTTGAACAATAAATAAGTAGAATTGAAAAGAAAAGGATACAGAAAACATAGTAATTAGGTGAGAAAGTAGGTAAGTTCTTGAACAATAAATAAGTAGAATTGAAAAGAAAAGGATACAGAAAACATAGCATTTAGGTGAGAAAGTAGGTAAGTTCTTGAACAATAAATAAGTAGAATTGAAAAGAAAAGGATACAGAAAACATAGCATTTAGGTGAGAAAGTAGGTAAGTTCTTGAACAATAAATAAGTAGAATTGAAAAGAAAAGGATACAGAAAACATAGCATTTAGGTGAGAAAGTAGGTAAGTTCTTGAACAATAAATAAGTAGAATTGAAAAGAAAAGGATACAGAAAACATAGCATTTAGGTGAGAAAGTAGGTAAGTTCTTGAACAATAAATAAGTAGAATTGAAAAAAAAGGATACAGAAAACATAGCATTTAGGTGAGAAAGTAGGTAAGTTCTTGAACAATAAATATGTAGAATCGAAAAGAGAAGGCTACAGAAAACATAGCATTTAGGTGAGAAAGTAGGTAAGTTCTTGAACAATAAATAAGTAGAATTGAAAAGAAAAGGATACAGAAAACATAGCATTTAGGTGAGAAAGTAGGTAAGTTCTTGAACAATAAATAAGTAGAATTGAAAAGACAAGGATACAGAAAACATAGCATTTAGGTGAGAAAGTAGGTAAGTTCTTGAACAATAAATAAGTAGAATTGAAAAGACAAGGATACAGAAAACATAGCATTTAGGTGAGAAAGTAGGTAAGTTCTTGAACAATAAATAAGTAGAATTGAAAAGAAAAGGATACAGAAAACATAGCATTTAGGTGAAAAAGTAGGTAAGTTCTTGAACAATAAATAAGTAGAATTGAAAAGACAAGTATACAGAAAACATAGCATTTAGGTGAGAAAGTAGGTAAGTTTTTGAACAATAAATAAGTAGAATTGAAAAGAAAAGGATACAGAAAACATAGCATTTAGGTGAGAAAGTAGGTAAGTTCTTGAACAATAAATAAGTAGAATTGAAAAGAAAAGGATACAGAAAACATAGCATTTAGGTGAGAAAGTAGGTAAGTTCTTGAACAATAAATAAGTAGAATTGAAAAGAAAAGGATACAGAAAACATAGCATTTAGGTGAGAAAGTAGGTAAGTTCTTGAACAATAAATAAGTAGAATTGAAAAGAAAAGGATACAGAAAACATAGCATTTAGGTGAGAAAGTAGGTAAGTTCTTGAACAATAAATAAGTAGAATTGAAAAAAAAGGATACAGAAAACATAGCATTTAGGTGAGAAAGTAGGTAAGTTCTTGAACAATAAATAAGTAGAATTGAAAAGAAAAGGATACAGAAAACATAGCATTTAGGTGAGAAAGTAGGTAAGTTCATGAACAATAAATAAGTAGAATTGAAAAGAAAAGGATACAGAAAACATAGCATTTAGGTGAAAAAGTAGGTAAGTTCTTGAACAATAAATAAGTAGAATTGAAAAGACAAGTATACAGAAAACATAGCATTTAGGTGAGAAAGTAGGTAAGTTCTTGAACAATAAATAAGTAGAATTGAAAAGAAAAGGATACAGAAAACATAGCATTTAGGTGAGAAAGTAGGTAAGTTCTTGAACAATAAATAAGTAGAATTGAAAAGAAAAGGATACAGAAAACATAGCATTTAGGTGAAAAAGTAGGTAAGTTCTTGAACAATAAATAAGTAGAATTGAAAAGACAAGTATACAGAAAACATAGCATTTAGGTGAGAAAGTAGGTAAGTTTTTGAACAATAAATAAGTAGAATTGAAAAGAAAAGGATACAGAAAACATAGTAATTAGGTGAGAAAGTAGGTAAGTTCTTGAACAATAAATAAGTAGAATTGAAAAGAAAAGGATACAGAAAACATAGCATTTAGGTGAGAAAGTAGGTAAGTTCTTGAACAATAAATAAGTAGAATTGAAAAGAAAAGGATACAGAAAACATAGCATTTAGGTGAGAAAGTAGGTAAGTTCTTGAACAATAAATAAGTAGAATTGAAAAGAAAAGGATACAGAAAACATAGCATTTAGGTGAGAAAGTAGGTAAGTTCTTGAACAATAAATAAGTAGAATTGAAAAGAAAAGGATACAGAAAACATAGCATTTAGGTGAGAAAGTAGGTAAGTTCTTGAACAATAAATAAGTAGAATTGAAAAAAAAGGATACAGAAAACATAGCATTTAGGTGAGAAAGTAGGTAAGTTCTTGAACAATAAATAAGTAGAATTGAAAAGAAAAGGATACAGAAAACATAGCATTTAGGTGAGAAAGTAGGTAAGTTCTTGAACAATAAATAAGTAGAATTGAAAAGACAAGGATACAGAAAACATAGCATTTAGGTGAGAAAGTAGGTAAGTTTTTGAACAATAAATAAGTAGAATTGAAAAGACAAGGATACAGAAAACATAGCATTTAGGTGAGAAAGTAGGTAAGTTTTTGAACAATAAATAAGTAGAATTGAAAAGACAAGGATACAGAAAACATAGCATTTAGGTGAGAAAGTAGGTAAGTTCTTGAACAATAAATAAGTAGAATTGAAAAGAAAAGGATACAGAAAACATAGCATTTAGGTGAGAAAGTAGGTAAGTTCTTGAACAATAAATAAGTAGAATTGAAAAGAAAAGGATACAGAAAACATAGCATTTAGGTGAGAAAGTAGGTAAGTTCTTGAACAATAAATAAGTAGAATTGAAAAGAAAAGGATACAGAAAACATAGCATTTAGGTGAGAAAGTAGGTAAGTTCTTGAACAATAAATAAGTAGAATTGAAAAAAAAGGATACAGAAAACATAGCATTTAGGTGAGAAAGTAGGTAAGTTCTTGAACAATAAATAAGTAGAATTGAAAAGAAAAGGATACAGAAAACATAGCATTTAGGTGAGAAAGTAGGTAAGTTCATGAACAATAAATAAGTAGAATTGAAAAGAAAAGGATACAGAAAACATAGCATTTAGGTGAAAAAGTAGGTAAGTTCTTGAACAATAAATAAGTAGAATTGAAAAGACAAGTATACAGAAAACATAGCATTTAGGTGAGAAAGTAGGTAAGTTCTTGAACAATAAATAAGTAGAATTGAAAAGAAAAGGATACAGAAAACATAGCATTTAGGTGAGAAAGTAGGTAAGTTCTTGAACAATAAATAAGTAGAATTGAAAAGAAAAGGATACAGAAAACATAGCATTTAGGTGAAAAAGTAGGTAAGTTCTTGAACAATAAATAAGTAGAATTGAAAAGACAAGTATACAGAAAACATAGCATTTAGGTGAGAAAGTAGGTAAGTTTTTGAACAATAAATAAGTAGAATTGAAAAGAAAAGGATACAGAAAACATAGTAATTAGGTGAGAAAGTAGGTAAGTTCTTGAACAATAAATAAGTAGAATTGAAAAGAAAAGGATACAGAAAACATAGCATTTAGGTGAGAAAGTAGGTAAGTTCTTGAACAATAAATAAGTAGAATTGAAAAGAAAAGGATACAGAAAACATAGCATTTAGGTGAGAAAGTAGGTAAGTTCTTGAACAATAAATAAGTAGAATTGAAAAGAAAAGGATACAGAAAACATAGCATTTAGGTGAGAAAGTAGGTAAGTTCTTGAACAATAAATAAGTAGAATTGAAAAGAAAAGGATACAGAAAACATAGCATTTAGGTGAGAAAGTAGGTAAGTTCTTGAACAATAAATAAGTAGAATTGAAAAAAAAGGATACAGAAAACATAGCATTTAGGTGAGAAAGTAGGTAAGTTCTTGAACAATAAATAAGTAGAATTGAAAAGAAAAGGATACAGAAAACATAGCATTTAGGTGAGAAAGTAGGTAAGTTCTTGAACAATAAATAAGTAGAATTGAAAAGACAAGGATACAGAAAACATAGCATTTAGGTGAGAAAGTAGGTAAGTTTTTGAACAATAAATAAGTAGAATTGAAAAGACAAGGATACAGAAAACATAGCATTTAGGTGAGAAAGTAGGTAAGTTTTTGAACAATAAATAAGTAGAATTGAAAAGACAAGGATACAGAAAACATAGCATTTAGGTGAGAAAGTAGGTAAGTTCTTGAACAATAAATAAGTAGAATTGAAAAGAAAAGGATACAGAAAACATAGCATTTAGGTGAGAAAGTAGGTAAGTTCTTGAACAATAAATAAGTAGAATTGAAAAGAAAAGGATACAGAAAACATAGCATTTAGGTGAGAAAGTAGGTAAGTTCTTGAACAATAAATAAGTAGAATTGAAAAGAATAGGATACAGAAAACATAGCATTTAGGTGAGAAAGTAGGTAAGTTCTTGAACAATAAATAAGTAGAATTGAAAAGAAAAGGATACAGAAAACATAGCATTTAGGTGAGAAAGTAGGTAAGTTCTTGAACAATAAATAAGTAGAATTGAAAAGAAAAGGATACAGAAAACATAGCATTTAGGTGAGAAAGTAGGTAAGTTCTTGAACAATAAATAAGTAGAATTGAAAAGACAAGGATACAGAAAACATAGCATTTAGGTGAGAAAGTAGGTAAGTTTTTGAACAATAAATAAGTAGAATTGAAAAGACAAGGATACAGAAAACATAGCATTTAGGTGAGAAAGTAGGTAAGTTTTTGAACAATAAATAAGTAGAATTGAAAAGACAAGGATACAGAAAACATAGCATTTAGGTGAGAAAGTAGGTAAGTTCTTGAACAATAAATAAGTAGAATTGAAAAGAAAAGGATACAGAAAACATAGCATTTAGGTGAGAAAGTAGGTAAGTTCTTGAACAATAAATAAGTAGAATTGAAAAGAAAAGGATACAGAAAACATAGCATTTAGGTGAGAAAGTAGGTAAGTTCTTGAACAATAAATAAGTAGAATTGAAAAGAATAGGATACAGAAAACATAGCATTTAGGTGAGAAAGTAGGTAAGTTCTTGAACAATAAATAAGTAGAATTGAAAAGAAAAGGATACAGAAAACATAGCATTTAGGTGAGAAAGTAGGTAAGTTCTTGAACAATAAATAAGTAGAATTGAAAAGAAAAGGATACAGAAAACATAGCATTTAGGTGAGAAAGTAGGTAAGTTCTTGAACAATAAATAAGTAGAATTGAAAAGAAAAGGATACAGAAAACATAGCATTTAGGTGAGAAAGTAGGTAAGTTCTTGAACAATAAATAAGTAGAATTGAAAAAAAAGGATACAGAAAACATAGCATTTAGGTGAGAAAGTAGGTAAGTTCTTGAACAATAAATAAGTAGAATTGAAAAGACAAGGATACAGAAAACATAGCATTTAAATGAGAAAGTAGGTAAGTTCTTGAACAATAAATAAGTAGAATTGAAAAGAAAAGGATACAGAAAACATAGCATTTAGGTGAGAAAGTAGGTAAGTTCTTGAACAATAAATAAGTAGAATTGAAAAGACAAGGATACAGAAAACATAGCATTTAGGTGAGAAAGTAGGTAAGTTCTTGAACAATAAATAAGTAGAATTGAAAAGAAAAGGATACAGAAAACATAGCATTTAGGTGAAAAAGTAGGTAAGTTCTTGAACAATAAATAAGTAGAATTGAAAAGACAAGTATACAGAAAACATAGCATTTAGGTGAGAAAGTAGGTAAGTTCTTGAACAATAAATAAGTAGAATTGAAAAAAAAGGATACAGAAAACATAGCATTTAGGTGAGAAAGTAGGTAAGTTCTTGAACAATAAATAAGTAGAATTGAAAAGAAAAGGATACAGAAAACATAGCATTTAGGTGAGAAAGTAGGTAAGTTCTTGAACAATAAATAAGTAGAATTGAAAAGAAAAGGATACAGAAAACATAGCATTTAGGTGAAAAAGTAGGTAAGTTCTTGAACAATAAATAAGTAGAATTGAAAAGACTAGGATACAGAAAACATAGCATTTAGGTGAGAAAGTAGGTAAGTTCTTGAACAATAAATAAGTAGAATTGAAAAGAAAAGGATACAGAAAACATAGCATTTAGGTGAAAAAGTAGGTAAGTTCTTGAACAATAAATAAGTAGAATTGAAAAGACAAGTATACAGAAAACATAGCATTTAGGTGAGAAAGTAGGTAAGTTCTTGAACAATAAATAAGTAGAATTGAAAAAAAAGGATACAGAAAACATAGCATTTAGGTGAGAAAGTAGGTAAGTTCTTGAACAATAAATAAGTAGAATTGAAAAGAAAAGGATACAGAAAACATAGCATTTAGGTGAGAAAGTAGGTAAGTTCTTGAACAATAAATAAGTAGAATTGAAAAGAAAAGGATACAGAAAACATAGCATTTAGGTGAAAAAGTAGGTAAGTTCTTGAACAATAAATAAGTAGAATTGAAAAGACAAGTATACAGAAAACATAGCATTTAGGTGAGAAAGTAGGTAAGTTTTTGAACAATAAATAAGTAGAATTGAAAAGAAAAGGATACAGAAAACATAGCATTTAGGTGAGAAAGTAGGTAAGTTCTTGAACAATAAATAAGTAGAATTGAAAAGAAAAGGATACAGAAAACATAGCATTTAGGTGAGAAAGTAGGTAAGTTCTTGAACAATAAATAAGTAGAATTGAAAAGAAAAGGATACAGAAAACATAGCATTTAGGTGAGAAAGTAGGTAAGTTCTTGAACAATAAATAAGTAGAATTGAAAAGAAAAGGATACAGAAAACATAGCATTTAGGTGAGAAAGTAGGTAAGTTCTTGATCAATAAATAAGTAGAATTGAAAAGAAAAGGATACAGAAAACATAGCATTTAGGTGAGAAAGTAGGTAAGTTCTTGAACAATAAATAAGTAGAATTGAAAAGAAAAGGATACAGAAAACATAGCATTTAGGTGAGAAAGTAGGTAAGTTCTTGAACAATAAATAAGTAGAATTGAAAAGAAAAGGATACAGAAAACATAGCATTTAGGTGAGAAAGTAGGTAAGTTCTTGAACAATAAATAAGTAGAATTGAAAAGAAAAGGATACAGAAAACATAGCATTTAGGTGAGAAAGTAGGTAAGTTCTTGAACAATAAATAAGTAGAATTGAAAAGAAAAGGATTCAGAAAACATAGCATTTAGGTGAGAAAGTAGGTAAGTTCTTGATCAATAAATAAGTAGAATTGAAAAGACAAGGATACAGAAAACATAGCATTTAGGTGAGAAAGTAGGTAAGTTCTTGAACAATAAATAAGTAGAATTGAAAAAAAAGGATACAGAAAACATAGCATTTAGGTGAGAAAGTAGGTAAGTTCTTGAACAATAAATAAGTAGAATTGAAAAGAAAAGGATACAGAAAACATAGCATTTAGGTGAGAAAGTAGGTAAGTTCTTGAACAATAAATAAGTAGAATTGAAAAGAAAAGGATACAGAAAACATAGCATTTAGGTGAGAAAGTAGGTAAGTTCTTGAACAATAAATAAGTAGAATTGAAAAGAAAAGGATACAGAAAACATAGCATTTAGGTGAGAAAGTAGGTAAGTTCTTGAACAATAAATAAGTAGAATTGAAAAGAAAAGGATACAGAAAACATAGCATTTAGGTGAGAAAGTAGGTAAGTTCTTGAACAATAAATAAGTAGAATTGAAAAGAAAGGATACAGAAAACATAGCATTTAGGTGAGAAAGTAGGTAAAATCTTGAACAATAAATAAGTAGAATTGAAAAGAAAAGGATACAGAAAACATAGCATTTAGGTGAGAAAGTAGGTAAGTTCTTGAACAATAAATAAGTAGAATTGAAAAGACAAGGATACAGAAAACATAGCATTTAGGTGAGAAAGTAGGTAAGTTTTTGAACAATAAATAAGTAGAATTGAAAAGACAAGGATACAGAAAACATAGCATTTAGGTGAGAAAGTAGGTAAGTTCTTGAACAATAAATAAGTAGAATTGAAAAGACAAGGATACAGAAAACATAGCATTTAGGTGAGAAAGTAGGTAAGTTTTTGAACAATAAATAAGTAGAATTGAAAAGACAAGGATACAGAAAACATAGCATTTAGGTGAGAAAGTAGGTAAGTTTTTGAACAATAAATAAGTAGAATTGAAAAGACAAGGATACAGAAAACATAGCATTTAGGTGAGAAAGTAGGTAAGTTCTTGAACAATAAATAAGTAGAATTGAAAAGAAAAGGATACAGAAAACATAGCATTTAGGTGAGAAAGTAGGTAAGTTCTTGAACAATAAATAAGTAGAATTGAAAAGACAAGGATACAGAAAACATAGCATTTAGGTGAGAAAGTAGGTAAGTTCTTGAACAATAAATAAGTAGAATTGAAAAGACAAGGATACAGAAAACATAGCATTTAGGTGAGAAAGTAGGTAAGTTTTTGAACAATAAATAAGTAGAATTGAAAAGACAAGGATACAGAAAACATAGCATTTAGGTGAGAAAGTAGGTAAGTTTTTGAACAATAAATAAGTAGAATTGAAAAGACAAGGATACAGAAAACATAGCATTTAGGTGAGAAAGTAGGTAAGTTCTTGAACAATAAATAAGTAGAATTGAAAAGAAAAGGATACAGAAAACATAGCATTTAGGTGAGAAAGTAGGTAAGTTCTTGAACAATAAATAAGTAGAATTGAAAAGACAAGGATACAGAAAACATAGCATTTAGGTGAGAAAGTAGGTAAGTTCTTGAACAATAAATAAGTAGAATTGAAAAGACAAGGATACAAAAAACATAGCATTTAGGTGAGAAAGTAGGTAAGTTCTTGAACAATAAATAAGTAGAATTGAAAAGAAAAGGATACAGAAAACATAGCATTTAGGTGAGAAAGTAGGTAAGTTCTTGAACAATAAATAAGTAGAATTGAAAAGACAAGGATACAGAAAACATAGCATTTAGGTGAGAAAGTAGGTAAGTTCTTGAACAATAAATAAGTAGAATTGAAAAGACAAGGATACAGAAAACATAGCATTTAGGTGAGAAAGTAGGTAAGTTTTTGAACAATAAATAAGTAGAATTGAAAAGACAAGGATACAGAAAACATAGCATTTAGGTGAGAAAGTAGGTAAGTTTTTGAACAATAAATAAGTAGAATTGAAAAGACAAGGATACAGAAAACATAGCATTTAGGTGAGAAAGTAGGTAAGTTTTTGAACAATAAATAAGTAGAATTGAAAAGAAAAGGATACAGAAAACATAGCATTTAGGTGAGAAAGTAGGTAAGTTCTTGATCAATAAATAAGTAGAATTGAAAAGACAAGGATACAGAAAACATAGCATTTAGGTGAGAAAGTAGGTAAGTTCTTGAACAATAAATAAGTAGAATTGAAAAGACAAGGATACAGAAAACATAGCATTTAGGTGAGAAAGTAGGTAAGTTTTTGAACAATAAATAAGTAGAATTGAAAAGACAAGGATACAGAAAACATAGCATTTAGGTGAGAAAGTAGGTAAGTTCTTGAACAATAAATAAGTAGAATTGAAAAGACAAGGATACAGAAAACATAGCATTTAGGTGAGAAAGTAGGTAAGTTTTTGAACAATAAATAAGTAGAATTGAAAAGACAAGGATACAGAAAACATAGCATTTAGGTGAGAAAGTAGGTAAGTTTTTGAACAATAAATAAGTAGAATTGAAAAGACAAGGATACAGAAAACATAGCATTTAGGTGAGAAAGTAGGTAAGTTCTTGAACAATAAATAAGTAGAATTGAAAAGAAAAGGATACAGAAAACATAGCATTTAGGTGAGAAAGTAGGTAAGTTCTTGAACAATAAATAAGTAGAATTGAAAAGACAAGGATACAGAAAACATAGCATTTAGGTGAGAAAGTAGGTAAGTTCTTGAACAATAAATAAGTAGAATTGAAAAGACAAGGATACAGAAAACATAGCATTTAGGTGAGAAAGTAGGTAAGTTTTTGAACAATAAATAAGTAGAATTGAAAAGACAAGGATACAGAAAACATAGCATTTAGGTGAGAAAGTAGGTAAGTTTTTGAACAATAAATAAGTAGAATTGAAAAGACAAGGATACAGAAAACATAGCATTTAGGTGAGAAAGTAGGTAAGTTTTTGAACAATAAATAAGTAGAATTGAAAAGAAAAGGATACAGAAAACATAGCATTTAGGTGAGAAAGTAGGTAAGTTCTTGAACAATAAATAAGTAGAATTGAAAAGACAAGGATACAGAAAACATAGCATTTAGGTGAGAAAGTAGGTAAGTTCTTGAACAATAAATAAGTAGAATTGAAAAGACAAGGATACAAAAAACATAGCATTTAGGTGAGAAAGTAGGTAAGTTCTTGAACAATAAATAAGTAGAATTGAAAAGAAAAGGATACAGAAAACATAGCATTTAGGTGAGAAAGTAGGTAAGTTCTTGAACAATAAATAAGTAGAATTGAAAAGACAAGGATACAGAAAACATAGCATTTAGGTGAGAAAGTAGGTAAGTTCTTGAACAATAAATAAGTAGAATTGAAAAGACAAGGATACAGAAAACATAGCATTTAGGTGAGAAAGTAGGTAAGTTTTTGAACAATAAATAAGTAGAATTGAAAAGACAAGGATACAGAAAACATAGCATTTAGGTGAGAAAGTAGGTAAGTTTTTGAACAATAAATAAGTAGAATTGAAAAGACAAGGATACAGAAAACATAGCATTTAGGTGAGAAAGTAGGTAAGTTTTTGAACAATAAATAAGTAGAATTGAAAAGAAAAGGATACAGAAAACATAGCATTTAGGTGAGAAAGTAGGTAAGTTCTTGAACAATAAATAAGTAGAATTGAAAAGACAAGGATACAGAAAACATAGCATTTAGGTGAGAAAGTAGGTAAGTTCTTGAACAATAAATAAGTAGAATTGAAAAGACAAGGATACAGAAAACATAGCATTTAGGTGAGAAAGTAGGTAAGTTCTTGAACAATAAATAAGTAGAATTGAAAAGACAAGGATACAGAAAACATAGCATTTAGGTGAGAAAGTAGGTAAGTTCTTGAACAATAAATAAGTAGAATTGAAAAGAAAAGGATACAGAAAACATAGCATTTAGGTGAGAAAGTAGGTAAGTTCTTGAACAATAAATAAGTAGAATTGAAAAGAAAAGTATACAGAAAACATAGCATTTAGGTGAGAAAGTAGGTAAGTTTTTGAACAATAAATAAGTAGAATTGAAAAGAAAAGGATACAGAAAACATAGCATTTAGGTGAGAAAGTAGGTAAGTTCTTGAACAATAAATAAGTAGAATTGAAAAGAAAAGGATACAGAAAACATAGCATTTAGGTGAGAAAGTAGGTAAGTTCTTGAACAATAAATAAGTAGAATTGAAAAGAAAAGGATACAGAAAACATAGCATTTAGGTGAGAAAGTAGGTAAGTTCTTGAACAATAAATAAGTAGAATTGAAAAAAAAGGATACAGAAAACATAGCATTTAGGTGAGAAAGTAGGTAAGTTCTTGAACAATAAATAAGTAGAATTGAAAAGAAAAGGATACAGAAAACATAGCATTTAGGTGAGAAAGTAGGTAAGTTCTTGAACAATAAATAAGTAGAATTGAAAAGAAAAGGATACAGAAAACATAGCATTTAGGTGAGAAAGTAGGTAAGTTCTTGAACAATAAATAAGTAGAATTGAAAAGACAAGGATACAGAAAACATAGCATTTAGGTGAGAAAGTAGGTAAGTTCTTGAACAATAAATAAGTAGAATTGAAAAGACAAGGATACAGAAAACATAGCATTTAGGTGAGAAAGTAGGTAAGTTCTTGAACAATAAATAAGTAGAATTGAAAAGACAAGGATACAGAAAACATAGTATTTAGGTGAGAAAGTAGGTAAGTTTTTGAACAATAAATAAGTAGAATTGAAAAGACAAGGATACAGAAAACATAGCATTTAGGTGAGAAAGTAGGTAAGTTCTTGAACAATAAATAAGTAGAATTGAAAAGAAAAGGATACAGAAAACATAGCATTTAGGTGAGAAAGTAGGTAAGTTCTTGAACAATAAATAAGTAGAATTGAAAAGAAAAGGATACAGAAAACATAGCATTAGGTGAGAAAGTAGGTAAGTTCTTGAACAATAAATAAGTAGAATTGAAAAGAAAAGGATACAGAAAACATAGCATTTAGGTGAGAAAGTAGGTAAGTTCTTGAACAATAAATAAGTAGAATTGAAAAGACAAGGATACAGAAAACATAGCATTTAGGTGAGAAAGTAGGTAAGTTCTTGAACAATAAATAAGTAGAATTGAAAAGAAAAGGATACAGAAAACATAGCATTTAGGTGAGAAAGTAGGTAAGTTCTTGAACAATAAATAAGTAGAATTGAAAAGACAAGGATACAGAAAACATAGCATTTAGGTGAGAAAGTAGGTAAGTTCTTGAACAATAAATAAGTAGAATTGAAAAGACAAGGATACAGAAAACATAGCATTTAGGTGAGAAAGTAGGTAAGTTCTTGAACAATAAATAAGTAGAATTGAAAAGACAAGGATACAGAAAACATAGCATTTAGGTGAGAAAGTAGGTAAGTTCTTGAACAATAAATAAGTAGAATTGAAAAGAAAAGGATACAGAAAACATAGCATTTAGGTGAGAAAGTAGGTAAGTTCTTGAACAATAAATAAGTAGAATTGAAAAGACAAGGATACAGAAAACATAGCATTTAGGTGAGAAAGTAGGTAAGTTCTTGAACAATAAATAAGTAGAATTGAAAAGACAAGGATACAGAAAACATAGCATTTAGGTGAGAAAGTAGGTAAGTTCTTGAACAATAAATAAGTAGAATTGAAAAGACAAGGATACAGAAAACATAGCATTTAGGTGAGAAAGTAGGTAAGTTCTTGAACAATAAATAAGTAGAATTGAAAAGACAAGGATACAGAAAACATAGCATTTAGGTGAGAAAGTAGGTAAGTTCTTGAACAATAAATAAGTAGAATTGAAAAGAAAAGGATACAGAAAACATAGCATTTAGGTGAGAAAGTAGGTAAGTTCTTGAACAATAAATAAGTAGAATTGAAAAGACAAGGATACAGAAAACATAGCATTTAGGTGAGAAAGTAGGTAAGTTCTTGAACAATAAATAAGTAGAATTGAAAAGACAAGGATACAGAAAACATAGCATTTAGGTGAGAAAGTAGGTAAGTTCTTGAACAATAAATAAGTAGAATTGAAAAGAAAAGGATACAGAAAACATAGCATTTAGGTGAGAAAGTAGGTAAGTTCTTGAACAATAAATAAGTAGAATTGAAAAGAAAAGGATACAGAAAACATAGCATTTAGGTGAGAAAGTAGGTAAGTTCTTGAACAATAAATAAGTAGAATTGAAAAGACAAGGATACAGAAAACATAGCATTTAGGTGAGAAAGTAGGTAAGTTCTTGAACAATAAATAAGTAGAATTGAAAAGACAAGGATACAGAAAACATAGCATTTAGGTGAGAAAGTAGGTAAGTTCTTGAACAATAAATAAGTAGAATTGAAAAGACAAGGATACAGAAAACATAGTATTTAGGTGAGAAAGTAGGTAAGTTTTGAACAATAAATAAGTAGAATTGAAAAGACAAGGATACAGAAAACATAGCATTTAGGTGAGAAAGTAGGTAAGTTCTTGAACAATAAATAAGTAGAATTGAAAAGAAAAGGATACAGAAAACATAGCATTTAGGTGAGAAAGTAGGTAAGTTCTTGAACAATAAATAAGTAGAATTGAAAAGAAAAGGATACAGAAAACATAGCATTAGGTGAGAAAGTAGGTAAGTTCTTGAACAATAAATAAGTAGAATTGAAAAGAAAAGGATACAGAAAACATAGCATTTAGGTGAGAAAGTAGGTAAGTTCTTGAACAATAAATAAGTAGAATTGAAAAGACAAGGATACAGAAAACATAGCATTTAGGTGAGAAAGTAGGTAAGTTTTTGAACAATAAATAAGTAGAATTGAAAAGACAAGGATACAGAAAACATAGCATTTAGGTGAGAAAGTAGGTAAGTTCTTGAACAATAAATAAGTAGAATTGAAAAGACAAGGATACAGAAAACATAGCATTTAGGTGAGAAAGTAGGTAAGTTCTTGAACAATAAATAAGTAGAATTGAAAAGACAAGGATACAGAAAACATAGCATTTAGGTGAGAAAGTAGGTAAGTTCTTGAACAATAAATAAGTAGAATTGAAAAGACAAGGATACAGAAAACATAGTATTTAGGTGAGAAAGTAGGTAAGTTTTTGAACAATAAATAAGTAGAATTGAAAAGACAAGGATACAGAAAACATAGCATTTAGGTGAGAAAGTAGGTAAGTTCTTGAACAATAAATAAGTAGAATTGAAAAGACAAGGATACAGAAAACATAGCATTTAGGTGAGAAAGTAGGTAAGTTCTTGAACAATAAATAAGTAGAATTGAAAAGACAAGGATACAGAAAACATAGCATTTAGGTGAGAAAGTAGGTAAGTTCTTGAACAATAAATAAGTAGAATTGAAAAGACAAGGATACAGAAAACATAGTATTTAGGTGAGAAAGTAGGTAAGTTTTTGAACAATAAATAAGTAGAATTGAAAAGACAAGGATACAGAAAACATAGCATTTAGGTGAGAAAGTAGGTAAGTTCTTGAACAATAAATAAGTAGAATTGAAAAGAAAAGGATACAGAAAACATAGCATTAGGTGAGAAAGTAGGTAAGTTCTTGAACAATAAATAAGTAGAATTGAAAAGAAAAGGATACAGAAAACATAGCATTTAGGTGAGAAAGTAGGTAAGTTCTTGAACAATAAATAAGTAGAATTGAAAAGACAAGGATACAGAAAACATAGCATTTAGGTGAGAAAGTAGGTAAGTTTTTGAACAATAAATAAGTAGAATTGAAAAGACAAGGATACAGAAAACATAGCATTTAGGTGAGAAAGTAGGTAAGTTCTTGAACAATAAATAAGTAGAATTGAAAAGACAAGGATACAGAAAACATAGCATTTAGGTGAGAAAGTAGGTAAGTTTTTGAACAATAAATAAGTAGAATTGAAAAGACAAGGATACAGAAAACATAGCATTTAGGTGAGAAAGTAGGTAAGTTTTTGAACAATAAATAAGTAGAATTGAAAAGACAAGGATACAGAAAACATAGCATTTAGGTGAGAAAGTAGGTAAGTTCTTGAACAATAAATAAGTAGAATTGAAAAGAAAAGGATACAGAAAACATAGCATTTAGGTGAGAAAGTAGGTAAGTTCTTGAACAATAAATAAGTAGAATTGAAAAGACAAGGATACAGAAAACATAGCATTTAGGTGAGAAAGTAGGTAAGTTCTTGAACAATAAATAAGTAGAATTGAAAAGACAAGGATACAGAAAACATAGCATTTAGGTGAGAAAGTAGGTAAGTTTTTGAACAATAAATAAGTAGAATTGAAAAGACAAGGATACAGAAAACATAGCATTTAGGTGAGAAAGTAGGTAAGTTTTTGAACAATAAATAAGTAGAATTGAAAAGACAAGGATACAGAAAACATAACATTTAGGTGAGAAAGTAGGTAAGTTTTTGAACAATAAATAAGTAGAATTGAAAAGAAAAGGATACAGAAAACATAGCATTTAGGTGAGAAAGTAGGTAAGTTCTTGAACAATAAATAAGTAGAATTGAAAAGACAAGGATACAGAAAACATAGCATTTAGGTGAGAAAGTAGGTAAGTTCTTGAACAATAAATAAGTAGAATTGAAAAGACAAGGATACAGAAAACATAGCATTTAGGTGAGAAAGTAGGTAAGTTCTTGAACAATAAATAAGTAGAATTGAAAAGACAAGGATACAGAAAACATAGCATTTAGGTGAGAAAGTAGGTAAGTTCTTGAACAATAAATAAGTAGAATTGAAAAGAAAAGGATACAGAAAACATAGCATTTAGGTGAGAAAGTAGGTAAGTTCTTGAACAATAAATAAGTAGAATTGAAAAGAAAAGGATACAGAAAACATAGCATTTAGGTGAGAAAGTAGGTAAGTTCTTGAACAATAAATAAGTAGAATTGAAAAGACAAGGATACAGAAAACATAGCATTTAGGTGAGAAAGTAGGTAAGTTTTTGAACAATAAATAAGTAGAATTGAAAAGACAAGGATACAGAAAACATAGCATTTAGGTGAGAAAGTAGGTAAGTTCTTGAACAATAAATAAGTAGAATTGAAAAGACAAGGATACAGAAAACATAGCATTTAGGTGAGAAAGTAGGTAAGTTTTTGAACAATAAATAAGTAGAATTGAAAAGACAAGGATACAGAAAACATAGCATTTAGGTGAGAAAGTAGGTAAGTTTTTGAACAATAAATAAGTAGAATTGAAAAGACAAGGATACAGAAAACATAGCATTTAGGTGAGAAAGTAGGTAAGTTCTTGAACAATAAATAAGTAGAATTGAAAAGAAAAGGATACAGAAAACATAGCATTTAGGTGAGAAAGTAGGTAAGTTCTTGAACAATAAATAAGTAGAATTGAAAAGACAAGGATACAGAAAACATAGCATTTAGGTGAGAAAGTAGGTAAGTTCTTGAACAATAAATAAGTAGAATTGAAAAGACAAGGATACAGAAAACATAGCATTTAGGTGAGAAAGTAGGTAAGTTTTTGAACAATAAATAAGTAGAATTGAAAAGACAAGGATACAGAAAACATAGCATTTAGGTGAGAAAGTAGGTAAGTTTTTGAACAATAAATAAGTAGAATTGAAAAGACAAGGATACAGAAAACATAACATTTAGGTGAGAAAGTAGGTAAGTTTTTGAACAATAAATAAGTAGAATTGAAAAGAAAAGGATACAGAAAACATAGCATTTAGGTGAGAAAGTAGGTAAGTTCTTGAACAATAAATAAGTAGAATTGAAAAGACAAGGATACAGAAAACATAGCATTTAGGTGAGAAAGTAGGTAAGTTCTTGAACAATAAATAAGTAGAATTGAAAAGACAAGGATACAGAAAACATAGCATTTAGGTGAGAAAGTAGGTAAGTTCTTGAACAATAAATAAGTAGAATTGAAAAGACAAGGATACAGAAAACATAGTATTTAGGTGAGAAAGTAGGTAAGTTTTTGAACAATAAATAAGTAGAATTGAAAAGACAAGGATACAGAAAACATAGCATTTAGGTGAGAAAGTAGGTAAGTTCTTGAACAATAAATAAGTAGAATTGAAAAGAAAAGGATACAGAAAACATAGCATTTAGGTGAGAAAGTAGGTAAGTTCTTGAACAATAAATAAGTAGAATTGAAAAGAAAAGGATACAGAAAACATAGCATTAGGTGAGAAAGTAGGTAAGTTCTTGAACAATAAATAAGTAGAATTGAAAAGAAAAGGATACAGAAAACATAGCATTTAGGTGAGAAAGTAGGTAAGTTCTTGAACAATAAATAAGTAGAATTGAAAAGACAAGGATACAGAAAACATAGCATTTAGGTGAGAAAGTAGGTAAGTTTTTGAACAATAAATAAGTAGAATTGAAAAGACAAGGATACAGAAAACATAGCATTTAGGTGAGAAAGTAGGTAAGTTCTTGAACAATAAATAAGTAGAATTGAAAAGACAAGGATACAGAAAACATAGCATTTAGGTGAGAAAGTAGGTAAGTTTTTGAACAATAAATAAGTAGAATTGAAAAGACAAGGATACAGAAAACATAGCATTTAGGTGAGAAAGTAGGTAAGTTTTTGAACAATAAATAAGTAGAATTGAAAAGACAAGGATACAGAAAACATAGCATTTAGGTGAGAAAGTAGGTAAGTTCTTGAACAATAAATAAGTAGAATTGAAAAGAAAAGGATACAGAAAACATAGCATTTAGGTGAGAAAGTAGGTAAGTTCTTGAACAATAAATAAGTAGAATTGAAAAGACAAGGATACAGAAAACATAGCATTTAGGTGAGAAAGTAGGTAAGTTCTTGAACAATAAATAAGTAGAATTGAAAAGACAAGGATACAGAAAACATAGCATTTAGGTGAGAAAGTAGGTAAGTTTTTGAACAATAAATAAGTAGAATTGAAAAGACAAGGATACAGAAAACATAGCATTTAGGTGAGAAAGTAGGTAAGTTTTTGAACAATAAATAAGTAGAATTGAAAAGACAAGGATACAGAAAACATAACATTTAGGTGAGAAAGTAGGTAAGTTTTTGAACAATAAATAAGTAGAATTGAAAAGAAAAGGATACAGAAAACATAGCATTTAGGTGAGAAAGTAGGTAAGTTCTTGAACAATAAATAAGTAGAATTGAAAAGACAAGGATACAGAAAACATAGCATTTAGGTGAGAAAGTAGGTAAGTTTTTGAACAATAAATAAGTAGAATTGAAAAGACAAGGATACAGAAAACATAGCATTTAGGTGAGAAAGTAGGTAAGTTCTTGAACAATAAATAAGTAGAATTGAAAAGACAATGATACAGAAAACATAGCATTTAGGTGAGAAAGTAAGTAAGTTTTTGAACAATAAATAAGTAGAATTGAAAAGACAAGGATACAGAAAACATAGCATTTAGGTGAGAAAGTAGGTAAGTTTTTGAACAATAAATAAGTAGAATTGAAAAGACAAGGATACAGAAAACATAGCATTTAGGTGAGAAAGTAGGTAAGTTCTTGAACAATAAATAAGTAGAATTGAAAAGAAAAGGATACAGAAAACATAGCATTTAGGTGAGAAAGTAGGTAAGTTCTTGAACAATAAATAAGTAGAATTGAAAAGACAAGGATACAGAAAACATAGCATTTAGGTGAGAAAGTAGGTAAGTTCTTGAACAATAAATAAGTAGAATTGAAAAGACAAGGATACAGAAAACATAGCATTTAGGTGAGAAAGTAGGTAAGTTTTTGAACAATAAATAAGTAGAATTGAAAAGACAAGGATACAGAAAACATAGCATTTAGGTGAGAAAGTAGGTAAGTTTTTGAACAATAAATAAGTAGAATTGAAAAGACAAGGATACAGAAAACATAGCATTTAGGTGAGAAAGTAGGTAAGTTTTTGAACAATAAATAAGTAGAATTGAAAAGTGTCATAATTAAGTTTAATTATTAACCGCCCAATTTTGCATGGCCCATAAAAGGCGAGCGAGAATCGGCCAAACAAGTTCATTCGCCCAATCTCAACTCCGACCAAAAGTTGGCCGGTTCTCCCTCCCTTATTTTTGTCAAATATATTTGTTAAATAAAACTTTAAAAAGAAAACTTTCCATTTAATCGGTGGTTCAGCGCGCCCCAAGAGTGGGTTTCCACTCTTGGGGCCCAACGTCGACTAGTTTTCGGAAAGAGAACTAAGATATATAATATGGTCTCCTCTCCTAACTATCACCACCTAGTTAATCAACAATACATCTATTCCAACTCCCCAACCTTTATTTAAAAATTTTTATTTCTCCACCAAAAATTCTCTCCAAAAATACTTTATTTAAAAAAAAAATTTTTTTTCTTCTACTCATCAATCAAAAATACTAATTTTGGCGAAGCGGTTAAAAAATGGTTAAATTAGTCCTGTTTCTTTTCACATTAGTGTGACTGAAAATTTGGGCGGAAATGGGCATTAATTAATTTAAAAAATGGGAAAGAAAAAATTTGGGCGTAAATATATCAAAAATGGGAGGAAACGCCTAATTTTGGGGGGTGTCAATCAAACCAGAAATATTACAACCCGCAACTTTTTGCGAAGGAAAAATGTTTATATAAAGATGCGGTTGTAAACTATATTTGGGCATTCATTCTGGGGTAAACTAACAAGAAGAATAAAAGGGGTTCATCAATAAAGAAGGACTTGAAGAAAAGAAGAAGGACTTGAAGAAAAGAAGAAGGGCAAACGCTTTCTGGGAACAAAGATTTGGGGATACTTTTCTGTGGATAAAAGAAGAATCACAAGGGCCTGATAATTAAGAAGTTGGGAAAACTTCTGGGGAATATCGAAGAACAAGAAGATTTGGGATTATTCTCTGGGGAAGAAAGAAGAAACAAGGGGCCTGATAATAAAGAATTTTGGGGAAGATATTTCTTATAAAGATTTGAAGAATTTCTGAGGATTGGCTCGGGGAAAAGAAGTTGGGGAAGGAAGCAAGTACTTTGGGCTGCGAATAAAGAAGAATTTAAAAACCAACAATCTTTGGGAGAGCAAAAAGGACAGACGATTGACTTTTCTGAAGAAGGGAATTATTTTCTGGGCAATCTTTGGGAAAATTTTTCAAAGGAGATTGGGGATATTCTGAGGCTTTCAAAGAAAGAAGAGGGGTTGTAAAGTTGCAGTGGGGATTTTCTGAAGTCTAACTATTCTCGGAGGGCCATTGGACGATAATAAAGAGAATTTGGGATCTTTCTGAGGGAAGCTGCTTACCGGAAGGCAGCTTAGTTCTTTAATTTTCACATCCAGCCACGATTTAAATTAATACGTGCACGTCTATAAAATATTAAATTGGCCGAAAATAAAAAGGAACATAAAAAACAAGCTCGAATCCCTTCGCAACAGACTAGTAGGGGCACTGCAGGGCTCCTATTAGTTCCCCAAACGTGGGCAAACTTTAGCTAAAAAGAAAAAGATAAAATATAGTGTTGTGAAAATTTGGGCAATAATTAAAATTGGAAAAGAATTTTTAAAAGGGGTGTATTGGAGATTATTGAACGACTAAAATGAAGGATGAAAACTTAGAACTTGGAAAATATGAAGGGGAAAATTTGGAAGGGAACAATAATTCAATGGATTCCAGTGGTTTGCCCTATCCGAGATTCTATAATGGCACAGAAGACTTCACCGCCTATATAAAAAACTTCAACCGTATTGCAACAGCCCACAATTGGACTCCCCCAAGATGTGCTCAGATATTACCACTTTATCTTCGTGGGGCAGCCCTTGCAATTTATGAGTCGATTCCTGGGGAGGAAAAATCGAATTGGAGGTCCTTACTAGAAGGGTTGGTTAAAAGGCTAAAAAAGACGTCAAATAAAGAAACCGCTCGCTTAAAATTGGTTGAAAAAAAGCAAGAAGTGGGGGAATCAATTGATGAATTTTCACGAGATTTGAAGGATTTAGCAGAGGCGGCTTATCCTGGGGGCTCTTTTGAAATTTTTTGGAAATTTGAAATTTTTTTTTGGGGTTGAAAAATGAAAAAATGGCCAAAAGGTTTAGGGAGGAAATTTGTGCAGAAAGATTTAAAGCCGGGTTGCTGCCTGAAATAAGGGAAAAAGTTATTTTTATAAAATCGCCCTCTACTTTGGCAGAAGCAGTGACACAAGCAAAAAGGGTTGAAGAGTTAAATGGTACAGTTAAAGATGATGCTAGAAAAGGATGGGATGAAATAGAGGTGAAGGAAGCCCAAGCAGAAGTCAATCAAGTTTGGGAGGATTTCGGTGATTTTGGTGTCATTCGACTCAGCTCGACGAGCTGATTCGAATGAGCTATTATTTGCATTTTCGAATTTTTCACCCCAAAATGAGCTTACTCCCCCCTTCTCTTTTTCAAACTTCAGGGGTCTGTAACTCGGCCCTTGCTTGTCGGACCGACTTCCCCCGTATCTAGTTCGACTCAGTTTTCGAAGCTCTTTCGAATGACACCTCATTTGTCGAAATCGGTTCAGAAACAAAAAACCCGCTATAAGTCACAATACCCAAGTTCACTTTCTATTTCTTCTGAAGATTTTCCTTTCATTGAATCTTCAGTTTGTGCCAAAAAATTGGCAAGCAAAATCTGTGGAATGAGGAAAAATAAAATTAGAAAGCAAACCAAAAAGCCAAAAAATGGCAAGATGACTTGACCCGGCGAGACATGATCCGGGCTGATCCGATTCACGTACAAGCCTTAACCAGAAAAGGTATCCGGTTATGCCAATACAAATGTCCTTATATTATCTAAAACTGACCCAAAAATCTTTTCCAAGAGCTTTTACTTTATATTCCCGCTTAATGCAGGACAGGGTTTGTTAAAAATTAGAAAAAATTAACGAAAATTCTTTAAAAACTATCGAAATTCAAGCGGATCCCTGCTTATAGGATGACTGATTTAGATCTACTCAAAAGTAAACCTTTACCCAAAATTTAAATCCAAAAATATTAATTAAATAAAAACCGTATGGTGAAGACCTGCACTATAGGATTCAAACTTTGAATTGGTGCAATAAAATCGCAGGGAATCAGATGCTTTCCTTGATGGATTAATTGATAAAAGGCGTGCTGTCCATTGGTTTTTGAACAATAAATAAGTAGAATTGAAAAGACAAGGATACAGAAAACATAGCATTTAGGTGAGAAAGTAGGTAAGTTCTTGAACAATAAATAAGTAGAATTGAAAAGACAAGGATACAGAAAACATAGCATTTAGGTGAGAAAGTAGGTAAGTTTTTGAACAATAAATAAGTAGAATTGAAAAGACAAGGATACAGAAAACATAGCATTTAGGTGAGAAAGTAGGTAAGTTTTTGAACAATAAATAAGTAGAATTGAAAAGACAAGGATACAGAAAACATAGCATTTAGGTGAGAAAGTAGGTAAGTTCTTGAACAATAAATAAGTAGAATTGAAAAGAAAAGGATACAGAAAACATAGCATTTAGGTGAGAAAGTAGGTAAGTTCTTGAACAATAAATAAGTAGAATTGAAAAGACAAGGATACAGAAAACATAGCATTTAGGTGAGAAAGTAGGTAAGTTCTTGAACAATAAATAAGTAGAATTGAAAAGACAAGGATACAGAAAACATAGCATTTAGGTGAGAAAGTAGGTAAGTTTTTGAACAATAAATAAGTAGAATTGAAAAGACAAGGATACAGAAAACATAGCATTTAGGTGAGAAAGTAGGTAAGTTTTTGAACAATAAATAAGTAGAATTGAAAAGACAAGGATACAGAAAACATAACATTTAGGTGAGAAAGTAGGTAAGTTTTTGAACAATAAATAAGTAGAATTGAAAAGAAAAGGATACAGAAAACATAGCATTTAGGTGAGAAAGTAGGTAAGTTCTTGAACAATAAATAAGTAGAATTGAAAAGACAAGGATACAGAAAACATAGCATTTAGGTGAGAAAGTAGGTAAGTTTTTGAACAATAAATAAGTAGAATTGAAAAGACAAGGATACAGAAAACATAGCATTTAGGTGAGAAAGTAGGTAAGTTCTTGAACAATAAATAAGTAGAATTGAAAAGACAATGATACAGAAAACATAGCATTTAGGTGAGAAAGTAAGTAAGTTTTTGAACAATAAATAAGTAGAATTGAAAAGACAAGGATACAGAAAACATAGCATTTAGGTGAGAAAGTAGGTAAGTTTTTGAACAATAAATAAGTAGAATTGAAAAGACAAGGATACAGAAAACATAGCATTTAGGTGAGAAAGTAGGTAAGTTCTTGAACAATAAATAAGTAGAATTGAAAAGAAAAGGATACAGAAAACATAGCATTTAGGTGAGAAAGTAGGTAAGTTCTTGAACAATAAATAAGTAGAATTGAAAAGACAAGGATACAGAAAACATAGCATTTAGGTGAGAAAGTAGGTAAGTTCTTGAACAATAAATAAGTAGAATTGAAAAGACAAGGATACAGAAAACATAGCATTTAGGTGAGAAAGTAGGTAAGTTTTTGAACAATAAATAAGTAGAATTGAAAAGACAAGGATACAGAAAACATAGCATTTAGGTGAGAAAGTAGGTAAGTTTTTGAACAATAAATAAGTAGAATTGAAAAGACAAGGATACAGAAAACATAGCATTTAGGTGAGAAAGTAGGTAAGTTTTTGAACAATAAATAAGTAGAATTGAAAAGTGTCATAATTAAGTTTAATTATTAACCGCCCAATTTTGCATGGCCCATAAAAGGCGAGCGAGAATCGGCCAAACAAGTTCATTCGCCCAATCTCAACTCCGACCAAAAGTTGGCCGGTTCTCCCTCCCTTATTTTTGTCAAATATATTTGTTAAATAAAACTTTAAAAAGAAAACTTTCCATTTAATCGGTGGTTCAGCGCGCCCCAAGAGTGGGTTTCCACTCTTGGGGCCCAACGTCGACTAGTTTTCGGAAAGAGAACTAAGATATATAATATGGTCTCCTCTCCTAACTATCACCACCTAGTTAATCAACAATACATCTATTCCAACTCCCCAACCTTTATTTAAAAATTTTTATTTCTCCACCAAAAATTCTCTCCAAAAATACTTTATTTAAAAAAAAAATTTTTTTTCTTCTACTCATCAATCAAAAATACTAATTTTGGCGAAGCGGTTAAAAAATGGTTAAATTAGTCCTGTTTCTTTTCACATTAGTGTGACTGAAAATTTGGGCGGAAATGGGCATTAATTAATTTAAAAAATGGGAAAGAAAAAATTTGGGCGTAAATATATCAAAAATGGGAGGAAACGCCTAATTTTGGGGGGTGTCAATCAAACCAGAAATATTACAACCCGCAACTTTTTGCGAAGGAAAAATGTTTATATAAAGATGCGGTTGTAAACTATATTTGGGCATTCATTCTGGGGTAAACTAACAAGAAGAATAAAAGGGGTTCATCAATAAAGAAGGACTTGAAGAAAAGAAGAAGGACTTGAAGAAAAGAAGAAGGGCAAACGCTTTCTGGGAACAAAGATTTGGGGATACTTTTCTGTGGATAAAAGAAGAATCACAAGGGCCTGATAATTAAGAAGTTGGGAAAACTTCTGGGGAATATCGAAGAACAAGAAGATTTGGGATTATTCTCTGGGGAAGAAAGAAGAAACAAGGGGCCTGATAATAAAGAATTTTGGGGAAGATATTTCTTATAAAGATTTGAAGAATTTCTGAGGATTGGCTCGGGGAAAAGAAGTTGGGGAAGGAAGCAAGTACTTTGGGCTGCGAATAAAGAAGAATTTAAAAACCAACAATCTTTGGGAGAGCAAAAAGGACAGACGATTGACTTTTCTGAAGAAGGGAATTATTTTCTGGGCAATCTTTGGGAAAATTTTTCAAAGGAGATTGGGGATATTCTGAGGCTTTCAAAGAAAGAAGAGGGGTTGTAAAGTTGCAGTGGGGATTTTCTGAAGTCTAACTATTCTCGGAGGGCCATTGGACGATAATAAAGAGAATTTGGGATCTTTCTGAGGGAAGCTGCTTACCGGAAGGCAGCTTAGTTCTTTAATTTTCACATCCAGCCACGATTTAAATTAATACGTGCACGTCTATAAAATATTAAATTGGCCGAAAATAAAAAGGAACATAAAAAACAAGCTCGAATCCCTTCGCAACAGACTAGTAGGGGCACTGCAGGGCTCCTATTAGTTCCCCAAACGTGGGCAAACTTTAGCTAAAAAGAAAAAGATAAAATATAGTGTTGTGAAAATTTGGGCAATAATTAAAATTGGAAAAGAATTTTTAAAAGGGGTGTATTGGAGATTATTGAACGACTAAAATGAAGGATGAAAACTTAGAACTTGGAAAATATGAAGGGGAAAATTTGGAAGGGAACAATAATTCAATGGATTCCAGTGGTTTGCCCTATCCGAGATTCTATAATGGCACAGAAGACTTCACCGCCTATATAAAAAACTTCAACCGTATTGCAACAGCCCACAATTGGACTCCCCCAAGATGTGCTCAGATATTACCACTTTATCTTCGTGGGGCAGCCCTTGCAATTTATGAGTCGATTCCTGGGGAGGAAAAATCGAATTGGAGGTCCTTACTAGAAGGGTTGGTTAAAAGGCTAAAAAAGACGTCAAATAAAGAAACCGCTCGCTTAAAATTGGTTGAAAAAAAGCAAGAAGTGGGGGAATCAATTGATGAATTTTCACGAGATTTGAAGGATTTAGCAGAGGCGGCTTATCCTGGGGGCTCTTTTGAAATTTTTTGGAAATTTGAAATTTTTTTTTGGGGTTGAAAAATGAAAAAATGGCCAAAAGGTTTAGGGAGGAAATTTGTGCAGAAAGTAAATAAGTAGAATTGAAAAAAAAAAACAATAAATAAGTAGAATTGAAAAGACAAGGATACAGAAAACATAGTATTTAGGTGAGAAAGTAGGTAAGTTTTTGAACAATAAATAAGTAGAATTGAAAAGACAAGGATACAGAAAACATAGCATTTAGGTGAGAAAGTAGGTAAGTTCTTGAACAATAAATAAGTAGAATTGAAAAGACAAGGATACAGAAAACATAGCATTTAGGTGAGAAAGTAGGTAAGTTCTTGAACAATAAATAAGTAGAATTGAAAAGACAAGGATACAGAAAACATAGTATTTAGGTGAGAAAGTAGGTAAGTTTTTGAACAATAAATAAGTAGAATTGAAAAGACAAGGATACAGAAAACATAGCATTTAGGTGAGAAAGTAGGTAAGTTCTTGAACAATAAATAAGTAGAATTGAAAAGACAAGGATACAGAAAACATAGCATTTAGGTGAGAAAGTAGGTAAGTTCTTGAACAATAAATAAGTAGAATTGAAAAGAAAAGGATACAGAAAACATAGCATTTAGGTGAGAAAGTAGGTAAGTTCTTGAACAATAAATAAGTAGAATTGAAAAGACAAGGATACAGAAAACATAGCATTTAGGTGAGAAAGTAGGTAAGTTCTTGAACAATAAATAAGTAGAATTGAAAAGACAAGGATACAGAAAACATAGCATTTAGGTGAGAAAGTAGGTAAGTTCTTGAACAATAAATAAGTAGAATTGAAAAGACAAGGATACAGAAAACATAGTATTTAGGTGAGAAAGTAGGTAAGTTTTTGAACAATAAATAAGTAGAATTGAAAAGACAAGGATACAGAAAACATAGCATTTAGGTGAGAAAGTAGGTAAGTTCTTGAACAATAAATAAGTAGAATTGAAAAGAAAAGGATACAGAAAACATAGCATTAGGTGAGAAAGTAGGTAAGTTCTTGAACAATAAATAAGTAGAATTGAAAAGACAAGGATACAGAAAACATAGCATTTAGGTGAGAAAGTAGGTAAGTTCTTGAACAATAAATAAGTAGAATTGAAAAGACAAGGATACAGAAAACATAGCATTTAGGTGAGAAAGTAGGTAAGTTCTTGAACAATAAATAAGTAGAATTGAAAAGACAAGGATACAGAAAACATAGCATTTAGGTGAGAAAGTAGGTAAGTTCTTGAACAATAAATAAGTAGAATTGAAAAGACAAGGATACAGAAAACATAGTATTTAGGTGAGAAAGTAGGTAAGTTTTTGAACAATAAATAAGTAGAATTGAAAAGACAAGGATACAGAAAACATAGCATTTAGGTGAGAAAGTAGGTAAGTTCTTGAACAATAAATAAGTAGAATTGAAAAGACAAGGATACAGAAAACATAGCATTTAGGTGAGAAAGTAGGTAAGTTCTTGAACAATAAATAAGTAGAATTGAAAAGAAAAGGATACAGAAAACATAGCATTTAGGTGAGAAAGTAGGTAAGTTCTTGAACAATAAATAAGTAGAATTGAAAAGACAAGGATACAGAAAACATAGCATTTAGGTGAGAAAGTAGGTAAGTTCTTGAACAATAAATAAGTAGAATTGAAAAGACAAGGATACAGAAAACATAGCATTTAGGTGAGAAAGTAGGTAAGTTCTTGAACAATAAATAAGTAGAATTGAAAAGACAAGGATACAGAAAACATAGTATTTAGGTGAGAAAGTAGGTAAGTTTTTGAACAATAAATAAGTAGAATTGAAAAGACAAGGATACAGAAAACATAGCATTTAGGTGAGAAAGTAGGTAAGTTCTTGAACAATAAATAAGTAGAATTGAAAAGAAAAGGATACAGAAAACATAGCATTAGGTGAGAAAGTAGGTAAGTTCTTGAACAATAAATAAGTAGAATTGAAAAGAAAAGGATACAGAAAACATAGCATTTAGGTGAGAAAGTAGGTAAGTTCTTGAACAATAAATAAGTAGAATTGAAAAGACAAGGATACAGAAAACATAGCATTTAGGTGAGAAAGTAGGTAAGTTCTTGAACAATAAATAAGTAGAATTGAAAAGACAAGGATACAGAAAACATAGCATTTAGGTGAGAAAGTAGGTAAGTTTTTGAACAATAAATAAGTAGAATTGAAAAGACAAGGATACAGAAAACATAGCATTTAGGTGAGAAAGTAGGTAAGTTCTTGAACAATAAATAAGTAGAATTGAAAAGACAAGGATACAGAAAACATAGCATTTAGGTGAGAAAGTAGGTAAGTTTTTGAACAATAAATAAGTAGAATTGAAAAGACAAGGATACAGAAAACATAGCATTTAGGTGAGAAAGTAGGTAAGTTCTTGAACAATAAATAAGTAGAATTGAAAAGAAAAGGATACAGAAAACATAGCATTTAGGTGAGAAAGTAGGTAAGTTCTTGAACAATAAATAAGTAGAATTGAAAAGACAAGGATACAGAAAACATAGCATTTAGGTGAGAAAGTAGGTAAGTTCTTGAACAATAAATAAGTAGAATTGAAAAGACAAGGATACAGAAAACATAGCATTTAGGTGAGAAAGTAGGTAAGTTTTTGAACAATAAATAAGTAGAATTGAAAAGACAAGGATACAGAAAACATAGCATTTAGGTGAGAAAGTAGGTAAGTTTTTGAACAATAAATAAGTAGAATTGAAAAGACAAGGATACAGAAAACATAACATTTAGGTGAGAAAGTAGGTAAGTTTTTGAACAATAAATAAGTAGAATTGAAAAGAAAAGGATACAGAAAACATAGCATTTAGGTGAAAAAGTAGGTAAGTTCTTGAACAATAAATAAGTAGAATTGAAAAGACAAGGATACAGAAAACATAGCATTTAGGTGAGAAAGTAGGTAAGTTCTTGAACAATAAATAAGTAGAATTGAAAAGACAAGGATACAGAAAACATAGCATTTAGGTGAGAAAGTAGGTAAGTTCTTGAACAATAAATAAGTAGAATTGAAAAGACAAGGATACAGAAAACATAGTATTTAGGTGAGAAAGTAGGTAAGTTTTTGAACAATAAATAAGTAGAATTGAAAAGACAAGGATACAGAAAACATAGCATTTAGGTGAGAAAGTAGGTAAGTTCTTGAACAATAAATAAGTAGAATTGAAAAGAAAAGGATACAGAAAACATAGCATTTAGGTGAGAAAGTAGGTAAGTTCTTGAACAATAAATAAGTAGAATTGAAAAGAAAAGGATACAGAAAACATAGCATTAGGTGAGAAAGTAGGTAAGTTCTTGAACAATAAATAAGTAGAATTGAAAAGAAAAGGATACAGAAAACATAGCATTTAGGTGAGAAAGTAGGTAAGTTCTTGAACAATAAATAAGTAGAATTGAAAAGACAAGGATACAGAAAACATAGCATTTAGGTGAGAAAGTAGGTAAGTTTTTGAACAATAAATAAGTAGAATTGAAAAGACAAGGATACAGAAAACATAGCATTTAGGTGAGAAAGTAGGTAAGTTCTTGAACAATAAATAAGTAGAATTGAAAAGACAATGATACAGAAAACATAGCATTTAGGTGAGAAAGTAAGTAAGTTTTTGAACAATAAATAAGTAGAATTGAAAAGACAAGGATACAGAAAACATAGCATTTAGGTGAGAAAGTAGGTAAGTTCTTGAACAATAAATAAGTAGAATTGAAAAGACAAGGATACAGAAAACATAGCATTTAGGTGAGAAAGTAGGTAAGTTCTTGAACAATAAATAAGTAGAATTGAAAAGACAAGGATACAGAAAACATAGCATTTAGGTGAGAAAGTAGGTAAGTTTTTGAACAATAAATAAGTAGAATTGAAAAGACAAGGATACAGAAAACATAGCATTTAGGTGAGAAAGTAGGTAAGTTTTTGAACAATAAATAAGTAGAATTGAAAAGACAAGGATACAGAAAACATAGCATTTAGGTGAGAAAGTAGGTAAGTTTTTGAACAATAAATAAGTAGAATTGAAAAGACAAGGATACAGAAAACATAGCATTTAGGTGAGAAAGTAGGTAAGTTTTTGAACAATAAATAAGTAGAATTGAAAAGACAAGGATACAGAAAACATAACATTTAGGTGAGAAAGTAGGTAAGTTTTTGAACAATAAATAAGTAGAATTGAAAAGAAAAGGATACAGAAAACATAGCATTTAGGTGAGAAAGTAGGTAAGTTCTTGAACAATAAATAAGTAGAATTGAAAAGACAAGGATACAGAAAACATAGCATTTAGGTGAGAAAGTAGGTAAGTTCTTGAACAATAAATAAGTAGAATTGAAAAGACAAGGATACAAAAAACATAGCATTTAGGTGAGAAAGTAGGTAAGTTCTTGAACAATAAATAAGTAGAATTGAAAAGAAAAGGATACAGAAAACATAGCATTTAGGTGAGAAAGTAGGTAAGTTCTTGAACAATAAATAAGTAGAATTGAAAAGACAAGGATACAGAAAACATAGCATTTAGGTGAGAAAGTAGGTAAGTTCTTGAACAATAAATAAGTAGAATTGAAAAGACAAGGATACAGAAAACATAGCATTTAGGTGAGAAAGTAGGTAAGTTCTTGAACAATAAATAAGTAGAATTGAAAAGACAAGGATACAGAAAACATAGCATTTAGGTGAGAAAGTAGGTAAGTTCTTGAACAATAAATAAGTAGAATTGAAAAGAAAAGGATACAGAAAACATAGCATTTAGGTGAGAAAGTAGGTAAGTTCTTGAACAATAAATAAGTAGAATTGAAAAGACAAGGATACAGAAAACATAGCATTTAGGTGAGAAAGTAGGTAAGTTCTTGAACAATAAATAAGTAGAATTGAAAAGACAAGGATACAGAAAACATAGCATTTAGGTGAGAAAGTAGGTAAGTTTTTGAACAATAAATAAGTAGAATTGAAAAGACAAGGATACAGAAAACATAGCATTTAGGTGAGAAAGTAGGTAAGTTTTTGAACAATAAATAAGTAGAATTGAAAAGTGTCATAATTAAGTTTAATTATTAACCGCCCAATTTTGCATGGCCCATAAAAGGCGAGCGAGAATCGGCCAAACAAGTTCATTCGCCCAATCTCAACTCCGACCAAAAGTTGGCCGGTTCTCCCTCCCTTATTTTTGTCAAATATATTTGTTAAATAAAACTTTAAAAAGAAAACTTTCCATTTAATCGGTGGTTCAGCGCGCCCCAAGAGTGGGTTTCCACTCTTGGGGCCCAACGTCGACTAGTTTTCGGAAAGAGAACTAAGATATATAATATGGTCTCCTCTCCTAACTATCACCACCTAGTTAATCAACAATACATCTATTCCAACTCCCCAACCTTTATTTAAAAATTTTTATTTCTCCACCAAAAATTCTCTCCAAAAATACTTTATTTAAAAAAAAAATTTTTTTTCTTCTACTCATCAATCAAAAATACTAATTTTGGCGAAGCGGTTAAAAAATGGTTAAATTAGTCCTGTTTCTTTTCACATTAGTGTGACTGAAAATTTGGGCGGAAATGGGCATTAATTAATTTAAAAAATGGGAAAGAAAAAATTTGGGCGTAAATATATCAAAAATGGGAGGAAACGCCTAATTTTGGGGGGTGTCAATCAAACCAGAAATATTACAACCCGCAACTTTTTGCGAAGGAAAAATGTTTATATAAAGATGCGGTTGTAAACTATATTTGGGCATTCATTCTGGGGTAAACTAACAAGAAGAATAAAAGGGGTTCATCAATAAAGAAGGACTTGAAGAAAAGAAGAAGGACTTGAAGAAAAGAAGAAGGGCAAACGCTTTCTGGGAACAAAGATTTGGGGATACTTTTCTGTGGATAAAAGAAGAATCACAAGGGCCTGATAATTAAGAAGTTGGGAAAACTTCTGGGGAATATCGAAGAACAAGAAGATTTGGGATTATTCTCTGGGGAAGAAAGAAGAAACAAGGGGCCTGATAATAAAGAATTTTGGGGAAGATATTTCTTATAAAGATTTGAAGAATTTCTGAGGATTGGCTCGGGGAAAAGAAGTTGGGGAAGGAAGCAAGTACTTTGGGCTGCGAATAAAGAAGAATTTAAAAACCAACAATCTTTGGGAGAGCAAAAAGGACAGACGATTGACTTTTCTGAAGAAGGGAATTATTTTCTGGGCAATCTTTGGGAAAATTTTTCAAAGGAGATTGGGGATATTCTGAGGCTTTCAAAGAAAGAAGAGGGGTTGTAAAGTTGCAGTGGGGATTTTCTGAAGTCTAACTATTCTCGGAGGGCCATTGGACGATAATAAAGAGAATTTGGGATCTTTCTGAGGGAAGCTGCTTACCGGAAGGCAGCTTAGTTCTTTAATTTTCACATCCAGCCACGATTTAAATTAATACGTGCACGTCTATAAAATATTAAATTGGCCGAAAATAAAAAGGAACATAAAAAACAAGCTCGAATCCCTTCGCAACAGACTAGTAGGGGCACTGCAGGGCTCCTATTAGTTCCCCAAACGTGGGCAAACTTTAGCTAAAAAGAAAAAGATAAAATATAGTGTTGTGAAAATTTGGGCAATAATTAAAATTGGAAAAGAATTTTTAAAAGGGGTGTATTGGAGATTATTGAACGACTAAAATGAAGGATGAAAACTTAGAACTTGGAAAATATGAAGGGGAAAATTTGGAAGGGAACAATAATTCAATGGATTCCAGTGGTTTGCCCTATCCGAGATTCTATAATGGCACAGAAGACTTCACCGCCTATATAAAAAACTTCAACCGTATTGCAACAGCCCACAATTGGACTCCCCCAAGATGTGCTCAGATATTACCACTTTATCTTCGTGGGGCAGCCCTTGCAATTTATGAGTCGATTCCTGGGGAGGAAAAATCGAATTGGAGGTCCTTACTAGAAGGGTTGGTTAAAAGGCTAAAAAAGACGTCAAATAAAGAAACCGCTCGCTTAAAATTGGTTGAAAAAAAGCAAGAAGTGGGGGAATCAATTGATGAATTTTCACGAGATTTGAAGGATTTAGCAGAGGCGGCTTATCCTGGGGGCTCTTTTGAAATTTTTTGGAAATTTGAAATTTTTTTTTGGGGTTGAAAAATGAAAAAATGGCCAAAAGGTTTAGGGAGGAAATTTGTGCAGAAAGATTTAAAGCCGGGTTGCTGCCTGAAATAAGGGAAAAAGTTATTTTTATAAAATCGCCCTCTACTTTGGCAGAAGCAGTGACACAAGCAAAAAGGGTTGAAGAGTTAAATGGTACAGTTAAAGATGATGCTAGAAAAGGATGGGATGAAATAGAGGTGAAGGAAGCCCAAGCAGAAGTCAATCAAGTTTGGGAGGATTTCGGTGATTTTGGTGTCATTCGACTCAGCTCGACGAGCTGATTCGAATGAGCTATTATTTGCATTTTCGAATTTTTCACCCCAAAATGAGCTTACTCCCCCCTTCTCTTTTTCAAACTTCAGGGGTCTGTAACTCGGCCCTTGCTTGTCGGACCGACTTCCCCCGTATCTAGTTCGACTCAGTTTTCGAAGCTCTTTCGAATGACACCTCATTTGTCGAAATCGGTTCAGAAACAAAAAACCCGCTATAAGTCACAATACCCAAGTTCACTTTCTATTTCTTCTGAAGATTTTCCTTTCATTGAATCTTCAGTTTGTGCCAAAAAATTGGCAAGCAAAATCTGTGGAATGAGGAAAAATAAAATTAGAAAGCAAACCAAAAAGCCAAAAAATGGCAAGATGACTTGACCCGGCGAGACATGATCCGGGCTGATCCGATTCACGTACAAGCCTTAACCAGAAAAGGTATCCGGTTATGCCAATACAAATGTCCTTATATTATCTAAAACTGACCCAAAAATCTTTTCCAAGAGCTTTTACTTTATATTCCCGCTTAATGCAGGACAGGGTTTGTTAAAAATTAGAAAAAATTAACGAAAATTCTTTAAAAACTATCGAAATTCAAGCGGATCCCTGCTTATAGGATGACTGATTTAGATCTACTCAAAAGTAAACCTTTACCCAAAATTTAAATCCAAAAATATTAATTAAATAAAAACCGTATGGTGAAGACCTGCACTATAGGATTCAAACTTTGAATTGGTGCAATAAAATCGCAGGGAATCAGATGCTTTCCTTGATGGATTAATTGATAAAAGGCGTGCTGTCCATTGGTTCCAGGTTCTCCCCAAACAATAGGTCCTGTTTGTAACAAAGTTCCAGAGCCATTTCTTTAAAGAAAAATTTTAAAAAATTTCTTTAAAAAATAAAAAAAACCTCAAAACACTTTTTCCATTACTTTCCATATCTCCTTGTTGGAAATAGGCAGCAAAGCGATGCATATATTGATCATAGGGCAATAAAGCAAGTGTTTCAGCTTTATGTAAATTTATATAGAGAATGCCCAAAACAGCCAGAACTACAGGAATCTATAAATTTTAAATTATTAAGGTTATCTTAAGGGTTGTCGAGCTAAAGGATCTTCAGACATCCGAAACACCCTACTTTGAAACTGTTTCTATTTCGTACTCATCCTCGTACTTCGCATCAGAGATGTCACAGGTTATTCAAAAAACCCGCCTTTCGACACGAAACACAGTCCGAAGAAAATTTCTGAAACCAGGCTCGTTTTTTCTCTCATGTCAATACATGAATCCCTGCTTCATACCATTCCTAGATCTGGCCTCGAACTAGTAACAAGCATTAGCTTTACTAGGAATAGATAACTATTAATTTAGAGCAGAAAGCAAAAATACTTATGTTAGATTTAAATCGACAACCCTATCGATCAAAAAATAAGAAAAAATATACATTAGACTTTCCATATACATTAGACTTTCCATATCTCCTTGTTGAAAATAGGCAGCAAAGCGATGCATATATTGATCATAGGGCAATAAAGCAAGTGTCTCAGCTTTATGTAAATTTATATAGAGAATGCCCAAAACAGCCAGAACTACAGGAATCTATAAATTTTTAAGGTCATCTCAATAGGTTTCGAGTCTAAAAAATCTTACAAGGTTTTTTGGCCCGAAACCGTATCCAAAGAAATTTCCGAAATTTTTTTTTTATTTTTTTAAGGCTGTGACATCTCGGTCTCGTGCCAGTTAAAGAATAGTCTTGGCCTCAAACTCCTATCAATCATAAGAGACTCAGCCAAGAATTTCTAGTTTTTAAATGACAACCCTATCTAGCAATAAAAAAATATACATTAGATTCGAGCGGTGTTTGACAAAAATGTTTATCAACAAGAAAAGCACCGTCAAGCAATTGTTCAAAATTTTCGAATCCAATGTGAACAGCAATTGAAAGACCAATTGCAGACCAAAGAGAGTAACGACCACCAACCCAATCCCAAAATTCGAACATATTCTCTTCAGAAATACCTTAAAATAAAATAGTTTGGATATTTTAAAATTATTATAACTTAAGGATGGCGACTATCTTAATATTCTTGTAGTCTTAATAAGAAAAGACTAGATGAAGAATCTACACTAGGGTCGTTGGTTCAGAACCGAACCGGATAAAAAAGGATCTTTCGGTTTGTTCCGGAGATGTTTAAAGAAGAGACGACTTTAATCTAACCTTTTAAAAGGCGTAGTAAAATTCAAGACAATCGGAAAACAAAAGTAAACTTATATTGAGCAAAATACCGAAATATTTAAGTGATTTTTAGACTCAAGGAGCAAAAAGCTAAAAAGTATACCAAATTCCTTGACTTTAGTTGCATTTGTAAAAAGCGCAACAAAATGTTTGGCGACATGTTTTGCATCACCTGCTTTCGTCACAAACCTTAAAAAATTTTAAATTGAAAAATTCGAAAAAAATTTAAAAAACCATTCACGAGCAGATTCCGCATTTGTAATTGTCTCCTGTGTTGTAAACGTTTTTGGAGCAATAATGAAAAGAACGGTTGCTGGATTGACTTTTTTAAGAACCTAAAAAATATTCTTAATCTTAAAAATTAATTTAAACCTCAGCCAAATGGGTTCCATCAATATTTGAGACAAAATGCACATTTGGGCCTCTTTGATAAAATTTGAGAGCTTCAGTGACCATTAAAGGGCCTTAAATTAAAAAAATGCAATAGAATGGTTTAGGGTTACAAGACAAAAAGTATTAAGTGGTGTATTTCATTAATTAAATTAAAATACAATTTGATTTCTAAAAAATATACCAAATCAGAACCACCAATTCCAATATTAACAACATCCGTAATTTTTTCACCAGTATAACCAGTCCATTGGCCACTAATTATTTGATCACAAAATTCTTTCATATGTTTAAGAACTGCATTAACATCAGGCATTACCTTTAAAAATTAAAAAAAAATATTTTTCAGATTATTTAAATTGGATACTTGTAAAGATTGAGGGGCTCACGGAAAAGTTTAATCCAATACTTCTCATAAAAGGGTTGATTTATATATTCAATGCCAGTGGGGAAACGATTGTGGACCTAGATAGAGGTTCCCGAAATTTGAAAAAGTATAGAGTCCAACTAATTTTTTCAGGCCAAAAACCATCGGCGGATTATTTTTTGCGGACTTTTCTCCTATTTTCCTGGGCCCAAAATGGATGAAATCGGCATTCTAATTTATTTAAAATGGAATTCCCAGAAACTATCTAAAAATTTTGTATATCAAGTTTGCATTTTGAATTCCAAAAGAATTAAGAGAAATGCGAAGAATAATCCGCAAAAAATTGTCCGCAAAAGTGTAAACCTTCACGAATACTCTTAAATAAATATAATATTTTTACATCTTTTCCATCAACCAAAATCGGTTTATTTTCTCTATTTCGCAATGCAACGTGTAGAACAGAACGTCCCTCTGTAAAATTAATATGTTCACCAGAAAACATTTTGTCACGCCATTGTTCTACATTAGCTTGACGAGCCTAAAAATTGGATTTAAAAATAATGTAAAACAGAAACGCGTTCTTTTTCATTGTTCCCAAAATTCCACAAGTCTTTCCGCAAGTTTTTTTTATCAGAAGATTATCTTTAATAAAATCGTGTACATTGCACGAGGGCTAGGCGAACTGACATGAGAGATCATGGCTCTTGGTGAGACCTCCGCAGATCCCTGGGAAGCCCTTTCTCCGGGGATCAAACCCTAGTATAAAAGCTCAAGTTTGCAAAAAACGGATTCAAAAAGCCATAAACCGCAATCCTAAACCGTGGAACAACTAAACTTAACGAAAAGCCAGAATCGTAAGTTCGCGATCCTTTTCTAGAACCAGGGAAACACTCACCCTTATACCTAATTAAAAAATATACCCACAATATCAATAAGTTGCTTAAACTTCGAATCATCAATTATATTTTTTGAAAAATCAAAATAAAGTTGAAGACCTCTATTTGAATTCAACAATTTTAAAGTAAACTTTTCTGCACGTTTTGGATCAATTTTGAATTCTTCCATCATATTTACTTCTCTAGATTGATCAGCCAAAGTTCTAAATGCTGCATTTTCTGCTAGTCCAGTAATTGTTGAAGCCATTTTTATTTAATTTTTTTTAATCTAAAAATTAAAAATATTCAAAATCTTTTGCTTATAAATTTTTTTTCGTGTCAGAAAATCCGAAAACATAAAACGAAAGAAACATGTCAATCAACAAAACGTTCCCATACGAAGGACGTGGCGTATTGGTACTTATTTGGCCGCCCACCCAGTAAATCTTCTTTTCTTAAAATGTACAAAAGGTCTAGCTTGTCACGTTGACAAGAATGGACAGGAAAATGGACAGGAAATTGAGAAAAGGAGAGGAGTCTGACAATTATGTAAGTCTGACAAGTATGTACAATATTAATGTAAGGGAGACTTACTGGGATGGGAAAAATAAGTACCGGAGTGTTTCTAACCCTTTTTGAAGTTATGCGTTCAGCGTGTTTTCCCTTTTTGGCACCCCAAAACGCTAAAAATACTTTTGTAGTAAGCAAAAATTTAAAAAATTAGAACTTTTTTGAACTTTTTTTAAGTTTGAATTTTATAGACAAATATGAGAAATGCAAAAGGATTCTCGTTTTAATTAGGGAATGAACACTTCCAAATCTCTTCATGAAAAAGGAATGACCCGAGAGAATGAAAATAAGGTAAAAATAACGTGTCATGAACGTGGAATCGAATCTGTCGGAGTTACGCAAAATTAATCCGTTTTGATTGATTCAAAAATTCCAAAGGAAAAACAAGGGAAAATAGTGAAGAAATGAAAGTTACCCAACTATTGCTTAATAAAATGCTTGGAAGATCCCAAAAACCCTAGTGAACTCCCCAAAATAAAAAAATTATAAAAAATTAAACCGTTTTTCCTTCAGTAGTCTTTTCATCATGAACGACCGCCTTTCCTTCACCTTCAATAGCCTTTTGATGACGGTTCCCATTCTTTTCACTACCAGCATCCACCTTCTTCCCCATATTGCTATTTTGTTTATGCTCTACAGTGTTGTTGTCATTTCGGCGCTGACCAGCAGGATAACGACCAGGCATCATTGGAAATTGACGGAAACGCGGATATGTATGGTAAAAAGTACCTTTATACATATAACCAATAGTCTTGCCAACACGAACACCGCCGGGGCCAGAAACGCAAACAGCTTCAGGACCTTTCAGTCCTTCAATTATATCAAACTCGACCTAAAATTGAGAAGAAAATAATATTTCTAAAGTCGTTAAAGTAGAAACCTGTTGATTCTCAATCAAAGCAAGAGGGACATTAACTGTACGAAGAATGGCGGAGGCATGAACAAAGCAGTCCTTTTCCGAACCATCAACACGAATAAAACCATATCCTTAAATTATGAAAGTTAGGAACTGTAAAACAAATTGAAAATCTAAACGAGGAACTTTATGGAAATAATGCTTACTATTAATCAGGAATAGGACGAGATTAGAGGTTTTGTTTGTACCAAGGTTCCTATTCTTCATGGAGACAGGCCCGCGATTTCCTGAAAACATGCATAGGTGATTACTAAAATCCAAAACCGGGACGACTCTATATGAAAGGAATGTTTGGAGTCAAAGAAAACACTCATCAAGTTCAGAACCAAGGACCAGATCTAAACTCAACCAAAACAATGTTCTGGCCTACCCAACCCGTTTCTATTCTCGAAGCTTATCCAAAAGAAATCAAACCTTTGGCTACACTAAACATCTAACAATTCCATGTTGAGCACGCCCAATAACGATCGGACCACGCAACTGACGAACACGCTTCTCCAAACTTTCGCCATTCATAGAGTCAGAGAAAGTTTCTTGTCCATTTTCTCCGCTACTCCATCCACTCGTTTTTCCAAATTAAGTTCGCCAACTCGCTTAGCCAGATCAGTTTCAACAGTCATTGTTTTTTAACGTCAATAAATTTTTATGAAAATACTGAAAAACTTATAGGTGTTGTCTGAACCAAGGTTTCGACCTCGATAAAATGAGTTAGGAAAACTCTCGTTCGCCCCAACCCTCTTGGTTAAGGGCTTGATACACGGAAAAGATTTTCAAATAGAATTCAGAAAATAGGCTTCCCGGAAGAACAGACCCCGATTTCATTGAAAATGCGTAAATGGTTTTTAAAATCCAAATCGGAACTAGATTTCTGGGATGAGTCAGTTCACAAGAATGGAGTCAAGGAAACACTCAACATGTTCAGAACCAAGGACCAAACTCTAAGCTCAACACAAGCAATGTTCTGGCCTACCCCACCCCGTTTCTATTCTCGAAGCTTATCCAATAGAAATCAAACCTTTGGCTACACTAAACCATTTAACAATTCCATGTTGAGCACGCTCAATAACAATCGGACCACGCAACTGACGAACACGCTTCTCCAAACTTTCGCCATTCATAGAGTCAGTAGAAAGTTTCTTGTCCATTTTCTCCGCTACCCCATCCACTCGTTTTTCCAAATTAAGTTCGCCAACTCGCATAGCTAGATCAGTTTCAACAGTCACTGTTTTTAACGTCAATAAATTTTTTTATAAAAATACTGAAATGAATAAATTAAAAAGTCAAATATGGAAACCAGGAAATAAAAAAATTTCGTACAACAGAAAAAAACGGAGATTCAAATTTTATCCTAACAGACTAGGTTGTAATTTAATTGGAGTGATACGATTAAATAAAAAAACTGGGTCAAGAATACCCTCAATTCATTTCTCGTAAAAAAATTTACACAAACCAACTAATTTATTTTAAACAGAAAATCAAGCCAAAACACATAATTTATTGACAGAAAATTTATGAGAATATTTTTTTTTAATTTATTCTCTTCTTTATTTATTGCCTATGTTCCATTGATGTCCTAAAAATAAAAAATAAGGTCACAAATTAAGAACACAATCCAGACCTATTTATTGTCCCTCTGCCTATTTCACCATCTTCTCCTTCTTCTTTCGACTCTTAGATTCGAGTCGACTATGCATGAAGCCAGTTAGAGTTGCAATTTGGCCCTTCATGACATCTATCAGATTCAGCTTCTCCTTCATCTAAAATTTTTTATATCAATACAAGATCCGAAAGTTAAACCTGTCCGAGCTCCCCTTTCAGAAGATTCATGTCCTCTGTCATCTTACCAATAGCAGCATTCATATTCTGAAGCTGGATTCGAACGTCGTTTTCATATTTGTCAATGTTCTTCTCCCTATCCTCGAGTAATTTGATATACTTCAATGCATCCTTATGCATCTTCGTTGTAGATTCGAGCATACGACGGAGCTGTAAAAAATAAAAAATTAAAAAAAATTCAAGGCTTTTTTTCAACCTCTTTCTCATCACTTGCAACTTGGACTTCTCGCTTTTTAACAGCCTTTTCCCGAGCGTCAACCGCTTCCTCGCGTTTGTTCACGCTAACTTCATGCTCAATAATAGCCTTCTGCTTAGCTTGCCACGTTTTCTGTTCTTTGCCGAAGATGAGCTTCATTCTTAAATGTTTAAAAATAGCTTTGGTACTTTGTTCATATCCTGCCCCCATCCCTAATTGAGTCTCAGATTAATTTTCATTTTTTTACTGTCAATCATTTATTTTCCTACTTTTTTAATGCTAATCATTTTTAACTCCAAATATGGAACACCCAAAAGGGCGCGCGGCCATAACGGCGTAAAGCCATAACTTGCTTCAAGATTTTCGAATCTTAGCAAAATTAATATTAAACAATTCCTCTCGTCGAGCTAAGGATTCAGATGCCAAAAATAACAAGGGCCGAAAATATTCCAGCAAGTTATGCCTTTGCGCCGTTACGGCCGCGTGCCCTTTTGGGTGTTCCATAGTTGAAGGAAAAAATGATTGGCATTAAAAGAAAATAAATAATGGACAGTAAAGAAAAGGATAATTAATCTGACACTCAAACAGGAGTGGAGGCAGATATGAACAAAGTACAATATCTTTTTACATTAAATAAAACATAAATAGGAAAGAGACGAGATTAACAGAGAAATGAACAAAAGCTTTAGATTTAAGGTGCTTAAATAGTAAACTTATATTTTCGGAGCAGTTCAATTGAGTCCCGGCCCTATAACTTCGCAAGGAATGGTCAATTTTCCATGTTCTTGGTATTATTGGACAGAGAATCTAAAGCACTATAACATATCAAAAAATCAGAATTTTTGACCAATTGATAAAAAAAGTTATGATTTAAAAACTAACTTTTTCAAAAAAAAATCTGATTTTTCGGCACTTTATCGATCATAACTTTTTTACCAGTCGGTCAGGAATTTTTATTTTTTTGTATATTGTAGCCTATTTAATGCCCTATCCATTGGTACCAAGAGTAACAAAAAGTGACCATCCCTTCATAAGTTATAGGGTCCAGGACTCAATTGAGCCGGGACTCAATTGAGGCGAAAATTTTGAGAACTTTAGAAGGCCGTAGGCCAAAAAATTCACTTTTTTAGCGCCGGAGGCGAAAATTTTTAAAATTACGAAGGCCGTTGAACAACTTCCCCCGTCCTAGGAACAACATCCCAAGTCATTGAACAACATCCCAAGCCTTGGAACAACATTCCCCGTTTCGCGCTCAAGTGGCCAGTTAACAAGGGGCGCTCAACTGTACTCGGTCTCAACCGCCCGGTCTCAACTGGCGGGGCTCAACCGGCCGCGCTCAACTGACCCCAACCGATATTTTGAATTAAATTCAGAAATCAGTGCTGCCGTTTCAGTGCCGAGGACCTAGTTTAGGCCGTAACTTTTGGTCGATTTGAATAAATAGCCCATTTAAAAGTTTGAGTTAAACGATTAATTTTCATAGGATTTATATGGCTCTTACAATGATATACGGCCTAAACTTCTCTTTTAATTTTCTGCTCCTATGAACCCTGATCTTTTGGTTGACCGAACCCGATTTTTTTGTCAAATTTTCATTTTATCGTTAAATTCTGAAAATGCGTAACAACTGGGTATATTTTTAAACCCCGAAGGACTTTCGGTTATCACTTTACCGGTTCGGTTAATCGAAACTTCATGATCGATCAAAACAGCTCTTTAAAGAATAATAATGTAACATCCAGAGCTTTCGAAAAATTCTTTTAGTTAGAACGAAAAGTTTTGGTCAAATGTTTTACTAGCATCGGCTTTAAAAACAGGCCACGGCGTTGAAACGTGGCATAATATATTTAACTGCAGTAAATTTACACATTAAACAATACACTCTACTTAGAATCTCAGTTTTTTATAGATTAAACAAAAATTAGTAAAAAGATAAGATGTATATTTAATCTACTAAAATGCACAAACCAAAAGAGCCAGCATCTTTTGAAGGAAAATGCCAGCCTTTAAGCGTGGCAAGAGCCAGCGTAGGGCACAGCATTGAAGTTGAGTGAATAACATCAGCGTTATCTTAAAAAATAATCAAGTCGTATTTTCTATAAAATATTTATCCCCAAAATTAGATACTTCTTATTATCAGTTTGGGATAAGTTTCTTAAAATTTGATTGGCCAATGAGAGGAGCTGGTTGAGGAGAGAGGATAAGGTGTCCTTATTATAATTCTTGTCGAGAAATAATTTATAAAAAAAAAAAACAAAATTTCCAAAAAAATTTTTATAAAATTCTAAACCATTTGACGACAAGGTTTAGATTGTTCAAGAGCTAATTTTGTCTGCTCATTTGCAAATTTAGAATCCTCAATTAAATCACTAATTAAATTAGAATTGCCAAAATCATAAATTGGGAAATTTGTCCATTGCAGGAAGGTGTTTGGTGAGGGAGTTGTTTTCCATAGATCTAAAATGAAGTAAATAATACAAAAATAAAAATAAGATAACCTTGATCTCTTGAAAAATTTCCAGTAGTAAAACTTGGAGGCGGAACATAAGGGGATTTTAATTTTAAAAAACGAGCAGCAAACCAAGACGAATTCTTTGAAAGGGGAAAGCCGAATAAGAAAATTTTAAAGTTATTGAGAAAACCTGTTGCTTGTCTTCAGCATAAATTTCATCAAATGATGGTTTCGCTGTAGCCCAAACAAGTTTTTTTGTTTGCTGGGAGTTGTTGAATTGCATCGTAGAAGCCAGTTTGAAGAATTCGAGAAATAGACGAAAGAATCTTAATTGAAAATCGAACATCGTCTAATAAACCCATAAACTGTGAGTCAAAAATTTGTACTTTTTTTGGTACAAATCGATAGAGCATCGTCGATTTACTCTAGAAAATTTTCGGATTTTTTGGCCATGAAACTAAAAAGTTATAGGGCTTTCAAAGTTTGACAAAAATGGGGGGGGGGGAAGGAACACAAGAGCACCATGCTAGAGTTGCACTATCGATTGGTTAAAAAATACAAAATTGTGACTCACAGTTTGTGAGTTTTTCTTGTAAGATTTTAAAAATAAAATAAGTCAAAAAAATCAAAACCTCATCAAAAATAAATCCAGAAAGTCCATATTCTCGAGACAATTTGCTGTGTAAACTGTTTACCCATTGTTTAGACCAACATCGACCAATAAGTGTCAACCAACTGAGGAAATTTAGCAGAAAGAGGAGTGACGTAGAACCCTAAAAATAAGTGGGGAAAAATAAGAAAATATTAACCTATAAATTGAAAAGAAATTGATAGGATTTCTTAAATTTTAATTAATAGGGAAATTTTTGGTTAAGGATGCTACCTACAAGGATAAAGGGAAATTCTTCCGGACATATTTTGCGGACTTTTCCTCATTTCTATTGGATCTAAAAAACTGCTTTCAGGCAGATGGAAGTTTTAAGTGACGGAAAATCAGGGAGAAGGGTAGATGACAGGGGTATGAAAAGACCAAAAAATACCAAAAAATGCCCAATGACTTTAAAATCTATTAGAAAAACGGGTAATAAGTCCAAAAAAAACCACTAAAGCTCAAGAATAAATAAAATACCCAAAAATTATTAATGAAACCTCACAAACTTTTTGAAGCTCAGAAGAGTGCACATTAGACTTCCATTCCTCTAAAATCCAAATTAAAGTGTCCAAGGCTTTGTGTTGACTGCCAATTCTTTGTCCCTCAGTTACTGGCTTCCCATCATCATCTTTAAGTCCATTTATAGCAATACGAAGAAGTCCTTTATGAGCTCGAGTTTCCAAAAATTTTCTTCTGAATTTTTAAATTTAAAACATGAAAAAAAATAAAAAAAATTTTAGGGCCCAAGCCAATTTTGTTTTGCATCAAGAGAAATGGGAAAGAAGCGAGGGAAAAAAATAATGTGCAGCAAACGCACACAAGCCGTATAAAAAATCGATGCTAAGACAAACAAGAGTCACTCAACAAAAACAGCGACAGTATGCATATACGCGTTTGTTTAAAAAAGTTAACCAAGAAAAATTTTTTAAATTTATCCTCGATAAATGGATTTTTTTCTTGGTCAAGAAATCGATTCAACAAGCTATTAGCGTTTATATTCCCTGTTAAATAAACGCAAAATTTTCTGTTTATTCAGTCGGCTGTTCTGTGCGTAAAATACTTTTGGATTTTAACTATTTTTTAAATTTTCCTAAATTAATAAACTTTCCCCAATAGAAGATTTCTCTATCCTACAGAAGGAATGTTTTTAAAAATTGAAAAAAATACATTTATTTATCTAAACATTTTTGTAAAATATATAATTGTTTTGTGTATAATTATTTAAGTTTTCTTGTGGTAGAAAGAGTTTGCAAAAGTTTAGCCACCGGGCAGGATTCGAACCTGCGACCACCTGCTAGTTGTTGCTAGGCGCTTCCGCTCACTTATACTCACTCTACCTCTGAGCTACCTAGGCATCGACTAATGCTTTCTCTTTTCCTTTTTAGATCGTTTAACCCTCGCCTAAGCGTTTTAAATGCTGCTGAGTGAATCATCCTTACATGGTGTTAGGCGGTGGTTTACAATAAAATTTTTGTTAAGTGTTTTTAAAATGAATTTAAGCAGAAGATAATTGAATAAATCGGGGACATTTTTTGTAAATAATCAGACAAAATAAAAATTCTTTAAATCGCTCATTAAAACTCTAGAAATACTCATTTAAACTCCAAATTAAATATTTAAAAAATAATAATATTGTAAAATAATTTTTTCATACCATCAGATTTGTTGTTGTTGCTCAATTTCCATATTTTAAGAATAAATTTCACTTTCATTTCCAACATTATATTCACCAAAATCTTGAGAATTTGTTGTAGAATCGAGAAGAGAATTGTTGCTGCTGTTGTTAGTCCAGGCACAGCTGTTGTTTAGAATGTCATGAATTCGATAACGTTCACGGATACGTGGACGGACATCCTGACCCTACAAAAAAAAATAATTTAGTCTGGTTTATCAAAAAATTAGTTTAGTACCCCTATTATATTTTCCAATTTAAGAAGCTAACTCAGAATTAAAAAAAAGTTGAGATCTTTCAATTCCACTAAAAATAAATCATATGGTCCTTTTTCCCTATTTTTAATATTCTATGTGTTTTAGAAATTTGTTGATTGAATTATTACAAATTTGTCAAAAAATCTTTTTGAATAATTTTTGCTGTGAGCCAAAATCTAACCATAAACCAGAGATATTTTCAGAAATTTTTTTCTGGTCTGATTTTTTAAAATTATTTTTCTGGAAAGATAAACATAGTAAAACCTTTTTCCTCAAAATTCTGTCCATTTTTATTCGATTAAAATGTCATATTTATATTACTGCTTGTATTGTCCCTATCTTTGCTCCCCTGTCATAAAGTCGTCCCTTTTATGATTTATAAAAGAGCAGTGATTGTGCCGACACAAAAAATAAATTCGCGATTTCGGGAATATCCCTGTAAAGGAGTATGAGACTTCCTATAAAAAATTAAGTTTAAACAAACCTCTCTACTTAAAGACTCCAAAAAAGGTATCAACTTCAACAATTCTGTATCATTCCTTTCAACAAACCAACTCTCAATTGGAATTCCATTGTCAATTTGATAGGCAAATGATTGAAGGCAATTGTCAATAATTACAGTTTTTGAAAGATCTCTTCCAAGAATACTCAAATCTTTGGTGTAATTGCTAGCAAATCTTCTGTTTCCAGGATCAAGTAAATTCTGAAGAAATAATTTCAAAATTGGTAGAAAAATGAAAAAAATTCAAACCAAAAGTTTTTCTGCATAAACTCTCTTACTCGCAATAAAGAGAAAATGATTTGACAACCGTTCAAGAAATTCGTGAAGATGAGGACGAACTCTGACAAAACCTTAAAAACGATATTTAAAAAAATTTATTTAAAAGGTTACAAAGTTATTTTGTCTCCTTAGAGAAGATGTGGATATCCGAAACCAAACCAAAGGACCTAACCGAAAAATCCTCTAATCCTCGATTCGGTGCTGAAACGATAACACCCTCTAACTACTATATGTATGTATGAGAATCATCCGTGTATGGCAGATTGCCTAGAGGTCCAGGTTACCCAAGAATATCCCATCACCCAGGAATACCCCCCCCCCCAAATCATCCAAGAATATCCCCTTTTATTCTGTATAATTGATCTGAATAAAATAAAAAACCTGGAAAACTTGATCTTGAAATTCAACTTCAAAAGTCATTGCAGCATCAGGTAATTCTTCAATACTACAATGAACCAATGTCTCATCCAAATCCAAAACTAGTGAATAAAGAGGTGTAGATAGATCTTGTCCTCAAAGGAAGTGCTGGACTTCGATAACGCGTTTCTTCTGTTGAAGGAGGCAGACTTTGAAGTAAAGCAATGCTTAAATAAATAATTAGTAAACGACTATATAGCATTCTAATTTTAAATTAATTTGGAAATCGTAACGAGTTTTTTGACATTTTTGTACAGACACTTTCTAATCTTTCATAAAATTTTTTCAATTTTTCTTTACTCAAAAATATAAAAAAATCTAAAAGTCCCCGAAATTTGCTTTTATTTGTTTGTTTAACAGAATAATATTTAAAAAGCAGAAATTAGTTACTGACAAGCCAACATAAAACAGAGACCTACGATTTGTTAAATAAACAATCAGATCTATGGTTGTCGGTTCGGACCAAAGAACCGATGATTTTTCGGTTCGTTTCTGGACATCCGAAGATATCCAAGAACCGACAACCCTAGCCAGATCACATTTCTGCCAAATCTCGTTGGCTGATTACTTCAAAAGGCAACCCTTCCAGAATTAAAAAATATACACAAAAAATTTACGATTGATTATCAATTTGTGGAGCAAATGAAGAATCATCAGAACCATCATGAGGCAATTGAATTTCTTGAAGAATAGAAGTAATTAAAGAAGAATCGTTGTTATTATTTAATTGATGGATTGTGTAAATTGGTGAAGTAGAATTGCTGGTTCCTTCAATTGATCCATCATTATCACTAAAATTTAAAAATATTAACAAAAGTTGAAGGTTATTGTGGGATATCCTAAACTAATTCTTGCGGGCAAGTTACAAAATAATCACGCTCTGTTTACCCAAACTTCCCCAAAGGTTTAAAAGTTGTTTCCATCCCTATTAAATCAGAAAAAATGGATAGGTTGTTGGAACATACAACTGAATTAATCCCCAACTATGTTTGTTGATTTCAGACCGAACTGAAAGCCTCGAAAAATTCTTAGCTTCATTAGTCAGTCCAGTTAATATACAAATTTGTTAAACCGACACCCCTAATCCCAACTATTGGAAGGGGTTCTGCTGATCGACTGAAAGTCTAAGAGAAAGTAAAGCAAAGTCAGGGCAGCTCAACCGCTCCAAAAGTCGAAAATTTCGAAGCCCTATAACTTTTCGATTTAAGGGGTAGGGCCGAAAAAGAAAAAATCTAGCAAAAACTAGCAATTCCTAAGATTTTTGATACAAGGCCCTAACAATTCAAAAAATTATTTCAAAAAACCTAAAATCCTTATTGTCCAATCCATCCAAATCAACAACACTGTCACCATCATCCTTTGCATTTTTCTGTTGTATTTGTTGACAATTAGATCTGCGTGCTCTTGTTGTGAATGAGGTTGAAGGTGTGGATTTTTTAGTAAAATTAGAAATGTTGTTTCTTCCTTAAAATTTTTTTAAAAACCCAGTTTATTAAAAGTTTTGACACCGGTCAAGAATCGAACCTGCCCTCTCTTGACAGTTATTGTTGGGCATATCGCTCATAATTAGGGTTGTCGATTCGGAACTGAACCGAGGACTACCAACAGCCATACTAATGAAAACCAAATGATGCCCGGAGGGTATTTTCTAGTGTAACAAAAACTGTTTATCCCAATATTCTTATAACAATGCTCAAAGAGGTCTACTTTTGTCCTTTCAAAAAATTTAAAAAATAATTTCGACAAGAGGACTCGAACCCACGACCTCCTTAATGACCCCATAAATACAAAAAAGATATTAAAATAAATTATTTATTGAAAAAAAAGTTGTTCAACGGGTGCCCTTTTATTTGAAGAAATTATTTTAGTTGGAAAAGAGATCGGCCTAAATCTTGATTTTCGCTAAACCGGAATCAAGTTAAAAGCATTTTTCAGTGTCCCTTGATTTTTTCCTTGGCTCACGGTGAATCTGGTTAGGGGCCCCGACCAAAAAGGTCTTTTTAATTCCCGATCTCTTGGTTGATTACCTCCCTTCCTAACAAAAAACTAAATTAAAATAAACCTTCTTTCCAAAACAAAACCAGCAATATAAAACCACAAAAAGAGCGCTTGATCAATTAAAAATGCTGGATGAACTAATTGTTTAGGTATTAAAAAGATGGGCATTAACCATTGAAGACAATACATTATTGAAAATAAATTTTTGTTTAAAGATTATTGAGTTGATTGAATCTAAAAAATAATTATAATTACTTTAATTGTTGCCAGCATGTGCACAAATTAAAAAAAAACAAAAATTCTTGATTTTATGGAAGCTTTATACAATAGGTCAGCAGACATTCGGTCTATAATCGGTTTGTGGACAATACAATTTACTCGTGGAAAAAATTGTTAAATCTCCTGTCAATTATAATTATGTAAGCGGTTTTAGAAAACTCCCTTAAACTGATTTCTTGGATAAATAACCAGAAAATAAAATTAAAAAACCTAAAAAGGAAGCATTCCTGCTCCTATAAAATTTTTGATGTCGTAGCAGTTCTAATAAGATGATCAGGCTGCCTTCGATAGTTTTGCTGATGTAGAGGTTGGAAATGTTGTTAACATAAGGGGTTGGGTCGAAAAATATATTATTTCGTTGTAGTAAATGGAGAAATTAAGTTTTTTCAAAAATAAATATCGATAAAAATCGATCTATTAGTAAAATCTTTGATTTCAACAAAAATTTTACTCACCAAATAAACAAAAAAAAGCAATAATATTTTGCTCAAAATAAATAATTTTTTTTATTCTTCCTCCATAAATTTTTCCTCAAAAAATATTCTTATTTTTGCCCCTTCTTCTTTGCCTCAGGATCAGATTTCTTCTTTGGCTCATCTTTCTTAACAGTCACGTCCGGTTTGTTCTTGCCATCATCAGCTTTTCCAGCATCTTTAGATGTCCCTGCTAAATAAAAAAATAGAATGATTTTGAAGAATTATTTAACCTTTTGATGTAGATGGCAAAATTTCATTCCAGACAGCACGTGAAGTGCTTGCAGCCATTTCCAACTTAAAAGCAAAATAATTTGTTAATTTTAGCTTATTTAAAATAAACCTTAATGTTGCGACTTTTAAGACGAGCAATCTCTTCGTCTTTCTGTGCGATGATCGCGTTTTTATTTTTAATTTCCTCGTCCTTTGTTTGAATAATTTTATCCTTTTCAGTAAGTTGTTCCATTTGTTTGTCAACCAGAGACATCAAGTAAACACTCGAGTTGTACGACGTGTCACCAGTTGTTGGTGCTAATGCCGTTGTTGGAGAACTTTGAGTGACTTGTAAATGAGAAGGATTCTCGTAAAGATCGTCTGCCATTTTCGTTTATCTCTAAAATTTAAAGCACTCGAGTTGTATTTTGCTTTTTTCACCCCAAGATTTCCTCATTTTTGCTGTTGTGCATGAAATCAGTAATTTAAGTTAACTTTCCGTAACATTTCTAAAGAGGTTACACCCACGAATTCTTGAACCAATGCCTCTCTTTAGAAATGTTACGGAAAGTTACCTTTCATAATCATTCGAAATACAACGGTAAACTATGGAAATTCTAGAGGTGAAAAAAGAAAATACAAACGATAAATTTAGCGTATTAAGCGTTTAGGCGGACTAAAAAGAGGGAAATCAATAGGTACGATGGGGGAATTACCAGTCTAAAACACTGTCTCCTAATCCGAAATATAAATTTTTTAACTGATCAAAATCGAATGCGCCAAAAATTACTGTATTCTTTCATGCTTTCGCTTCAATAAAAATTATCTCAAAAATGGTGAAATGAAAACCGACATATTGCCAAAAAAGGATGTAATTTAACGCTTCAAGCACACTGAAATGTGTACAAGGAAACTGTTATCATTTCCCAATAGGAAGTCGAAGCTCCTTTATTGAATGGTCCAAAAACTGACACTAAGCAATGTTTCCTTGCTAGTAATCAGTTCTTTATTTGGTAAACAAAAGGTTGATAAAAAGGTGAGAAGAATAGGCTCTACTGCAGTTTATGAGTCCAATGAAAAGGTTATGAGGCCAATCAGATTTTTGTGAGTTATGGGGTAGGTAGGCAGATCAAGGCTGAAAATGGAACGATATAAAAAGGTGAGAAGCTAGTAATCAGTTTTTTTTCACTCATAAACTGTGATGGGACTCATAAACTTTTTATTGGACTCATAAAGCGTGATTGGACTCATAAACTGCAGTAGAGCCGAAGAATGTATAAAGGGAAATGTACAAACCAAAAGAGTATCTTTTGAAGGAAAATGCCAGCCTTTAAGCATGGCATTGCCAGCGTAGGGCACAGCATTGTTGTTGATGTTTGAATTAAGTAGGAACTTTTGATGCTTTTTGTTTGCATCTTTTGAAGGAAAATGCCAGCCTTTAAGCATGGCAATACCAGCGTAGAGCACAGCATTTTTGAAGTTGATGTTTGAATAAAGTAGTAACTTTTGATGCTTTTTGTTTGCTGATGTATATTTAAATTCGAGGGCTGTTGGGCTATATTAGAAGGCGGTTAAAGAACTCCAGACAGGAAAAACAAACATTATCTAAAATTAAAAAAAAACTAAAATAAGTAAAAATCTCAATTAAAACCTCACCAAAAATAAATCCAGAAAGTCCATATTTTCGAGACAATTTGCTGTGTAAACTATTTGTCCATTGTTTAGACCAACATCGACCAATAAGTGTCAACACTTCAACACATTTTTGCATCAATTTATCAGCAGATTCAGCCAACTGGGGGGAATTTAGGAGAAAGATGGGTGATTGTATAATCCTAAAAAAAAGAAATAAAAAAATTTGAATTTGGGCCACTTTTCATTTCAGATCTGACAACTAATTTGGGTATACAGAAAAGTGTCACCTCATATTTCAGTGAAAAATGTGCTTATAAACATTTCAATGTATGGCTCGATAGGGATTTGATGAAAAAAAATGAGTTGACTGACTTTTGTTTTATATATCGAAAAATCAAGGCAAGAGAAAGGGAAGAGGCCGAGGGTTGAGGAGGCCCTCAAAAAATATTCCAAAAATACTCAATTATTAAAAACGTAGGTATAATTGGGTTTGAGGGCCTGAATCATAATTATATGCTCACTACTGTGAGCTGAGTATGAAACTAGATATGCTCCCGAAGATCGAAAACCCATAAGGGGCCAAGCTAATTTTTGGGATGAAAATCCGAAAATGCAAATAATAGCTCATTCGAAAAAGCTCGTCGAGCGAAGTCGATTATCACCAAAATCAACGAAATTCGACTTGATCTGACAAGTTTATGACCGCGGAATGGTGCGGAGACCATCGTGTAGCAAAGACCGTGCCCTGGCTTCCCTCCGTAGCAGAAGAGTTTTTTCGGCAAAAATTCAGTTGGTCATAACTTTGTTCAGAATCATCGAATCGAGCTAATTTTGATGTCGTTCGACTTAGCTCGACAGCTATTTCGAATAACATACATATATCGTCCCGATAGTCTGGGCCCTCAAAACCAATTTTTTCAGAACGGGGAATAGAATCCAAAAGCATTTTTAAAACTCAAGATCAAAGGGGAAAGCAATACTAATACCATAAAACCCAAAAACACCAAACCTCATAACTTTTTGAAGCTCAGAAGAGTGCACATTAGACTTCCATTCCTCTAAAATCCAAATCAAAGTGTCCAAAGCTTTGTGTTGACTGCCAATTCTCTGTCCCTCAGTTATTGTAGCAATATGAAGAAGGCCTTATGAGTTCGAGTTAAAAAATTTTTTTTCTGAATTTTTAAAATTTAAAACATGAAAAAAAATTTCGGGCTCAAGTCAATTTTGTTTTGTCTAAGAAAAATGGGAGAAACAAATGAGGGAAAAAATAATTAAAAAAAATGCACACAAGCAGAATGAAAAAATCGATGATGAAAACAAGCAAGAGTTGTTACTTATTAAACACAGTGACAATATGAATATGCGCGTTTGTTTAAAATAGTTAAACACAATTTTAGATTTACTTTGTTTTTTAATTTACTTTGAGTAACTCGATTTCACTTTTTTGGTCACTAAAAAATTTTCACTTCTGGACATTTACCAATTTTTTCTGAGTTTTAGAACTTCTGCCTTTTTATTTACTTTCGGCAATTTTGCCCCGAATTAGCAGAATTAGAAAATTTTCACGCTTCCCACATCTTTAATTCCTTTCTTAGAAATCTTTTTCCATCTTTCCATCATAAAATATCTTTATCTCGTGAAGGAATACTTTTTTTAAAAATTAAAAAAAAGTATTTACATGTCTATCATTAACATTTTTGTAAAATGGTTTTTTCTTAATAGTCCTCTAGAAGGTCGATTTATTAGGTGACGGTCTAATAGAGACAGTCGGTTTATATTTCAATGCTGGAAAATCTTTTTCATCTTTAATTTTTTTGAACGGCGCATTCCAGCACTAGAACAAATATTAAACTAGAACATAATTATTATATTTCAATAGAATTATCACTTCCATTTTCTGCATACTCATTAAGATCAATCTCAAAAAATTTTAGTAAATTCGTTATCTAAACGTAATCAAGTATTAGCCATTTTTCTGTAAAAATTGGTGTATTAATAAGTCTGCGAGTCCTACTCGATTTTGTGATACATGTAAGTTGGATAGTTAATGTTTTGGAGAGAAATAGAGGATTTGGAGGGGTTATGTGAAGGATATAAGAGGATTTGGAGGGATCAAGGGGTTTAACGAAGTAGCGGGGGATTACGGAGATTATCATGTAATTTGGGGCGATCAAGGAGATTTAAAAGATACCATGGGATTATATCCCGTATTAATCATAATCCCGTATTAAATGATTTAGCAGGTGATCAACAGCAAGCAGCAAAGCTTATACACTGGTTTAACGAAGTAGCGGGGGATATACTCATTCCAAACCGGGTAATTCCAAACCTGGTCTCCCCTTCTTTCCTTCATTGTGCATAATGGTCAGATTTTCTCCTTCCTCTCCCTCCTCTATTTGACCTGTGGCATATTCAAACAAAAGACATTGATAAAGAGAAGATTAATTTTATAGACGTACACTTATTTTTTGCCATCAAACAATGTTAAACAAAAAAAAAGAATTAAATAAATTGATTTAGTATATAACATTATGAATTTCTGTGTAAAAACATTAAATTATTATTTATATTTAAAAATATAGAAATGAAAATTTTTAATATTCGCATTTTCATGAAAAACTACGTTTAAACGAAACGACTTGATGCTTTGTTTGGTAAGTTTGGACTTTTTCAAGGAAACGGACCTAAGTTTGGTAAGTTTGGACTTTTTCAAGGAAACGGACCTAAGTACCCGGACCTGCCCTATAATTTTTGGTATCATGTTTTCAGTTTTAATCCTTGTGAAGTACTTGATAAGATTGTAAAATACTCTCATTACACCGTTGAATATGCTACGGGGTAAATAGAGGAAAGAGGGAAAGAAGAAAATTCGACCATTATTTAGAATCTTAGGGAAGAAAAAAATGGGGACCAGGTTTGGAATTACCGTATACTCATATATATTAGTATACTCTTATACTCTGGGATTGGGAAGATTATCAAAAATTTATTGGTAGCAACGGATTGTTCCGAGAATTCGGAAAGATTGCGATCCATTGAAGGTAGTTTGTGAGAGCGATATTTCGATCGGAAAGCGACTCCGCGGGTAGACCACACATTTTCGAGTGTGGTAATCCTGAACCGGTTCAGTTCGAAAAATTATCATTAAAAATATGTTAATATAATTTTTTAATAAAATGATGACAAGCATTTCGGCCAACCTGAGGGAAATAAGAGGCAAGGGCATTGAGCATTGCTCCTTTGAACGTGGCCGTGTCCAAAAATGTGGAGGAAATGGTGCGGTCTGGATGAGAAAATTGGAGGTTTGTTTAAAGAAACAACGGTTATTGTTTGTGACGGTTGGATAGATAAGTTTCGCCCAATTTATCAACAATAACAAACTTCACAAACTAAAAAATTGCTGATAGCAGGTGAGAAGACAGTTATCAGTGTACTTTGAGGCACACAAATGAACGCCTAACTCCAGAAAATAATGAACGCCTAACTCCTGGAAGAAATGCAATGGAAATGGATAGTTTGGCTAGAGAGACCGATCAACCTCCCTTGCATGCCACTGGTACTAATACATCAAACTAATCCGATGGTTTAGAATTCAACATCAATTTCTGCCAGCGACCAGTACAAACTAACTGTGATGGTTTTACGCAGGCATGCCTAACAAATTTGATGGAAGTGGTGAGTTTTGGAATGATGGAAGAGTCAACGTGGTCCTGAGCAGAGAAAAATTTGGAATGATGTATTGTTGAATTGTCTATATATGTTAGTTCTATTATAATTTTTGATAAACCAAATATGAAATAATATTTATTTTCACAAAATCTACTATTCCTTAATGTTCAATTTTAATAATAAGACAAAAATCAATATATAGGATACCTAAAATTTATTTATCTAAATCCATATTATAATTTATTTCTAAAAAATAACGGAGTATGCATTTGTCACATACATAACTTGTATATTATATTGTCTATATATGTTAGTTCTATTATAATTTTTGATAAACCAAATATGAAATAATATTTATTTTCACAAAATCTACTATTCTTCAATGTTCAAGTTTTATAATAAGACAAAAATCAATATATAGGATACCTAAAATTTATTTATCTAAATCCATATTATAATTTATTTCTAAAAAATAACGGAGTATGCATTTGTCACATACATAACTTGTATATTATATTGTCTATATATGTTAGTTTTATTATAATTTTTGATAAACCAAATATGAAATAATATTTATTTTCACAAAATCTACTATTCTTCAATGTTCAAGTTTTATAATAAGACAAAAATCAATATATAGGATACCTAAAATTTATTTATTTAAATCCATATTATAATTTATTTCTAAAAAATAACGGAGTATGCATTTGTCACATACATAACTTGTATATTATATTGTCTATATATGTTAGTTCTATTATAATTTTTGATAAACCAAATATGAAATAATATTTATTTTCACAAAATCTACTATTCCTTAATGTTCAATTTTAATAATAAGACAAAAATCAATATATAGGATACCTAAAATTTATTTATTTAAATCCATATTATAATTTATTTCTAAAAAATAACGGAGTATGCATTTGTCACATACATAACTTGTATATTATATTGTCTATATATGTTAGTTCTATTATAATTTTTGATAAACCAAATATGAAATAATATTTCTTTTAACAGAATCTACTATTCCTTAATGTTCAATTTTAATAATAAGACAGAAATCAATATATAGGATACCTAAAATTTATTTATCTAAATCCATATCATAATTTATTTCTAAAAAATAACGGAGTATGCATTTATCACATACATAACTTGTATATTATATTGTCTATATATGTTAGTTCTATTATAATTTTTGATAAACCAAATATGGAATAATATTTATTTTCACAAAATCTACTATTCTTTAATGTTCAAGTTTAATAATAAGACAAAGATCAATATATAGGATACCTAAAATTTATTTAGCTAAATCCATATTATAATTTATTTCTAAAAATAACGGAGTATGCATTTGTCACATACATAACTTGTATATTATATTGTCTATATATGTTAGTTCTATTATAATTTTTGATAAACCAAATATGAAATAATATTTAGCTTCATATTTGGTTTATCAAAAATTATAATAGAACTAACATATATAGACAATATAATAAACAAGTTATGTATGTGACAAATGCATACTCCGTTATTTTTTAGGAATAAATTATAATATGGATTTAGATAAATAAATTTTAGGTATCCTATATATTGATTTTTGTCTTATTATAAAACTTGAACATTAAGGAATAGTAGATTCTGTGAAAATAAATATTATTTCATATTTGGTTTAGCAAACATTATAATAGAACTAACATATATAGACCGGCTCCGAGAGTCGGATGGTCTTAGATTTTAGAGGTTCATAATCCCGTATTAAATGATTTAGTAAGTGATCAACAGCAGGCAGCAAGGCTTATATAAGATTATCAAATATATTGGTAGCACTCGATTGTTCTCAGAATTGAAGTTGTTTGAAGGTTTTTTTCCATTGAAGGTTTCAAAATTTGTTGATCTAATAAAATTTTTTATTTATAATTTATTAAATAAATTATATTTATTTTAAATTATAAAAGCTTAATTGAACGTACTAAAAAAATTAATTGAACGTATATTGCTTAATAGACCCAAAATTTTAAAATTCTTTAAAAAAATTTTTGCTATAAATGATAATTTTTCGAAAAATATCCAAAATAGTAGAAAAAAGTAAAAATATCATAAAAACATCCAAAATAGATTTTAGGTTAAAAACGCTAAATAGGTTTAAATATGTGGCAATAACTCCTCTTAAACAAAAGATTTTAAAGAAATAACAACGGATTTGGAGTCAGTTCATCATCACTATTTAGCTTAAAATAGGTTATAACCTAAAAATCCGTGCCCTAGTGATCACTAAGTCTTCATCATCACTCATAATATAAATATTTCTCATAACTTCCCCCGTCTTGATTATTTTATAGATAATAATGTTAAAGGAAGCCATAAATTTAAAAAAAGCCTGAAAGCTTTCAGGTGGCGTAGTGACAGAAGACCCACAGACAGAAGACCCAAGGACAGAATACCCACAGACAAAAGACCCACAAGAAAATTTTTTAACTATAACTTTAGAAGAAATTTTCTGAAATTCCTAAAAAAGATTTCCAATTTCTCAAGGCAAAATTAATAAATTTTAAAATATAAAAAAATTTATTATAAAGTTAATCAAAAGAATTTCTAGCGTTAAATTTTATGATTGAGTGCGATTTAGATCATTTTATTAGAAAGTGATTTTAAGATTCGAGTGATTAATTGGGATATGTAGGAATAGTGTGAGATATAGAGAATATAGGGGTAAAGTCCCGAATCTACTGATATCTATACTTATCCGTGAATTGTGTATAATAGGAACCAGGAGAAGGAAATAATTAACTAATCTCTATTGTCCCAAAGATCCCCGATATCCTTGCATATCTCCAATACCCTTGATCGCTTCTTATCCTTCTATATCCCTCCTCCATGTGGACTTAACTGACTCTCGCTATAATCCAGTTAATCCTAAATACCCCTTGATTCAAATATCCCTTTGATCTACTTTTCCCTTTCATCGTCTCAGACAAGACTTTTGGAAATTTTGAAAGGCCAAGAAGCCAGTTTTCTACCTTTTTAGCGATACAGATGCGAATTCTAAGAATTATGGAACGCCAATTAGCTATTTTTATACTATTTTTTTATATCTGAACCTGATCGGATAAGATATTTTGACACGACATGGACCGGAGCACATCCCCAAAATCCGGGAATCAAAATCCCAAAATCCGGGAAATCACGTTCCCTCTTCGTTAAACAAGCTTCCCGGTAATTGGGACAATATTCCCATCGTTGGAACAACTCGACCCTTTGTTGCGACATTCTCCATTGTTAAAATAACATGCCCGTGGTTGGATCAACCCCTTATTGTGGAACATCCCTCGCGCCAAAATTTATGCACAATAAAAGGGAAACAAATAATATTTGTGGGTCTTTTGTCTGTGGGTATTCTGTCCTTGTGGGTCTTCTGTCTGTGGGTCTTTTGTCTGTGGGTCTTCTGTCCTTGGGTCTTCTGTCTGTGGGTCTTCTGCGTCGACACGCTTTCAGGTACATACATATTATTTTTTTAACATTTTTCTGATTAAAGTCCCCCCTAAAATATATGTAAAATACAAAAATTCCTTCATAAAATCATCGTCAATTATCGATGGAATTTAACATTTCTCATAACTTCCCCCGTCAATATACATTATTGAGTTTTGGTAAATAAAAACCAGTCAGCTAACGACCAACCGGCGCCAACCAAAACTAGCTAGAGCTCACAATAATATTTATTTATGTTTACAATTCCTTCACCAAATTGTCTGTAAAATAAGCTTAAAAATAATAATAAAAACATTTTTACTCCTAAACGGTATATTTCTTGAATAGAGCCTGACCTCACTTAAATATTACTCTATACTAGAAACACCTCTATTTAAAATAAGTTTTTGAAATTTAGTTGGCTTATATGTGAGGGGAATACCCTCTATTTAATAGACACCCCATTATGAGACACCCTCTATTTAATAAACACCCCATTATAAGATACACTCTATTTAATATACACTCATTATAAGATACTCATTATAAGATATATAAAATAAACGCCCAGGGATTCTATTAGGATATTTACTGTCTATTATGTTGGTGATCGGTGTGTGACGGGATATGGTGAGGGATTCTTTGGGATAACCATCCCCACAATTCTGGAAACGCGGAATTCCTTCCGCAGCTCCTGTAGGTCCCTCCGAGGATTATATGTATTCCCCCGCGGGATTCCTATAGTTTTTTATAACATCCCCCACCTTTTTAGTCAAATCTCGTTACTCATTGATATACCTACTCAGCTTAATCTACGTTTTTTCGTCCAAAGGATATACTACATAACAGGGATGGATCTTCGTTCCGCCTTCCGTCTTCCGCGTTCGCCTTCCGTCTTCCCCTTCCGTCTTCCGTTTTTTAAATTGAGAATTATCCATCCCTGCTACATAACGAGAAAAAAAATTTTATTTTTAGTCAAATAAAAAAATTTATTTGTCGATAGAAATGACATTTACGTCTATCAGCTTTTTTTGAATTAATCATTCACATTTTTATATATTTTTTTCCACAAATTCTTTTTTGTTTAATTTAAACAATTTTAATAGTTACATATAATTATTTTCTGCGCATTCTTTAAAAAAAATAATTTATTGAGTAAATGTTAGTATTTTTTAAGGTTAAATCCAAGAAAAACCCCCCCCCCAAAAAAAAGCAAAAATCCTATTTTTCATATTTATTTAAATTTAATTTCCTTTTTTTATATTTGCATTTTTATGACATGAATTTTTGAGAATTTTATTTTTAATATTTAGAAAATATTTTATTAAATTTTCAAGAAAAATCAATTTTTAGTTTTAATTTAAGGCCTGAAAAAAAAATTTTTTTAATAAAAGATTTTTGATCCAATTATTCAAAAACGCTCCAATTTATATTTTGGCAAAAAAATAAAATTTTTTGACTCTATTTAAAAAAAGTTAAAAATTTTTTCCAAAGTACGGAGAAAACGAAGCAAGTAGCCCAAACTTTTCCTAAAGTCATGTCGGCGCCGCCGCTACTCGGATAACCTTACCCTTGAATTTATTCTACGGGCCCAGATGGGTTACCCGAAACCTGACTCTTTCAAAATGAAACTCTTTCAAAATGAAACCTTAGAAATTTTTATTCTTCTAGCACTGTATACTAGAGATCGGCCTGGGTCTGGACCAAGTCCTGGGTTTTTCCTGTACCCAGAGGCCAGGTCCAGGCATTTCTGACCTTCCTGGGTTTTTCCTGGATTACAGGCCCAGGATCCAGTCCAGGTCAAGAAATCGTACTCCAGAGTCCAGGAACAGGTCCAGGCTTTTCAAAATTTCCGACCACTACTGTATATCAATCTATTTTGGACTCCAAGCACGAATTTTGGTACGAGTGTCTCGCCGAATTTCCGCCTTTTCTGGTGGTTCCCCTTCTTGTGTTTCCCCTTTCATCTTCGTTTTTAAAATCTGTTTCGGCACAACCTTGATATCTTATATTTAATGTAATCCGCCTTTAATTAACTTTTTCAATTAAAACCCCAACAAAGTTTGTATAAATTTTTTCCTTTTTGGTCTTTAACCAAAAAAACATTTTTTCCCTTAAAAATCCCTCCCCCCTCCCACCCTTTTTTCTTTCTTAATTTTTCTTTACAATTTTTATTTTTTTCTTCTTTTACCAAAAAAAACATTCAATTTAGCATTAATGGTTTGCCTCTCCCTTTCTTTTAACTAAAAACAATTTTTAAAAGGCTTCTCCTTTGTAGCTTCTCCTTTTTCTGCCAAAAAAAATTTTTTTTTTATTTTCAAGAAACACGCATTTATTTGTTAGAAGAGAGGAAAAAAATATTTTTTAAAGAAAAAAAATTTTTTTCTTTTCTTTTAAAAATGCCCAAAAATGTGTAGTTTACTAATAAACTTGACTAAAGAAAAAACCAAAAAATAAAGTGGGGGGAAAGACTAAAATTAAAAGAAAAACTAAAAATTAACGTGCCCGCACAAAATACCGAATTCTCAAAATCGCGAATCGGCTAAAAAAGCTCAAAATACCGAATCGGGAAAAATATCTCAAAATATGGAATCGGCCAAAAAAGCTCAAAATATGGAATCTTAAAATATCGAATCTCAAAATCTCGAATAGGCTAAAATGCTCAAAATACCGAATCGGCTAAAAAGTAGTTAAAAATGTCGAATTTTTTAAATCGAAAAGGGCCGTTTGAGTGCCGCCAATTGAGTGCAGGTCTTTTTCAGTTTATTCAGGGGTCTGTATCTCAGTCCAATAAAGTCGGATTTCATTGATTTTGGTATCAGTCGATGCAGCTCGTCGTGCTCTTTCAAATGAGCTATCATTCGGAAAATCGAAATTCGGTTCGGGATTCGAAGCTCGGTTCATGGTCTGGGATTCGACTTTTTCAAAATCCGAGCTCAGATTCGTAATCAGCATATTTTTTACCCTAGAAAAACCCTTTTGCATATTTTTAAATTTTTTTCGAAGTTGTTGATAAAATTGTTCAGACTCAACTGGCTTTTGCCGCATTGTCGATATTTTGAGCTTTTTTGGCCGATTCGATATTTTGGGATTCCATATTTTGAGATTCGATATTTTGAGATTCCATATTTTGAGCTTTTTTAGCCGATTCGCGATTTTGAGATTCCATATTTTAAGAATTCGGTATTTTGTATGGGAGCCAAAATTAATTGAGAGAAAGAGAGAGAGAAGGGTATTCCTAAAAATATTAAAGGGAAACTAGAAATTGGATAAATGGCTGTTAATAGGTCCCGGGTTCCTAAAAAACGAGCAGGCCCTGTATATAATATAGGAGCTAAAGACTCCTATTACTGTTATATTTAACGGAAAAACTAAAAAATAATTGAAAAGAGAGCAGTTATTGTGTTGAGAGAGAGGAGAGACAGTTCTTGAGTTCACTACAATTATACTGACCATTTTGCAACTTTTTTTGCTGTAAAAAATTTCTAATTTCTATAACTGTAATGCTAACCTCCTATTATGTATGAGATGCACGGGTTACTCGGGCCCCGGACCCTTTTAGACGCGAAACTCGGCCCGAATTTTTTCTTACCCGTAAAATCCTTGGTTCGAAATATTTGAAATTCTTTGATCGACTATTCGATTCCGGTAATTGTAACGAGAGACTGTATTGATCAAGACCTAGATCAGAAATTTCGGTTTATTGTTATGAATTTTCGAGATAGCTATCGATTTCTCTCAATTCGAGGCTAAACTACAGTTTCCGTACCAGGCTCAGAATTGGACGATTTATATGTCATTCGAAAGAGCTCGTCGAGCTGAGTCGAATGACACCAAAATTTTTCAGCGGAAAAAATTCTGAGCCGAGTTACAGACCCCTAAAGTTCAAAAAACCATAGGGGGGACCAAGCTGTTTTCTGGGGGTGAAAAATTCGAATATGCAAATTATACCTCATTCGAAAGAGCTCATCGAGCTGAGTCGAATGACACCAAAATCAATGCAATCAGACGAAACTCAGCTCGTCTAGCTCAGCTCGTCTAGCTCTTTCGAATGAGGTATCATTTGTATAATCGAATTTTTGACCCCAAAAATCAGCTTGGTCCCCCCTATGGTTTTTCGATTTTCGGGGGACTGTAACTCGGCTCAGAATTTTTTCCGCTGAAAAATTTTGGTGTCATTCGACTCAGCTCGACGAGCTCTTTCGAATGACATATAAATCGTCCGATTCTGAGCCTGGTACGGAAACTGTAGTTAGGCCCAATTCGATCTCTAACTATAACTCTCTCTTTTTTTTTGTTTTTTTTTCACTAACCAATATGTCGAATTTTTGGGTTCGATTAATTAAATTAAAGTTTGAACTATGTAAAGATGGGCCCCTTCCTTTAGAGATGAGTCTCTTCCTTTACAGATGGGTCCCCCTTTTAACTAAGATGACCCCTTTAAAGACTGAAAATTTTTCGATAGAGAAAAAAAACTTGGTAGTATTTTGTCTGGACAGAGCTAAAAGAAAAGAAAGGGAGAGGGACGGGGATAAAAACTAAGGAAAACAAGCAAAACAAAAAGTAGAAAAAATGCCATTTTAAGTTGGAAGCAGACGTGGGCGAAACGTTTCGTTTCGTTGTTTCGTATGTTTCGTATGATTTTTACTGTTTCGTCTCGTTTCGTTACGAAACACTTTTAAATTTGTTTCGTTTCGTTTCGTTACGAAACACCTGTGATTTTTCAACGAAACGAAACAATTTTTTAAGCCTAAACTAAGGCCAAAATCTATAAAATTTACCATCTTTTATTGAAAATTTAAAAAATTTTCGCCTGCGGCGCTGAAAAAAAAAGAATTTCGGCTTCTTGGCTTTCCCAAATTGTCAAAATTTTCGCCTGCGGCGCTGAAAAAGGAAGATAGCAATTACTTATATACTACAAATCCGTTTATACTCCACTCCCTAATCCACATATACATATTACTTAATCGACGACAAATTCTATTACCGGACTCGCATCATAATTTAAAAATTGCGGATTGCGAGTTGCGGAAATACTGGAACCGGAACTTCCGGCGAAGCACTAGCTTATATCGCCTTCCTCTCGAAATGGAGATATGGAGACAATTTGGGTAGGCAATGGAGCAAGATAGTGAATTTTTTGGCCTACGGCCTTTCAAAATTTTAAAATTTTTCGTCTGCGGCGCTTAAAATAAAATTTTACTTGAAAAATATTCAATTTTATTTAAAAAAAAGCGTCGCCAAAAATTTGGCTTCGAAAATGATTGACCCCCCCCCCCTTCCCCGAAAATTTTCCTTGCTACGGGCCTGGCTTATGGGACACAATTGTTGTAAATAAACCAATAACTAAATCATTTATAAGTCATAGTCGACTAATAACGTATTTGAGGTCGAATAATTTCGAAATAAATGCAGTTTTGAAAATTTTTTGAATATTAAAATGTTTCGTTTTGTTTCGTTTCGTTTCGTAAGATTTTGGTTGTTTCGTTTCGTTTCGTTAACGAAACGATTTTTAAAAAATTTTGTTTCGTTTCGTTTCGTCAGAAAAAAATTTTGAGTTTCGCCCAGGTCTGGTTGGAAGCCTTTAAAAGAAAGAAGCCTTTTAAAAAAATATTTTCTTTCATTCCTTTTTAGTTTAAATATGTAGTAGCTAATTAGAGCTACATAAAAGTCAAACAAAAAAATTAAGAAGGTCCCCTTTTTAAAAGATTTTTTGGCGACACTTAGAAAAGTCCCGGAAATAGATTTTTTTCCTTTTTTAAATATTTTATTTTCCACTGTGTTCTTTAAAAAAGGTTTCATTTGTTTTATATATTCACCCCTTGACTAGGGTTGGGACCCGATCCGGCCCGGTCCGAAGGATCTAGTCGGGCATTGAATTTTGGCCTGAAAAAGACTCGGCCGGGCCGGCCCGATAAAAATGACTTGAACGTCGGCCCGACTCGAGACCCTCAACCCTACCTTTGACTGTTTTTTTTAAATCCTCCGATTGTTGTTTAACGTAAGAAACAAACAAAAAAGTATTTAATGAATTAAGGAATTGTTTAAACAGGAGCTGGGCACTGACCGAAGGGGGGGGGGGGGAGGGGTATGGTCCTGACCCTTGTATTTTTTTAAAGCATGGCAGTTCCTAGCTGCCGCCGGATAAACTTTTGCACAAGCTGAAGGAGAAATTGCTTTACTTTTTGAAAAACACTCTTTCTTTCTGAAACCTCTGGCCTTATAAAAATTCTCAATCAGAGCCCGGAAATGTGAAAAGCTCGAAAATCTCCCTTTAAATAAATATTACCGTCAAAATTCAATTTTACCGGCCAAATTGAATTAATTTTTTAAAAAATCCAGGTTAGCCTTACCGAATCGTGTAGGATACTTTTCTGCTGGGAAATTTCCCTCTAAAAAATTTCTTAACAAAATTCCTCTAAATTCCTCCTAGTTATACCCCTCCTAAATCCACCCATTATATCTCTTTGACTTTCAATTTTTCTTAAAACTGTTGACAACATTTTTTAATCAATTTTGGTATTTAAATATTTTTTAATGGCTTCTTTAAAGCCTTATTTTACATGTGTACATATTTAATTTAAAAAAGAGAAAGATTTAATATTTAAAATGGGCTATTAGAAGATTAAAAGGAAAAAAGAGATTAAAAGTAAATATTTAAAAATATTAAATCTTTTTTTAAAGGTCTATATTTTAATTTAATAGAGTCAAATCTCCTTTAAAAGTACACCCTTTAGGGCTGAAAAGATTTTAGCTTATAATGAACGTCTATTAAGTAGAAGGGTGTCTATTATAATGAGCGTCTCTTATAAGGAGGTGTCTCTCTTATGATGAGGTGTCTATTATAATGAGCGTCTCTTATAATGAGCGTCTCTTATAATGAGATGTCTCTTATAATGAGTGCCTCTTATAATGAGCGTCTCTTATAATGAGGTGTCTATTATAATGAGGTGTCTCTTATAATGAGCGTTTATTAAATAGAGGGTATCCCTTGGGAAGCTCCTCCCCTCAATGGCCAACTAAATTTTTAACTAGTATTTTAAATTGAGGTTATCTTATACAGAGGGCTTCGGGTATTTCATAGGGTTTCGCTTTTTTTCGTCTTTTTAGTGTTTCGCTTTCGCTTTTGTTTTCAATTTCATTTTTTTGTCTACCGTCTCTTAAAATCTGTTGCGGCTAAACACGGATATAGTTGGACCTCTATTTAAGGTACCCTCACTATTAGACACCAGGGCTGGGCTTATTTCGCAATTTCGCGTTTCGCATCTTTCGTATTCTCGCATTTTTTAGCGCGAAAAGTTTCGCGTTTCGCATTTCGCTTTTTATTTTTTCATTACGCCCAGCCCTGTTAGACACCCCTCTATTATAAGCTGCCTCTTGATTTAAAGAACCCCTCTATTTAAGATACAGCTCGTTATAAGGGACCATTTTCTCTTAAGATCTGTTTCGGCTAAACACTAGTTGGACAACTATTTAAGAAACCCCTCTATTTAACATACAGCTCGTTATAAGGGATAATTTTTTCAGAAGGGTTCCTAAAAGCGAGGTTTGAAAGCGTCCCAAAAAATTATTTTTAAAAAAATTTATTTATTTAATTAGTTCCATTTCCCTTTTTTTAATTTTCCCGTTCACATTTTTGCGCGCCCCATCTACTAAAAAATATTTTTATAATCTTTTTCTATCCATTTCATTATTTTTAATCATCCTCTTTTTTTCTTCACATTTTTAACCGTCACACACAAACACATTTTTATTTTATCGCAATTTTCTTCTTATTCCCCCCTTTTTTCAAAACAATTTTCACATCCGTAATAACCCCCCCCCCTTCCCCTTCCTTTTACCAACCCAATTACCTTCCCCCCGTCTGCCCTAAATTTTTTTTTGTTTTTTTTTTCTTTTATTGATTAAGGTATACAAAAGTGAAAAACAGCCATGATCTGCTGCGAGTCCCCTCTACCGCAGGACTATATTGCTACGTTAAGAAATTCGAATCCTGGACGCATTGAACATCCGGCTCCTGAAGAATTTTTATCAGCATTCAGTGCTGCAAGCAAAAATCTTGGGTTCCAAAAGGCTAAGAATTCTCTCATTTTTAATTTTACATAGAAATCGCATTCGTGCAATCTTGTCTTTTTTTAATGTTATTTTATGTCGCAAGACGCAAAGTGATTTTTACTTAAGCATAGCATTGGCTCTATTAAGTAATGTGTGAATGTTCGGGGGAATTTTTGTCACAGGGTCGAGCAAAACCTTTCGAATAAAATCACTTACCAAACTTGAAATCAAACTCAGTATTGTCATTTTAAGATCCAACTGGCTAACACTTAAAATACTGGAAAGGCTAAGATAATCAGCCTTGTAGCTCAGTTTGTAAAGCAAAGCAATAACTGCCACGAGGCCACAAGTTCATACCTTCCCTTCGCTAAGCTTTTAACCTCTCTCTCTTTTACTCATTAGGATTGCCCTTTGCCAACATTTTTAATTTATTTGTTGGTCTACTTTTAATTGAGGAAAAGGATCTCTTGAAGGATCCTTGTCAGTTAACTAATTAATCACCCCCCCCCTTCTCCAAAATTTATATTTTTTGTTTACTTGCTTTCTTTCTCTTTTTTTTAATCGCCTGATTTAACCAGCAGCCAACTGCTTTTTATTTTTTAATTGATTGAAAGTGTCCGTCCCTTTTACCAAAAAATACTTTTACAAGTAAATTAAACATGAATCTTCCCCCCAATAAAATCACTTATCAAACCAGTCAGTTAAAATGAAAAGCTAGTTAATGGTGGTAGGAAGGAGAAGGAGAGTAGGAAGAAGACTATCACTTTTTCTTTCCGCAAAAATATTTTATATATTTTTTTTCAAATAAAATTAATCAAATATTTTATTGATTTTTTTGTTAAAATTTTAATTTTACATAAGTACCCTATTTACTTGAATAATTACCCTGGGTAATTATTGTTTCAACCTTTCGATAGAGAGGGTAATAAATTAACTATTCGATTTTTGACCCCAAAAATCAGCTGGTCCCCCTATGGTTTTGACCATTTCGAGCCCCCTATGGGCTCTGACCATTTCGAGCCCCCTATGGGCTCTGACCATTTCGAGCCCCCCTTATGGTTGTTGACCATTTCGAGCCCCCTATGGGCTTTGACCATTTCGAGCCCCCCTTATGGTTGTTGACCATTTCGAGCCCCCTATGGGCTTTGACCATTTCGCCCCATAATTTTGGACGATCAGCTCCACGAGCTCTTTCGAATGACATTTGTCCATTTTAATTTTACCTAATCACAAATTTAAACAATAATCGATCTGATCTCTACTCTCCTTCACATGAGATTGAATAGAATTGTACCCATTTTGTCTTACTGCAATTTTCCCGCTATTTTATCCGGTTATATTTGAGGAGGTTTATCAAAGCTAAAAAGTGGACTGGTGGGACTCAGCCGGCCCGTTCCTCTTAATTTGCCAGCGAACATGTTAGAGAAATAAATTTCTAAAAATAAAGAGGGAATCCATGACCACTTTTCATGCTTCTTGGCGCCACAACAAAATAGTAGGCGACAAAATGGTACATAGGCCAAATTTGGTAAAAATGGTAATATGCCCTTTAATAAATTAAAATTACTCCAACTAGTGAATTTATTTGGGTACCCTATGAGTAATCAAAAAATTGATAAAAAGATGTTTCTATTTTTATTTTTAAAGGCAGCTAATCAGTAAAATGATAAGAAATTTTTTATTATTTTATTTTTAAATTGCCGCAGTAATACTTTGTGGGTACCATTTTGTCTTATTTTACCCTCTGTACCATTTTGTCGGGTACCATTTTGTCTTATTTTACCTTCTGTACCATTTTGTCCTGTTTTAGCCATAGTACCATTTTGTCGTTGCATGTCTCTTTATGTATAAACCGGTGTGGTCGGTCGATAGTTTTAGAGAAAAGATTAAAATAAAAATTTTTAGTGAGAGAGAGAAAGGAAAGGGAGAAAGACCCAATACCGCGCAGCATTCCTTTAGTGTCATTTCGCTCACATTTTTTATTCATTTCCTTGCTTGACATTTCATCTGTCCATTTTCTTCACTACACAAGTTTTCTATATAGCACACCTTTATTTAACAATTTTTATATATCGATTCCTTCTTGCATTCCGCGCGAATGTAGCTACAAAAATTTTTTATAAAAATTTTATTTTTTTGTGTGATTAAATTGATATCTGTGTTAGTGACCAGCGAGGGACTGGGAGTTGCAGGTTCCCTCGAGGAGATAGAGGAACCCTTCCGGTGCTCGTAGGACTTTCGCAATCCCGCACTTTTTTAGTTTGCGGGGTTTTCCCGCGGGATATCCCTTGTGATTCTATCCCACACACTACCTTTACCGTAACCCCCATTTATTCGCTAGAAGGACACTATTAGGTCGAATTGATATACCATTCGAAAAGGTTCGTCGAGCAGACAAAGGGGAACCCCTTCCGGCTTTTCCACTGCCCGTGGGACATTTGTTTATCTTTTAGGGGTCATTTTGTTAACTTTTAATTTTAACTACCAAATAGGCTCCCACTGCCCGTGGGACACTCCGTGTAATTCTGTCCCACAAAGTTATGCCCCTTTTAACTTACAAGCTGAATTAGACTCGAAATTAGGCTCCACGGAGTGCCTAGCAAATCCATGGCCAATTTTTTATGAACTAAAGCAAATTTCCTAAATTTTTATTCAATTTTGTAAATAAAATATCAAAAATAAGAGTCCGATTCATGCATTAAACTACAAAAAAATTATTTAATTTTAGATACTATAAATTAATTCTTAAAAAATAAATTATTTGGATTCACGCAAATTAACTACAAAAATATTAAAAAAGAAAATTTGTCGCTGCTTTATTTTGTTGAATAAATAAAACTACAAATATCTAATCTATTTTGATAGTCTTGGACTGAGCAAACTAATTTGAAAGTAAGTAGTTAATTTATGTATTTAATTTTTAATGGGATGAATAAGTGTTGCCGGTGGTGTAGTTGGTTGGTGTTTATCCTGTATTTTCCCCCCACCATGGTTCGAATCCGCTTGGGGGCAATTAATTATTTTTGACTTCCCATTATAAAATAAAATTTTTTTGACTATTTTTTAAATGTTTTTGGGGCAAAATTAATTTTTAAAATCAGTTTTTATTATTTTTTGTCTTTTAGAAGAAGAAATATTCCCGTAATTATGGACCATCATGCATTGGTGGAGGAATTGCCTGAAATTGAAAAGTTAACCCCTCAAGAACGCATTGCACTAGCTAGAGAACGCCGAGCTGAACAACTTAGACAAAATGCTGCCCGAGAAGCTCAGTTGCCTATGCCAGCACAGCGTCGGCCTCGGCTTCGATTTACTCCAGATGTTGCTTTACTTGAGGCTACAGTTAGGGGGGATACACAAGAAGGTTTGGTTTCTAATTTTTTGGGTATGGGCATTCATCTTAATTGAGCCAGAAAAATGCAAGAGTATTAAGTCTCAGTTAAATTTTTTTATTTTTTAGTTGAACGTCTTTTAATGGAGGGAGTCAACGCTGATTCGCACAATGAGGATGGATTGACACCTTTACATCAGGTTTAAAAAATTTAATCATTTTTTTAAATTTAATTTTTAGTGTGCAATCGATAACAATGAAAGAATTGTTCGCCTTTTGCTAAGGTACGGGGCTTGTGTCAACGCCAAAGATACGGAACTTTGGACACCTTTACATGCAGCAGCATGTTGTGCTTATATTGATATTGTTCGTTTACTTATTGCACAGTTAGTTTTTTTTTAATTTTTTTTGGGAGAATTCTAGAGAAAAATTTGGAAAAATCCCGTCATGCTTCCCATGATCCGCTTCAAACAAGCAATACATATGTCGGTTGAAAGAGGTCAATCGGAGTCTTATAACCCAAAGTTTACCTCGGACCTCAATTTTAAGTCAAGTTATGGTCTCATAAGGGTCAAAAAGTGTAGGGGGACCTAGTTGCTTTTTGGGTTGAAAAGTTCGAATATTCTATTCCTTCTGGTCATGTTTCGACCTCCGTAGTAAGGTTGTCGGATAGTTGGAAATCTTCGGATATCCGGCCTTTTTCGGATCCGGATCCGACAACCTTACTCCGTAGGGGATTTTCTATTTTTTTTATTAATTGTGTTCGATTAAACAACCTCCGTTTCATTCTATAAAAAAATATTTTTTCAGCAACGCAGATTTACTAGCAGTAAATGCAGATGGAAATATGCCCTATGATATTTGTGATGATGAGCAAACACTTGACCTTATTGAGTCTGAAATGGCTGCTAGAGGAATTACACAGGAAATGATTGATGAAAGGAGGCAACAGCCAGAAAGGGAAATGTTGAATGATATGAAAATTTTACATCAAAGAGGATTACCTTTGGACCAAAGAAATTCTATTGATAAATCTACCTTTGTAAGTTAACTTTTTTGGAGGGGGAATAAGGTATTGGGAGAGAGGCACTTGTCCTTTGTCCTATCAAGTTGTACAGTGATTTTCCGCTCTAGTCTAATTTTTCGTCTAGCTTTATGAATCCATTGGAAACTGTGAGGCCATTGAACTCATAAAGTTTTATTGGACTCATAGCTAGTCCAGAGCATGATTTACTTTGGTTTCAAATTTGGAGGTTTTTAAGATTTTTGGGGTTCGGGGCTATAATTAAGAGTCTTTTAGCTTATTTATAAATTCCAGAACTTACAAAAATCTCCTAGCTGTCCAAGGTTTATATAAGCTAACGGATAGTCCCAAATCAACTTGCCATAGGTCCGTAAAACCAGAGAAATCTAATGTGCATATTATCGGGCGCATGAACTGAGAAACCCCTAAAATTTGTATGAAAATGACAGAAAATTTGAAAAATAATTTAAAAAATTTTCTGTAGTTACACATAGCAGCAGCTAATGGTTATTATGATGTTGCAGCTTTCCTTCTTCGTTGTAATGTTTCTCCAGCTTTGAGAGATATCGATTTGTGGCAACCCATTCATGCAGCTGCTTCTTGGAATCAGCCAGACTTAATTGAACTTTTGTGTGAATATGGAGCTGATATAAATGCAAAAACTGGAGCGGGGGAAAGCCCTTTAGGTTTTTTTTCATTTTTTCGTTTTTGGTGATTTTAAAAAAAAACTTTGGGAAATTGTTAAACTGTCCGTTAGGTAAACTAGCGGTTTTATTAAAATATAGGTAACTTTTTGGAGTATAAATTGGGAGGGAATCATAAGTTATTGACTAAATACTTTGGCCTTTTTAATAATTTTAGCAGACTTGGTCAAAGATAATCCTCTATTATTCAGATCTCTATCCATTTTAAAATATTTCCAGTCGGGCCGAATATGTATACTCGTGGGGTCAATCCATCGACTATTAAGTCACAGTTGAGGAAAATCACTTCTTGGGTCTATAATCTTTTTTAAATAGTTAGACAATCAACAAAAGATCCTAAGGGTTCTCATCTGAATTCGACCGGTTAACGAATTCGTATCCTCGGAACTCCAGATATCTGTATTCATGGCCAAGCCTATTTTAACTATTTTTTGCTAATATTTTTTAATTTTTAAGAATTAACTGAAGACGAACCAACCCAACAAGTAATTAGAACAATAGCTCAAACTGAAGCTAGGAGGCGGCGAGGTCCAGGTGGTGGTTACTTTGGTGTTCGAGATTCTCGACGACAAAGCAGAAAGTTTATTTTTTAAAGAATTTTTCCTCATTTTAATGAATAAATTTAGAAGAAAAAAATTCGAATCACCCCAACAACCACCTTCAACATTAGAAAACCCTTTCTCTGCTAGAGGTGCAATTAGACGCCAATCATTGCGAGATCGAAGCGGGATGTCTTTAGCTCGTTTGGAGGCACAAAGAGAGGGTTCTGATTTAATTAGAAGTTATAATAGTAAAGAGGATCTTTCTTCGAATCCGGCGGTTTGTTTTTGTTTTTAATGGAGTACATGATACAGCGGTCTCTGTGGCTAGGACAAGTTGCCCGAAACTCGGAATTTGGTACTTATCCCTTATACCACACCCCCTCAAAGTAGTGTCCAAAATGTCATATATGGGGTAATAAAGGGTGCTGATCGCGATTATGGTGTTTATTTCTCAATATAAGAACCCCCTCACCTATAAATTGTCATGGTTCATAATGGTCAAACTTCAAGTTTGGACGCATTTAACTACCACAATGGCAGAAACGTTCAGTATGAAGCAAACCGCAATTTTGAAAAAATTTTGCAGCGTTTGATTCATCAGGACATCCCCCATTAGTGTGTCGTAATTATAGGGCATTTTTTATTTATTTTATTATTATGGGTGAACCATGACAATTATGAACCATGACAATTTATAGGTAAGGGGGTTCTTATATTGAGAAATAAACACCATAATCGTGATCAGCACCCTTTATTACCCCATATATGACATTTTGGACACTACTTTGAGGGGGTGTGGTATAAGGGATAAGTACCCGGAATTTTTTTGATCCAATGTCCGACCGTTATTTTCCTCGGCGTGTCTAAGACATGTGTGTAAAAGTTCTACAACATATTCTAAAAGGATTAGCATTAGATAGGATCCCAAATAGTGGTCCTTAGTTTAACACGTTTCGAACGATGCAAATTGATCCTAAAGTCAACCTATTTTTGATTTTTTATTTTAGCCTTGGACCAGAGATAGGCCAGCGTGAGAAAAAAAGTCGGGCCTAATTTTTGAGTGTTTTCAACATTTTTTCGGATCACGTTTCGGATTCCGTGTCGAAAAAAGTCTGAATTTTGGATCCCAGTCCATTGGTCCGCAAATGTCTTGTTCTCATTTTTAACATTAAATATTTTTTAAGGATGATTCTTTAACAGCCGGAAGTTCTTCATATCTTCACAACCCCACAGCAGCTACTAGCGCCTCCTCTTCAGCATTACACGGCGGAAACCCACACCAACAACAACGTCGTGAATCTCCCCCTAAACGTGCATTAATGGCCAGAAGTGCTTCACATCAAAAACAAAAACAACAAATGTCGCCAGATGAATGGCTGAAAAAATTAGAAGCAGATTCTGCTGGTTTTCGAGATAATGATGGGGAAGATGGAGAATTACATTCTGAACTTAAAGGAGGGCAAAGAGGAGGAAAGGGTGGTGGAGGAGGAGTGAGAGGACAACAAGGTTTAATTTTTAAAAATATTTTTTGAATTTTACAACGGTTCGCTTTAGGATATCCTCTTGTTGGGAAAAGATTGTACCTTACAAGGGCGTAGCAACACCGCTGGGGAAATTTTTTTGAACTTTGGAGCACAAGAAGCCAGATTTATTCTCCCCAGATTTTTTTATTTTATTTCTTCTCTCTACGCCCTCGGCACCTTATATTGAGTTGTATTTTGCATTGAGGGTATCGCTTGGACACTTCTCTACCCAATAGTCATTAAAATTTCGATCGCCCCAATTAGATTTGGCGAATTCTGAAAAATCCCCTGATATCAAAATTCAAAAATTTCCATATATCCGGACTATTTTTCGGATCCTTATATGTGGGTCCTCCAACACTAACTGCTGATTTCTAGTTGAAATACCCAAAAAAAATTTTTAAATCATATAAATTTATTTTTATTTTCCCAGAAATGAATGGCGGTCCAACAGCCACATTTGGGGTAGCTTCAAAACAACAATTAGCAATGGGTTCTGGACCTAATAGAAGGCGCAAACAAGGTTGTTGTTCTGTTTTGTGATTTTTCTTTAAATTTTTTCCAAGAAAGGCTCAACTTTTAAAAAGCTATTTAGTGTTTTTTTTCTTTCCAAAAAATGATAATTTACCTTTTGTGGTAAAATTGAACTTTGTTTCCTCCCTTTCTTTCCTCAAGGTATTAAAAATGATCTGATTTAAAAATTTTTGACCAACAATGGATATAAGTATCAGTTTTGCCTTTTTAGAACAATGACCCAGTACTGCGTATATGTGTACCATAACTTTGAGTGAGCAGGGTTTTTATCCTATTAAAACATTTTCGGAATAAAATGAATTCCATTGGAAATAGAAATAGCAGTGTACCCGAAAATAAAGATGTTTCTATGTTTATTGAGTCGGGACCCCGATTCCCAAAATTGGTAATTGTTTTTATGTCGGCAATATCCCTGTGGTTGTTAGGTTGTTGACTCATTTTAAGTCTGGCTATTTTAATATTTTAAGAAAGGAAAAAAGGAGGAGGATCGAAGTTCAAGTTTTACCCCTTTTTTGTTTTTTATTTTCAATTTTTGTTTGTATTTTTTTCACTTATTTTTTCTTTTAATTTTTTCACCAAAGATTTCTAATATTAGGGCAAGCTACCCTTTTTCTTGTTTTTAATAAACTTTTATATATTCTCAAACCGTCCATAACGAAATCAGTCATTTTTATATAACGTTCCCTCTAATAAATATTTTTTTAAATTGTGTATAAATAATATGGAAACATCATTTTATAATAATGTTATTTGTTTTTACAAGCGATAAAATTTATGGATTGGATACTTTTAAGACTAAATTGGTGCGAAAATTTTAGATCGGTAAGATCGCATTTGCAGGATCCTGTATCAGGATTGAGTTTTAAAATTTCATACAGGACAGGATCCTGCAGGATTAATCCTGAAAACTGAAAAAAGGCAGGATTTCGGACAGGATCCTGAAAAATCCTGTGCAGGGTCTTGTCCTGTGCCGATCTCTAGTTTAAATGTATACAAAAATTGGTGGGAAAATTTGGATATTGAACTGAAAATCCAAACTGAAACACTAGAAAGTTTTCCGTATTAATCTCTTAAGTAGAGATAGGATCGAACCGTTATTTCAAATAAAAATTTTGGTCATCGAGGTTGAGATTTTTTGAGATAGCAATGCTGATTCTAGTACACCCTCCCCCATCCAGTCCTAAAGTTTAGGTATATTCAAACCTCTTTTTTAAATACCCCTTTGGAGCTGAAAAAACGTACCTCAACCATTTTGTTTAAACGTTTCCTGAGGTAGAGATCGAGGGTATTTAGGAGATCTAGCTGGGTCTGGACCAAGGCCTGGGTTTTTCCTGTACCCAGAGTCCCGGCCCAGGCATTTTTTGACCTTTCTGGATTTTTCCTGGGCCCGGGTCTTCTTGAACTACAGGGCCAAGTCAATAAATCAAACCCTGAGTCTTTTCAAAAATCTCGATCTCTAGTATTTAGTGGTATATTTTATAAAAGGTCCGTTTATATATAAATTACAAATCCTTTTAAAAATCATCATTTTTTAATGCATTCTTCATAAAAACATTTAATGTCTTCGTTATAGATTCAGGCAATGTTGGAATTTCTTCATTTATATCCCCCTCGTCTTTATAAAATTTAATAAGTGAACCAAATGTGGGGAATCGTTGTTGAATTAATTTAGCCTTTTCCAAACTCATTCCTGGGCAGACTGTTAATTGACGTAGCCAACAATCAGAAATTGAGATTGGTTTGGGTTTTTTAGATTTTTCTTGAAGAGTTTCGAATGAAGGGCCGATTATCTAAAAGAAAGGAATTTTAATTTAAAAATAATATTGAAGCTGGGTTCCTACCATAATGTTATATAAGAAAATGAGGAACTTCCCAACATTTACTCGGTAGGGAAGTTTCTGAATTCATCTTTTCTTCTAAAAGAGAAGATGAACCAGTAGGAAGAACAGAACCCAGCCGAACCCAGTAGCACCGATAGGCGGTACATGGTTAGCAAGACCCTATCAAACTTTGGCTTTACTCCATCGGTATATTTTCTAAAAACCTCCAAAAAAGCCAAGAACAAGATTTGACTTTAGAACCGAAAAAACCCCCAGGAAAATTTCTGGACGTTCCTAATATAAAAAATACTAATTTTAAGACTCAACGATAAAAAATGGGCACGAACAAAACCTAAAAAAAATTCCTCATCTCTTTTCAAGATAAAACAGACCTAGTCATGGATACGGATACAGATAATACCAAAATGCCTGCGGATATCCGCCGTAAATATCCGGATACGGATACAAAAAATCAGTATCCGTGCCCAGGTCTGAAATAAATGACCACGAACTCCCAAGTCTGACCTCCCAGTCTCCCTTCCCCATATTTTTAAAAGTCAAAAAACCTCTTCTTTACAGCATTTCTCTTCTAATCGTTTTGTTAAAAATTGAAGAAATTTGGCCGTTCCTTGTTTATTCAAAGTTCGGTGAACCAAAAAATCGTTGTCTACACAAGTTGAAATAATTGCTTGTTCAAGAGAACGGTCACAAACATTTGTTGATCCTTCCACAATTAAAACTATATTGTTTATTCCACATTTTTGAAGACGAGACTTTTGTTCCAAATAACGAGGTTCACGAATACTTTTCTTTAACATAAAAAAATTTTTTTAATGATAAGGGAAGACTGGCAGGGAAAATAAGAAAAAATTTTTAGACCAATATACAGCGAGGACAGTGGTACCGCCGAGCTATAATAACTTCGTTCAAAATTATCGAATGCGGGACGTCTTGGTATGGTTCGATGCGCCTCGACGAGTTGAACCGAACCATAGTGATCCCCTTTAATCCCTCAGACTCACCTATTAAACTCGTAAAGGCAAAAAAATAAATAATTTGAGTTGATTATAAAGTTATAGGTCTTCAAAGTAAATAGGTCCTCAGGGTGTAGGTCTTGGGGGTGTAGGTCTTCAGGGGTGGACTCATCCAGTATACCAACCAAACTGGGTAAGGGAAGGGGGTTGGAGAAAGGAGAGCCTTAAATTGAAGAACATTGTTATTCTTTTTCGTTCAAAATAATTTTGATTCGAGTTTAATGACAGTCAGTTTTGGATTTTTAGATTGCCCTCAGGTTTTTTTATTCTAGATAAGATTTCAAAAACCATTTCAGAACCCCATTCAAAAACCTTTAATTCGGTTCCAAACCGACAACTCGAATTCAAAAAAGGTCGTTGGTTCGGAACAAAGCTCTAAGAGCTAGTCATTTCAAAATAACAAGAATTTGTGGGGCCCCCTATCGAAGGGTAACCAAAAAAAATTTTTTAAATACTAATAAGACAATTCATCCCAAAAATTTTAAGTCAGTGTTTCGGTACACAGCTCTAAAAGCTAGTCATTTCGAAAGAAATTCAAAAAAATTTGGGGGCTATCGAAGGGTACCAAAAAAATTTCTACGACAATTCATCCAAAAAAAAATTAAAAAGCAAACCTTCAAATCATCCCAAGTTTTTCTTTCAACAATATAATCCAAAACAATTTCATTTAACCTTCCAGTCTGCCAATCTTTCCATTGTAATATCCACAGATAATCCCCAACAGAAAGTTTACGACTTTCCCATTTAATTCCTCCACAAATTAAAAATTCTCCAACACTTTTTCCTTTAGCTCTATTTCCTTTTGAAATTTCTTCTCGATTATCTGATATTAAAATTATTGAACTTTCTACATTTTCTGAAGGAGAATAATAAAGTTGTTGTTGGTGGTGCTCCTCTGAAATACTTTCATCATCAGAATCCTTTTGATTGAGTTGATTGGAATTATTCGATAATGAATGAGAAACTGAAAAAATAGAGAATATTTAAAAAATCAATAATATTCGAAAAAAATTTTTTGGCCAAAGATTTGACTAAATCTCCAAATTTTGACAAAATAAATTGAAATTGGGATTGTTCACGACCGTCTTTTAAACCCGAAAATTTTGACATTTCTTGCCTAAAAGTAACCGTTTTTATCAAATTCTAATAACCAGAGTATTTTGAAATTGATTGATTTTTTAAAAAATTCTCCTTAAAAATTAGGATTAATCGAGGGGTACTTGGTTAAAAACCACTAGAGAACAATCCCAACTGAGAGCGAGTCGAAATCTTTATTTAGCACTAAAGTCACCAAATACGTAAAGGGACAAATTTGGAGACTCAAATAAGGATGGAGGCTAAATATTAATTAATTTAAAAAAAACCTTCAATTTTATCCATTTTTGTAGACGTTGTAGGTTCACAAAAATCATCATCATTCGAATTATTTTTTGTCAATAACAATTTTGCCGGTGATCTTTTTATTGGGGATGATTTGGGTTTTTCTTTAATATTTTTTGAATTTTTGTTGTGAATAAAAGGCAAAGAATTTCCTCTTTTTTTATTAAAAGCATTTGCTTCACTAGCCGTTTCTTCCAAAAATTTAAATGCTTGCCCAGGCTCCAATTCTTTTATTTGATTAATTGAAGGGGTAATGCCTGGGAATAAAACTTCACAAGCTCTTTGCCAGGCAGTATCCAAACGTGTGGCTATATCTTCGCCAATTCCTTGAAAAGAAAAAAATTCTTTTTAGTAGACGCTCACTATAAGACACCCCCAATATTAGACAGCAGTCAAACCTTCTCTATAAGAGACCTCCAATAGTAGATCCACCTCTATTTACCTCAAGTTACCTCCAAATTGGAGGTATCCAAATCCAATTACCTCCAAAAAATTTTTTAGTAGACGCTCACTATAAGAGACCCCCAATAATAGTCCAACCCCTCTATAATACACCCCCAATATTAGATCCACCTCTATTTAACAGACGTTTTTTAGAATCTGGTAAGACATAAAGCGGGAAAGTTATCTAAACCAAACCCTCTATTTAATGTACACCTAAATATAAGAGACAATTTTTTAACCTCAAGGGCATACCTATAAATGAGGTTAAAAAATAATTAAGTCAAAGGCAAGCGGAGTCGAACCAGTGAGGTCTAACTTGTTTCGATAGGATCCCCATCCCATCCAAATCACTGTCGGATCCCATTCCGACCTCCATCAAACCAGATCTAGCAAAAGATGTTTTGCCGGCTATCCACAAGGGAGAAGCCAGGTTACCAGAAACTCAGACTTTTCTACTCTAACCTCAACCTGAAAAAGATTTCTAAAACCCGACCTGAAACCCGACAAAACTTTTTTCTCAACTCGTTCAATCCCTACCCTTCACAAACTAAAATATATTATTTCAGCCCTCCCTCACCCAAATCCTATTCCTAAATTAACTTCAAAAATTATATTTAAAAAACCTCTAATTTTCCTCAATTCTCCATGTCCATGAACATCCAAAGGAAACAATTTTAAATTATTCAAAGCTTTTCTAACAACATAAGCATGGTTACGATCAGATATATTTTCTCTCCATTCATTCAATACTTTCTCATAAAATAATTTTTCTGGAAATTGAAGTGAAACTTTGACACGTCTTTTGTTGTTCAAATTGCTTCTTTTATTGTTATTGCTGTTGTTAGTGTTCATTAAATTGTTAAATATTTTCTAAATTTGTATTAAATTTATTAAAACTTTGGTGCTACGATTTTAACAAACGCGAACGGCAATTCCAGATATGTGCAACAAATAAAAAAACTTTTTCGGAAATCGTTCGGAAATGTGTCGCATTCCAGCAGACAGACTGTTACTTCAATAATGCTCTATTTTTAAAATTTGTCTTACATATCTGGAATTGTCGTCCAAGGATGCCGTTCGAGAGTGCCATAATTAAGGTTGGCAGATCCTGTGAATTTCTCTGATATCCGGAATGATATCTGCACTGAAATTTTCCGGACATCTGGGATATTTTTCGGATCCGTATATCGGGTCCAGATCTGTCAACCCTAGTCATAACACCCATTCAAACGAAAAAACAAATAATTTTAAACGATTAAAATAGAAATTGGTCTAAAACCAATAAAAAATCAAAAAAATATTCTTTTGCGAAAAAAAATTTTTTTTGCATTTATGAAAGGCAAAAAGATAAATATAGTAATTATACAAAAGCATATGAGCAAAATCGACCGGTAAACGGGGGATTTAAAAAAATATGTGTGTAGGTAGATAATAAATCCGGAAAGAAAACTTTTATGGAAGGGAAAAATAAAATTAAAGGAAATTTTTATTTTGGAGCAGGCAAGCAAGAAGTCAAACCTCGAACCTGCGACCTCATGGCAGTTATTGCTAAAAGCCTTAGCTTACCATTACCAGATCTCTACCGACTGAAATACCGGAGCTTCCGGTTTACCTTCTCCTCTAAAATACTAACTCATAGACCCTTGTAACTAGAGTAAACCTTTTTAGAGCATTTGGACCCTCCTGATCTAAAAAGAAGGTCCAAGGTCTAAAAACCCTTTGACTTCCTACCCTAAAACCCTTGGACTTTCCCTTCCTCCTTCCAAAATAAAAGTTTTCTTCTTTCGAATTTTACAAAATAAAGAGGTCGAAAACAGCAACAAAGACAAAGAAAAACCTAAATAAATATTTACTTCTCTTTCTTCGTTTCTAAAAATTAAAAATCGGATTCCTATTCCAGAGAGAAGTAAATATATAAATAAATAAAAAAACAATTTAAAATAAAAAAGAAAAAAAGCTAATTTAAATTGCTCCAGAAAAATGAGCATTTTTCGTTTAAAAATTAATTTTCCGATTTTAATCCATGAATACTACAAAAATGAATTCGAAGCGAAAACAAAGTAGGAACTTGAGTAGACCCCAAATTTGTTGATTTAACTGAAGAAGCTGGATAATAAAAAGGTGGAGAAGATTTTGTATTGTTGCCTCCTCCACCGCTATTTTGATTCGAAGAAGAATCGCTTCCTCCTCCCCCGCCTCCTCCAGGATGAGATCGTTTTAAAGGGGAACCAACTAATGCTGGGGTAATTATTGTTGTTGAATCATTACCACCGCTACAAGTTCCCCCACCTCCTCCTCCACCTCTGAATATTCCAAAACGTTCCAAAAGCTTTGTTTGTTGTTGTTGTCGAAGGAAAAGACTTTTGCCTGTTGACGTTTTGTAAATGTTTAAACCTTCGTTGACAACACTTTCTGGGGGTTTGTAATGAATGAAGAAGTGGAGAGGCTAAAAAAGCTTCCAAAAAATCATAAAAAAAATTTTCTCGTTACCTGATTGCTCCAACCCTTTTGTGTTTTGTCACAATTAAACAAGTCTGCAGCGCCCAATAAAAGTGCACTAGTACTAATACGGAGACGAACAACATTTGAGTGTCTATTTAAATTACAAGACAATTCGTCGATTGATATAGGACCATAAATACATTTTGCCTGTTAAAGTAAAAAAGTTTGATTATATAAAGAGGATCTCTATAAGATAAACCGTTGGGGATGGAAAATCGTACCTTATTATCGGGTGTATGATAAGTTGAGTTAAACATCTCTTAAACCCTTTTGTCAACTAAATTTAAAATCCGTATGTTAATTCGAAGTGTATCTAGAATTTATTAGATATAGCTTAAGTGAGTTTCATCGGCAGAAGATACCCCCAATGCAAAATAGACCTCTATTCTAGTTATTCTTATTAAAATTTGGTTGGTCAATGCATGGAGAATCTATCTAAGCGATACCCTCATTATAAAATTGGATTTTTCTATCCCCAAAGATGTAACTTATAGTAAGGTCTGTAGATAAAAATCCTTACATTTTCCTCAACAAAATTCTCAGGATTTTCTCCCAACAAAGAAAGAAGCATTTGTTTGTTATGTGAAGCAGAAAAACTGCCCGAACTGCTGCTAATCTTGGCAAATAATCTTTTGATTGCATCACTGTCTAAAAGCCAAATACTTAAAAATCCTCCAATTTGTGATTGAGAAGATGGAGAAGAATAATTGGTAGATCCCAAAGAAATTTCTATATGGCTAACAGGCATTATTGGCTAAAAATGGGGAAAGAAAAAATTGAAATTAGGTAAAAGTTAAAGAAATTAAAATTTTATGGAAGGAGCGCTCTTTGTACTGCTTGAACCAAGTATCTCAAATAACTACTCACGAAACTAGAATATGGTTTTCGGTTCGAGACCGAACCGAAGAACTGAGATTTTCGGTTCGGATTTTCAGTCGGCTTCCATAGAAAAATAAAAGGTAAGGGCTTCTATTAGAAAATTAACGGTACATAATGGAAATGGATAACGATTTGCATTCATTTTATTAAAAGAAGATTAAGATTCCTTCCTTAAAAACAAAACAAATTTTGTCAAGAATCAAGAACCAACTCGATCAAAAACAACCCAAAATAAAAATCTTGGGAGAAAATTACCCCATTATTTTCGAGAATATTTCAAAAAAAAATTTTTTTACCGGCATAGAAAATTCAAAAACCAAATTTTGATCCAAAATATTAGAAGCAGCTATAGGAAATGTAGTTTCTTCTATACGAGAAAATGTCCAAACAGTTCTTGTATTTTGCAATTTTGTTGTTGTTGTTTGTTGTTCCCCTCCACCTCCTCTTTTATCGTCAGACATTAAAGATGTTGACGAACAAGTAAAAGTGGAGGTTGCTGTTGTTGGACGTCTGGAACGCCGTTGGCGAGCAATTGTTGTATCAATCCAGTTTGAAGGAGCATGGACTTGAACTTCATTTGCTAGTAGGGTGTTCCAACTAGAACTAAAAAAAGAATCAGTTGGAGCTATAAAATAATCCCTTATAAGAACTAAAAAAGAATCGGTTGGAGCTATAAAATAATCCCTTAATAATCCCTTAACTCCAACCTCCAGAGGCACCCATACAAAACTATCTTAAATCGGACTATAAAGTATAGGTTTTATCATGTGTTTATCGGCACTAGTTATCGAAGAAAAAAGTAAAAGCAAGTCAATGGGCATCGGCTGCTAATTGTAAGTAATGTCCTAGCGGATTCGCCGCGTTTGGAAAGAAAGGGTCCAGGATCGAAGAACAGCACACCGACCCCAATCTTTCATAGTCGCGTCTCTTACAAAAAAACAGTGCTTTGGTTAGCCCATAACATCTCTATATTATACTAAAGTCCAATAAATGTAAAAAAACAAACGTTTCCATAAATGTTGAAGCAGTAGAACATTGAAAAGCAGAAGGCAAAGAAGCTGCCCCATGCAGTCTTGTTAACGACCACAAATTATCAAGTGAATCAAAAGATGAAAAAGTTTTATCATCAGCAGCAAGCATGCCATCCAAAGAAGAGGAAGAAGCTTCCGTGAGTTCATTTTGAAGTTGAAACTCGCCAATAGGAGATTTAGATGAAGCTGCTTTGAGCGCATTTGAAATCTCTTAAAAATTAAATTTTTTCATAGAATTATTTAAAAGTCAAAAGTAAGATTATTTGACTTATTATGATAGAAAATTAATTAAAATTATCAAAAAACAATTTTTAAAAAAAGGGATATGTCTAAAAAACACAAAAAAATAATTATAGAGAAGAGGGCATATCACGATTCAAACTCCTTGACGTTTATTGAGCTGGGAATCCGATTCCCAAAAATCAGTTATTTAATTTTTTTGTCGGCTGGATCCCTTAAGTATACCCTCGAAGGGCTTCATCTCCACTTGAAATTGGGTGAAACCAAAAGATTGATTTTGCAAAGGAGGGTGGAAAAATTAAGGAATTCTGACTTGTTGACCATATGAAAATAAAGGTCGAATCGACTTTCAGTTTTCCTACCCAAAAAATTTCTGTAAGCCCCTTCCCCTCGCAATTGTTCCCCTCAAATAATTGTTAGCAAAAAAATTAAAAAAATACCAAAGAAAATCTTTTCGTTTCTCTCATCGCCAATAACAGGAGGGAAAGGAAGCTTCACATCAAAACATAAAATTCGTCCTTTGCTAGTCAAAACCACAATTTGATCCAATTCTGATCGTCCCTCACTAGAACATAAAGCTATGTCAGAAGCAATCTGTCCATCTTCAGAATCTTTTGGATCAAAAATTGGCATAGAAAAACCGCTGTTTAAGTCGAGCAAGATGACTTCGCCACAAGAGAAACGCTAAAAAATACAAAAAATTCTCAATTTCAGATACGTTCTTTAAAAAAATTAGATTAGCTACTAGGTTGGGACTTTGCCTAAGTGAACCAAGGGGTCGGATTTCAGGGGTCGAATTTCCAAGGGGTCGGATTTCAGGGTTGGGGCAATAATGGGGTGTTCGTCAGAGTTTACTTAGGCGCTACGAACGCACATTTTTGGTCCCTATATGTTAAGTGTTGTGGTCGGAAAAAATTCACCTTAACGAACATACTTATCCCAACAACTTTTCTTTATTTCTGGAAGGAGGGGAGGGAGGAGGTCTCCAGCAGGGATGTGCCGAAACAAATTTTAAAAAGCGAAACACGAAAGACGAAAAGGCGAAACACCAAAAAAGTCGAAAACAAGGTAAAAGACGAAACGGCACGCCCCTGGTCTCCAGCATTGTCCCCAGCCCCCTGAATAGCCGATTTTACATGATACCTTTAATAACAAATTTTCCTACGTCATGGGTATTAAAAAGCGAGGGGTGACTATCAAAAAAATCTTACAACAACAGCTGATCCAAGAACTTGTTTATTTTCTTTATGTTTTGATGTTCGATTATGTCCTTTATTGTCTTCATTCAATTTCTGTTGTCTATAAATTCCAAAATAGTCAATTGAAAGAAGTAAAATTTGCGCAATCTTTTTTAGGTTTTGAAAGAAATATTTACGCAAACAAATTTCCTTTAAAAAAAAATTTTTTAGGATTTAATAAAAAATTTTTAAAAATACTTGTAACATGTGAACAACTTCCATTCGCGAATAAATTACTATTGAGGAAGAATTGTCTGTAAGAGCACACCCATCATTAACAGAGTTTACACCCAAAACAACATAGCCATCTGGATTTTCAGTAGCAACAATGTGGTCAATCTAAAAACGAATAAAATTTTTTAGTTAAAGATTAAAAAAAACACAGCTAGATCTGACAGGAGCTCACTCCGTCGCATTAACTATGTAATTTTGCTTAAAACCTTGGAATCCAGAACAGAGACAGATAAGGTATGAAACGGGGGTTGAGAAAAACAGTCGGGTGGAGCTTCGGATCGAGTTTCCAAAATTTTCTTAAGATTTGGTAAGATCCCATTATTAAAACAAAGAGCGAAGTATACTCTTGGGGATTGCCCAGTTTCCGCTCCAAGGGACATAAAAAATTTGTTGGGGATTGGCCAGTTCCCGCTCAAAGGATATAAATAAAATTATTCTTAATAAAGCACCCAAAAGTTAAAGAAAAAGTTTTCTTACCCGAAAACTGCTAGAGTCCAACTCATCAGGAAGTCTAAAACATTGCATAATAATTGTACTAACATCATGTTGTTCGTAAAGAATGCTAACCTAAATAAAGAAAATCTCAAAAATTTCATTATTTTTTAGAAACCTTATTTTCAGAACTCAAAGATTGTTGTAATGGAGCATCAAAATAACTTGAATCGACGTGATTTGTATTGTCAATTTTTTCTGTATCGCTAACATTTTCATTGGGTTTAAGCTGGGAATCAATTATGTATTTAGCTAAAGCTGGTTTTTTATATGGGTATTCGGAATTGAGAAATTCGGCAAGTTCAGCACTAAAAGCTGCCGTTTTTTCTTGAAGTTTTTTAGTTTCTGCTACTGAAATTGAAATAAATAGCTTTATAAAAAGTTGGAGAGATCGATTACATATGGCAAAAACCAGAAGTTTAAAAAAGGAAAGGGGTCTTTACTGAAATCTAAATGTCAAAGTTTGGGTTAGACCCCCCTTCAGACGCTGTATTAAGAATAGGGTTGTTGGGCCCATCCGGCCCGGTCCGAAGGATCGAGTCGGACATTAAATTTTGGCCCGAAAAAGACTCGGTCGAGCCGGCATGATAAAATTGAGGCCCGAAAAAATGACTCGAACGTCGGCTCGACTCGAAAACCCCAACCCTAATTAAGGAAAATGAATATCATTAAACGTCGCATCAGATCGGGCCCTTTCCAAGGCAAAAAGCTCAATGATAAAACAATTGTTATCAAACCAAACCTTTTTATAAACCAACCAAAAAACTTACATAAAACTGCAGTTTCCTGTGAAAAATAGTCTTGATTCCTTTCCTCATTTAAATCCTCAATAATACTTTGTTCCATTGGTTCTTCATCTTTATTATTATTTTTAGATTCTTCCATATCAATTGACTGTTTTTGTTGTTGTTCACAATCAGGAATTAAAGTTTCAGCCAAATGGTAAACTAGCAAAAAGGGGCAACGAGCAGCATTTTTTGTGTTACTAGCAATAAATTGATCACCGCCACCAACAGTTAAGGAGTTTATAACATTCATGGCATTAATTTCTTCTGTCATACAAGTTCGATTATTCGATTGGATTTTTGTCTTTAGAAAAAAAATATTTGTTGTTGATATAATTAAGGGAATGCAGACATATCAGGATGCAGACATTGGGATATTTAAATGAATTAATAATTACTCTACGGGTTTTGAGACATACGGCCAATGGGTCTTGGCTATTAGATTGCCCTAACGACTAGGACCCATCGTTTACTTTGACTTAGTGACGCTCGGGTATCCCAATCCCGAGGTCATTTCCCGACCCGACTCCCGTTTCCCGGGTTTTTTCTTCTCCCGAGCATCACTACTGTGACTGCAAATTTGATAAATTTTTTAGTACCATTCGATAAAGGACCCTCGATTCACTATTGTTGATTTGGGTTTTCTAGCAAAATTAGTTTGGGCCAAGTTATGGCCGTTCAAAGTTAGTCCCAGTAAACGTGGTTCCTAATGACGAAAAAATTTATGTTTCTAATCAAAATAAACACACAAGGGGTTATTCTTATCACAGACATCCCGATATGTCCGCACACCATAATAATTAACAAAAAAGAAACCTCATCAACAGAAATTCCAACAAAAAGGACAGCAGTGATTTTGCTTGAATTAGAATTCATTTCAACGTTACAATCCATTGCATCGGTCGAATCCCCTAATAGATGCTGTCTAGAATCTTCACGATTATCACTAGGATCGTTTCCAACGCCTGCCGAACAGATTGCTGTGATCTTAAAAAAAAAATTTTTTGTAAACAAAAAACCCTTGCAAAAAAACCTTAACAATTCGATTATCAAAATTTTCAGGAGAAATGGATACATGAGGACTTGGTTGATGTTGTTTCAATTCTTCATCTTCTTGGTCTTCAATTAATCCAGGAGAGACCATTTCTTCTTCTCTTTCGTCCTCAAAAGCTTCTTCAGCAATATTTTGGTCAAGTAAAAGAATACGTTCCAAAGGTTGTTGTTGCTGTTCTATAGTCATTACTGTTGGCTCATCGCTCCAAGTTACTCGTCTTTGTTGAGCAGCAGCAACAATTACATTTGTAAGAGTTTCAATTGGAGGAAGAGACTGTGGAGGTGCCGGTACATTTGGAGGTTTAAGTCCAATGGCATTGGAAAGAAAAGGGTCGAAAGTGTCAACAATTAAAGTATTAACAGCCTAGAATTTAAAAAATTTTAAAGAAAATAAAAATGATAATAATTCAGCTTATGCCCAGAGGATTCTTTCTTTCCCAAAATTCATTCTATTTGCCATTGACCCAAAAGGACATAGATTTTAGCTAGGATTTGAGCGAAGAGGTCTAACAATAAGCTAGCTTAAAGCAAAACTGAATCAAAATCCTTTTCTGGTTGATAGGATGTAAAAGACAAATAAAGAGAACTTATTAAAATGAGCCCATAAGAAACGGGCCCAAATCTGGGGCTTTTTTCTTTTACACTACCGATGGGGTTTTACGGGTAAACCCCTAAAAACGGATCAAAATAACAAGATTTCCGTGGTATAGGATCCAAAAACCCCTACTCGTTCCCGGGATCCGAACTCTAACATAAACCCACATACATATTATCAAAAAATAACAACCTGTGCAACTTTATCCAAATGTATAAGATTGATTTGCGGTTTAAGATTCAAAGGATCAGCAAAAGCAAACCATAAAGACTTTGTTGTCATCGTTCCAATAATTAAATTTTCACAATTATTTTCTATAGTAGATTTTTGTTGAGATTCAACTTCGTCATTCCATTTTAATGGAGCCAAACTTGACATTGTAGCAGCGATAGGAATGTTAGTGGAAGAGAGTGGAGCAGTCAAAAATTTGCAAGAGGGAGAGTGTCTCTCGTGTTCCTGACTGTTTTTTGATTTTAAAAAAATTTGAAAAAAAAATTCAAAAAAAATACTAAGGGTCATCATCCTGTTCCCAGCTAATAAGGCAAATAGAGCAGGCAAAGCACATTACTTTATCATCACCATCACCGCTAGGTTGAAGATAAAATCCAGCTTCAGACATTCTGGACGAGGATGTATATCTAAAAGAAATTTTTTATTTAATTTTCTTCGAGCAAAGAAATTTGTTTTTATGATTGCCATAAGTAAGGGTTGACAGTTCTTAAGAAATCTCCGAAACTCATTAAACAAAAAATCTTCGCTTCGTCAGTTCTGTTTTAAACCTACAACGCAAAAGGGTGTCGCGACTAACTAGTCAGCGATAGGAAAGAAAAATGTAAAGAGCAAGGAAATGCGCAGCGGCTGAAGATAACAACAGCAAATTTGCAGCAGCCGATGGGTGGTTGGATGGCCAGACAGATTAAGCCGCAGTTCCGAAAAAAGGAGCCCTGGATCGAAGGACAGCAGTCCAACCCAATTTTTCATACGGGCTTTGAAAAAATTTTAAACAGAAAAATGAAAACAATACAGAAGCGCTATTATCTAAGCCCGATTACCTCTACCTAAACTAAATTTTAGGAAAATTTTATAAAAAATTCTTTTCTATGTTTCCCAAAATGTCTCTAAAAACAATTAAAATCAAATTCCAAAAATTCTCTTACTTAAAGTCTTTATGAGGCCATCGGTAGAAAGAAAGACGTCTAGCAGATTCAACATTCATCACATCTTTAGATATTGAAGAAGTAACATGCATTAAATCACCAACTTCTTCTGTCCTAAATTTTCCAGAAAGACGACCGTCAAAGGGCGAATAAGGTTTAAGTGGACGAAGCAAAAGCTTAAAAAAAAATTTTTTTTAAATTTAAAAAAATACAAAAAAATTACTCGAAGCCGTTCTAGCAACAAATAAGCATAAGAAAATGAAGCAAAATCATTGTTTAAAGGTGGACGTTTCCTATCTGCAGCAATTAAAACATTCAATTCAACAAACATTTGCATAATATTCATGTCAATAACAGCTGCTGCAAAGTCCTGAAAAAATAAAAAAAAATGTTTTAGGAGCAAGTAGCCTTGGATAACAGTTTTTAGAAAATCCCATCTTTTCCTTAAATGAAAAAGGAGGGAATTTAATTCTCGCTTAAAATAATCAATAAAATGTTTAGGGGTTGCTTTTTCAATTCCACCCTACTACATAAGCGGCACAGGACCGGATCCGGCCGGATTTTGTGGAGTTCGGGTCCCAAATGCGCGTTTTGAGGCTTACTTCTGGACCTGATTAACCGGAAGAATCCGGCCAGATCCGATGCAGCCCTAGTTACAAATTCAAATCCAAATATGGAAATTCAAATTTGAACTCTAAATTAAAGAAAAAAAAATTTAAAACCCAACCGATTTTCTACTTTCAGTACTTCTCTGATTCAAAGCCATAAGGAATTTTTTCATCTCCGGCGCCCGTTGCAAATCCTGTGAGGAAAGAAAGCAACGCCAAATCATCTCTTCTCCGACTGCAAATTCAACAGGGAAAACATCTTCTAAATCGACAACTCTAGTAAGCATATTAGCCATATGGAATTGCCCATTATATTCACGACGGGCACACACTAATTGTTCGTCTAGAGCAATAATTGACCCAAAAAATTGATTGTAGGCAAGCTAAATTTGGAAATAAAAATTTAAAAACCGAGTTTTGCTTCTTGTTAAGACGACTACCACTTTTGAGATAACGTCAAATTTAGATAAAAATTATGGGCAATAAAATTTCTGACTAGATTCCCTGGCCATGACTTAACTTGAGAATGCATTCTGATTTTCAATATTTGTTTAATGTCCCATAACATTTTTAGTATTCGAGACAGGTCTTGGACACTCCCCAAGCTTACTTAATGTTAATGTTATAAATTTCACATTCAAAGAACCCTTCTTTATAAATAAAAAATTATCACAAACTTGCGTAGACCTCCTACACTACCAAATAATGAGGGTCAGGGTTTGTGGATACTGGGAAATTTATGGATACAATATTCCAATCAAAATCTCTGGTCATCCACATTTTTCGGACCAGATATCCAGATCCATAGGATCAATTGTAGAACCCAAAACAAACATTTTCGAACCCTAGGAAAAAATAAACAACTTCAAACGACCCCTACATTTCCACAGAACACATTTTCTAAACCTAACCCAAAAAAAAACAAACACCAAACCTTAACATGTCTTTTATAGTCAGCAATAGTGCAAGTAGACCCATCAATCCTTTCATCAATTTTCTTAACTTTTCCAGATTTTAGAAGTACAAGAAAATTTCCAATAGCATCCAAAGGTATAACTTGTTGCGCAACATCCTCTTCTTCACAATTTAGTTGGGAACGAATACTTGAAAAAAATTCAAAATTTATTTAAAAACAAAAAAAATACTCTGTGGTACACGAAACAGCAGGCAAGCTATTAGCAAAAATATTGGTATCATTGGATGATTTTGAATTCATTTAGTATTTTTAAGTCTTGTCTGAAATTTGAAAAAAAATGTTAAATTTAATAAAGGACTAAATTAGAGGTCGGTAAAAAATTTTTTTAATGTTCGAAGGTGGCCATATCTAGCTCGCGTTCCCTCCCAAGTAAAATCGCAGCGTTCCCGGGATCCTCTAACTGGAGTTTTTTCAAAATGCCGTGAGGGTGTGGGGGATCCCGCCGGATTAATCCCTTAAATCCTTGTAAATCTCGGTAATCCCGTTTGGCGTTTAAAACCCCGAGATTCCAGGACAGGATCACTTAAAATCCCCCTCGGGCCCCTCTCATACTGACCTCTAAATTGAATTAGAAAAAGAAAAAGTGACTAAAAAATAAGGAAATGAGTCATCCAAATATACATCGCCAAAGAAACTAAGTCGGACAACAATGAAAAAATTAAAAAAATCTATCAAAAAGAAACAACAGCTTTTTAACGCAAAAGTGCTAATTCCAAACAAATACCGAGGACAAAAAACTTGGTAATGTCTATTTAGGCGCAAAGGCTTGAAAATTTTTCTATTTTAAATGAGTCTGCGCCCAAGTGGCCCAAAACCTCTTGGTCGGTTGAGCGTTGCCCGGCGAGAGCGGGCAATGAAGCCAAGCCAGTTAAGTGTAGCCGATTGAGTGTAAGAGTCGGTTGAGTGCCTGTGAAAGGGGATTAGTTGCGGAGACAGTGAACGTAAGTTCCCGGAACATCCCACATCAGTCCCGCCATTTCAGTCCCGCCGTTTCAGTCCCGCCATTTCAGTCCTGCCATTTCAGTCCCGTGCCATTTCAGTCCCAGCCATTTCAGTCCCGCCGTTTCAGTCCCCCCTATATGGGGACGTTTCAGTCCCCATGCGAAAAAATAAATAAAAATTCTTTAAAAATAAGAAAATGAAATAGAAAATAATCATTTTATCACGCAAAGAACATCTTAAAAGCTGCCGAGTCTTAATTCTAGGCTTTTCTTGGGGTTTTTCTGGCTTAGGGTGAAGTTTTGGTCTCGACTTTTTTTCTCCAAGCAACAAAATTTTTTAAAAAATGAGTCAAATAAACAAAAATTTATCAAAAAAAAATAAATAGAAGTCATTGCCACGTTTCACTTATTAGATTTGTGGCCCTAGAGAGGGCCGTTTGGGTTAGGTTGTTGAAGGCTGTGCCTGATGTCTTAGCAAATCCCCGTCAGCAGAATCACCTCAGCAGCAATCTGCTCGACACACATAAAAACAATTCCAGGACTGGATTGCCTTGAATTAAAAAACTTAAAAATATGCTCCCCTAAAAATATGCTATAGCTCCCTCTTGAAATGGGGTGAATAAAAAAAATTCAAAAAGCTAAAAAATAAACCATGTGTCAGTAGTAGAAACATCTCCATTCAGCGTAGAATTCTCGCAGTCCGGAATTTTAAAAAAATTGAAGAAATTTAAGAATTTTAAAAAATTAAAAAATTTTTTGATTTTCCATTAGAAATTATTTTTTTCGTTACTAATTGTTGTTGGTTATTGCTAATTGTTGTTGTAGACCACCTAAAGAACTTAGAAAATGTTTAAAACAAAAAAATAAACAATAACAATCATTGGTACAACAATAAAAATCATTGGGGACTGAAACGTCCCCATATAGGGGGGACTGTAACGGCGGGACTGAAATGGCTGGGACTGAAATGGCACGGGACTGAAATGGCAGGACTGAAATGGCGGGACTGAAACGGCGGGACTGAAATGGCGGGACTGATATGTCCCCTACCGTAAGTTCCGGCTGGATATGACATGTTTGGTATAAAATTTAATAAAATGAAAAATTATTGAAGTTTATCAGTTTGTCTTTTTATTAACACACTTCTTGAGTCAAGAATCAAGATTATGCTTATTCAACGTTTTTCCTAATTTTTAAAGTAAATCTTAAATATTGAGGCAGTACAGAGCCTGTCAACTAGATAATAAGACGTGTTTATAACGGCGCACTGTGGATTCGTCCCACTCGGTTTCGTCCCATTGAACAAAAAGCGCGAGAACGTCCCACTGTACAAAAAGTGCTGATTCGTCCCACTCAATTTCGTCCCAACGCGGTTTCGTCCCATAGGGTAAAAAGCGCGGGTTCGTTGTATTCTATGGGACGAATCCGAGGGGGACGAACCCGCGCTAGCGCGACACCGAGTGCAAACGTTTATAACAGAATTATACACATTCTTGTAAATTCTTAGGACCCATAAACTTTCTATGGACTACATACCAGTCTCATGCCGTATTTTTTTATTTTATCGGAAAACAAAAATATTTTTAAAAATATTTATCGAACCGTCAAACAAAACAAGAAATAATTTTTTTGATATAAAAATTTATGCATGATTATGCTTGATAAAGTTATAAAAAATATTTTTTGATGTGACTGCTTAATTAAATTAAAAATTGTGGGGGCACTTTAAATTTTTAAAGTGAACAGAAGCCCTATATTTTTTTAAAATAAAAAATTCTGAAGGAAAAAAAAAGTTAAAACTAAATCGGAAAATTTTTTGATTCATTTAAAGACAATTAAATTTTTTTTAATTAAATTTACACAGAAATAAGATATACAATATATAATTGTCAGGCAACAATGTAAAATAAGCACAGAATTAAAAAATACATTCGAACCTCACTTTTAATTACCCCTCTCAATACCCTTCTATTTAATATATAGCTTTTAAAATTCGGTAGACCATTGGGTGGGGTAGCTGCTTAAAAGATACCCTCTTAGCTAAGACTTCATTATAAGATACCCTCTAGTTAAGATACCCTCTAGCTACGATACACACACTATTATATAAGCCTTGTGTACGCCAATTTAGAGTGCAAAATTTATTAATAAGAAAAAACCCAACATCGTGTTGAATGGTGGCACAATCGGTTGTGTTTCGACCTGGACTCTCATTTTATATGTTTGTTGAGAAAACACATCAATAATGTCAATAAACAGTGCGGACACAACAAGGTACCCCTCTATATAATGTACACCTCATTAAAAGACACCTACTAGTTAAGGAAACCTCACTCCCTATAACCCCCTCTCAATGTACCCCTCAATATAAGATACCCTCTATTTAATGTACATCTCATTATAAGAACCATTTTTCCAACCTCAAAGGGAGTATCTAAAAAGGAGGTTTGACTGTTTAATATATAATTTTAAAAATCAACAAAAATTATTTTTAACTTTTAAAAACACCTTTTGAGCATTAAAACTTTTCATTTTCTCTAAATTGTTTGAGTCCCCAAACAAGCTTCTCCCAAACAATTACAATCTGATGTGGAATGTTTTCTTTGTAAATTTCGCCTTTGCCTTTGAAGTTGAATAAATTTTTTGGTTTCATTGAAAAAGAAAACTGTTGAAGAGAGAAGTAGAAGAAATAATAAATCTGTAAAAAAGCAAATAAAATTTAGGATTAGAAATTAAGAAATTGAAAAGGATTAAAGCTACAACCAGGTATATTCAATAAGGTTGAATAAGGGATTCTGAGAAATCCCAGGATATCCGGATCCGATATCTGAACAAAAATTTTCGGATATCTGGTTCTCCTCTGTCGGAATATCCGAATCCTCCAACCCGCATGTCTACGGATGTTCATAACTCCGAGTTCCAGGTCAAGGTCAGCAAGATTAAAGCTGGCTTATATTACCAGAATTGAATTTTAACCAAACGTAAGACGCTAAAAATGCCGACTAGCAAAAACGCGAATGCTAAAACACCCGGTTAGCAAATGTTTTTACATAGTTACTTACAAAATTTTGCCGAAAAATATGGCTCATAGCCCTAAAATGCTTTCCCCCCAAAAATTATCTCTCAGACTTTTTTAAATTTAATATAAAATACCAAAAATAGTGAGTGCTTCTGTTTGAAAAATATGTTGCAAAGGTTTAAAGTAAATAACCGCCAATTGACATAAAAGAGAGCCAACTAATGCAAGGCAAAACATTCGATTTCTTAAAAAATTTTATTTAATTAAAAAAATTATTCTTCAAAAAAATACCCAAAAAGTCCAATTTCCCATATCATTTTTCGACTACTTCGACAACTCAAAGCATTCCACATATCAAAAAGAACAAAACAAGTAAATGTCATAGTTGTATCACGAGGAGTTATTTTATTATCTGCTGCCATCTAAAAATAATAATTTTTAATATTAAAATGCCGTATTTGCTCTAATTGAGCGACAGTCTTCAGTTGAACGGCCGTCTCCATTAGAGCGGCCCTTTGAGACAAGATTGAAAAATAGAGCGGCCGGCCGCTCAATTAGAGAAAATACGGTACATGTTTACTTTTTAATCAAGGACTGGACTGTTTCAGCAATATGAGGGGTTAGGGCCAAGAATTTTTCTTAACTACAAGAATGCCACGGTTTATTAGAAGTCTAATACCCAAAACCCGGTCAATTTTTCAACCCGAAATCCTAACTTCTAAGTAAGACCATGACATCATTGACACAGACACACTCTTGTGATACTCACAATTAGAGCAGGGATTGAGTTCTTCACGAATTAGAAATAGGAAGATTGATCAAAATAAAACTAGTAGAAAAAAAGCGACAGTGGAAGGGTCAAAAAAGTGAAATTTTGAGGAAAATGGAAAAAAGGGACCTTAGACCGGGTAATGAGATTGTCAACCACCTCCATCCCCAGTCTAGGATTTTGCCCAAACAATTTAATACAGGTCAAGAACAATATAAAAAAAATTTAAAATAAAAAAACCTCTTTATAAAATACAAAAAGTGTTCCAGATATAATTATTGTTGCAGAAGATATTATGCTAATAATGAGTGATCGGTTGATTAACGGCTCTCGGACATTACGTGGTGGCTGTTTAATTATGTCAGCATCAACATTTTCAACACCAAGGCTTTGGGCTTAATTTTAAAGAATTAATTCTGAAAAAATAATCAAAATTGAAGTAAAATATTTATGTTTTAACGAAAAGGTATCAAAAATGAACAAGGGCTTTTCCAGAAGGTCGAATTCAGTAAGGAGGGCAAAAATGGGACGTGGCCAAAATTTTGGCGTTTACTTTAATGGTCCGAACGTAATTTTTTGTACATCGATTTTTGTTTCAGCGCCGCAGGCGAAAATTTTGGGGGCTGTAGGCGTAAAAAATACACGTTTCCTATTCTTTCCCTCCTAAATTTTTTTCGTTTTCCCCATTTTAGGGGGGGGGGGGCTATAGCCTCAAAACCCCCTGGCTACGCCCTTAAAAATAAGCATAAAATTAAGTTAAAAAAACCTGGAGGTCCATCCATAATTATATTAATCCAAAGAATCTGCATTGCATTAAGCGGATTTTCAAAATGAAAAATTGTAGAAATTGCAATGAGTGATAATGCTGCAACACTTCTACAAAAAAAAAATAAAAAATTATTTTAACTTCCCTCCACCCCTCCCCCCTCACTTACGTGCTCAATTGAAATTTTACAAAATTTGTAATATTATGATATATTCCCTTTCCTTCTTCAATTGCTGCTTTTATTGTACTAAAATCATCATTTATTAAAACCATATCAGCAGCTTCTTTACAAACATCAGTTCCTGATTCTCCCATAGCAACTGGAAAAAATAAAAAATTCTAGAAAAAATTTTAGAAAAATTAAAGGCTGGGAAGAAAAGGAAGCGAAGTCTGAAATTATCCCTCTAGTCGCCCCCAATCGCCATCCTAATTTAAAAGGAACTCTGAGTCCATAACTTAAATTCATTTCAAAATAGACCCGCTTAGACGCCTTTCCCACTAAATTTTCAAAAACTTATCCCAAGTTCTAAATCGACCCAAATTACTGGCCAGCAAGGGAGTATCCAGGGAGCCTATTTTGGGAGCTATGGGGTGCACGTCAAAATTTTGGCACTCCAAACGCAATTCCCCTAGATACGCCCCCCTTGCTGGCCATCTGATTGTGAAAGGTATAATTTACATAGATGTTCAACTCCTAGTTCTCCTGGACGTGATCCTAATTCTAAGGAAACCTTGCCCCTTAATTCTAATTAAATCATGTTCACATTACATAACTAAATTCTAAAGAAACCTCCAATATCAGATTTTTTAAGAGCAACAGCATCATTTACCCCATCCCCAGTCATTGCCACAACTTCTCCAATATTTTGAAGGGCTTTAACAATTCGTAACTTATGTCTAGGAGAAGCTCTATAAAATATTGTAACACTTTGAATAAGTTGCTCCAATTCTGAATCTTTTAAATCATCAATTTGAGGACCAGAAAGGCAATTATCGTTCTGCTTGTGAAGTCCAAGACGAATACCTGAAAAGGTTTAAGTAATATTATTAATTTTAGTAGGCTAACAAGAGGAGAAAAACATAATAATAATGTCTCTTCAATTGAATACCTTTTAGGTGAAAAAATGGCGCAGCCTTAATTAAACAAAACTCAAATATAAACTTTTCCTTATTGTCACTAAGAATCACGGCTAATCAGAGTTAAAACTTCGAGCAAGATTAATTTCGAAAAACAAAAGAAAAGCAGCCTTCTATAAGAACAATTTTTATAAAATAACCCTTTCTATTAGAACAAAGGCGCCCAATATAGCACTCCTAAATCAAACAGCGGGCTACGCACATGTAGTATAGTAGGTATATTACTGACACAAAAAGTAACAGAACTCAAAAAGAATCGAAGTCAAAAAATACCAATGCTTGTAGCAGTTTCCAGCCCATCCCCAGTCACCATTTTTACAGAAACTCCAGCTGACTGAACAATTTCTATTGATTGACGACATCCAGGTCTAGGAGGATCCAATATTCCAACAAGTCCAGCATAATAAAGAGAACGCATATCTGAACCTCTAGCCATTCCAATTACTAGAAATTTTGATTAAAAAATTTTTACCAAAGAAAACCTCGAAGTCCAGATTGACCCAAGCCACTAGCTGTTTGAATTATTTGATCATACTTCTCTCTAGTCATTAACATTTTTATATTTCCATTTTCTAAATAGCCAATACAGATATCTAGAATTCTGTCAATTGCTCCTTTTACCAATGTTTCAGCTTCGCCTGGCTAAAATTTTTTTTATTAATATTTATATAAAAAGAAGTTAGAGGTAATTTCAGGACATTTTAAAGTTTTTAGACAAGTTCTCTCCAATTGTCGTACTTTATTCTTTTATACTTTATATACTACTACGAGTCAAGGTATAGGAGAGAAATTTCTCTCATTTATAGAGGAGTCTCAAGCGATCCGAATTTTCGCAAACGTTAAAGCCTATAACTTTTTAGTTTCATATTCCTAGGAAAAAAAGCCAAAAATTTTCTAGAGTAAATCGATGATGCTCTATCGAATGGTACCAAAAAGTACAAAGTTTTGACTGACAGTTCGGGAGGTTCCCTCGTCAGGCAAGTATCCAAGAGAAAGTGTCAGGCACATATCCATGAGACCCTTCTGAATAGAGGGGGTCTTATTGGCTGTTGTTTCCTAAGAACCCCCTCCCCATCTCGTTCAGAAAATTTTTCGTAGTTACGTCCCTTCAAACACTCATGTTTATATTAATTTACCACGGAAAAAGAGAGGGCATTTTATTTTCTTTCTTTAAGAAACAACTTTTGACAAACCTTATTTAATTGTTCTACTTGAACAGCCATCCATTTACTATCAGAAGTGAAAGGAATTTCATGAAGACGTCGAATATTATTGCATAAAGTATCCATATTTGTCTAAATTTTGAAATTAAAATTTTATTTCAACTTCAAAATATTTTCTTACTTTCATCGCCAAAACCATTAAAGCTCCTTCTGTTGGTTGTCCAATAACTGTCCCATTTGCCAATTGTGCATTGTTACAAATACAGCCAATTTCGATAACACAAGCAATGGAAGGGTGACGTTCACTTCCAGAAACTAATTCTCCGTTTTGCAGACGACAATCTCCATCTGAAGGGTCATAACCAGTACCCGTTACCTTGAAAATTTATAAATTTTAAGGTTCCTTTACCTTTATGCTAACAAAAGTTAGCAAGTTTTATCTGCAAGTCATACTAATTTATCATGAAAGACGATTATTGAGCCAATTTCAATGACACAAGCTATAGAAGGCAATTAGCTTCGGTTGGAAAAAAGGGCCAATTTTAGCGCCTTATATAAAGCGAGAGAGACCAGGCAAAATTTTTTCATAAAATTTTCAGTTTAAATTCTCGGCCAAAGATTTGGAAAAGTCTTCTTTCCCCTTCCTTATATTTTAATAAATATATTTGTTAAAAAGAGGGTTTTATTGTGAAGGTATTTTGGCGCCTCCCATGAATTGTACCACCAACTCTAGAGGCCCAACGCCATCAGTGTCGGTTGGAGAAAAAGGATTTATTAAAGAATATTCTGCTAAATAATTCTTAAAATATTCTAAAAACCCGTCGACACCCTTCTAAAACCCTAATTTTTCTTTTTATAAATGGTCAAAAACGGTCAAAATACGGACAAAAATTGTGGACTTTTTAAACAGAAAAAAATTAAATATTAAAAAAACCTCAGCCTGACAATCATCTGCTGCAATAACAACACAAGCAGTCATCATATTTTTTGTGAGAGTTCCAGTTTTGTCAGAACAAATAACCGTTACACATCCAAGGGTTTCCACAGCTGACAATTTTTTAACTACAGCATTTCGATTTCCCATCCTCATAACACCAATAGCTAAAGTAACTGCAACAACAATTGGAAGACCTTCAGGAATTGCAGCAACAGCAAGACTAGAAAACAGAGAAAATTTATGTTAAAAAATAAAAAAAGAAGATCGCTTCTTTTCCCTTATGCATACAAAAGCCGCAAGTTTTAGAATCACGTTATACCCAATGATTGGGAAGTTAAAATTTGCTCCTAATAGTACTTACAATTAGTACATACCTTATTTTCTCCTCGTACTCGAACACAGCTAATTTATTTTCTCGTACGTCCCTGCTCGTACCTTACTTATCTTCCCCTCTTAATTGTGAACAGGTACGAGCTTCCAAACTGTCATACTATTTATATTTTATGCAAAAGGGATTATGAAAAAAAGGGACTACGTTGGAGGCATAGAATCAGCAATTCCTTTCTGAAATCAACTTCACGAAGTTACCCGAAACCCGGACCTTTTTTCGAGCCAAAACCACAACCCTAAACTCGACCCGCCTTTTCTTTTACCTAACCCATCTCTAGTTCCCAATAGAAATAATCAAAAAGATACCTAACACCAATTGTAAACATATCCATTGCTGGCCTTCCTTGAATTAATCCAATAAAGAAAATTAGACCAATAACACCCAAAGAATAAAAAGACAATTGCTTTCCTAATTGATCCATACTGTTTTGAAGTGGGGTTTTTGGAGATTCCTCAGATTGCATTAATTGAAAGACTTCACCAAATTTCTGAAAGATTAAGAGATTAAGATATTTTAATTTTTAAAATTTACCGAATTAGCTCCTGTGCCTATCACAACACCCTTAATTAAAAAATTGAATAATTTTTGAGAAATTCTAATTTTATTGTAGTGTCCTATTTTCATTTGTTTTCTATTTATTCTTGCTTTTCATCTGACAACTATCTAATACATAGAAGTCCATCCCTGATAGAAACCCATAACTTATTAGAAGCCCACTCAATAACGTTAGAAAATAAAAGCTCAGGGCTCTATTATAGGGTTGTCGGTTATAGGGTTGACCGAATTATAGAGTTGACCGAACCAGAGAACCGATGATTTTTCGGTTAAGATATTGGTTAGGTTCCGGATATCCGAAGATTTTTCAAGAACCGACAATCAACTCCATTAGAACATTAACAGTAAAAAATCAAAAAGGTTTAGCTTGGAGTAGTCATTCCACGAGGATAGTAAGACAAGGATATCTTTCTCCCCTTAATAACCCTTAAACACCCCTTCCTAATAAGTGTTTTAAATGTTATCCAGCTACAGGCCCGTAGCCAGGATTTTTTTTCGGGGGGGGGGGGAATTTTTTTGCGCCAAATTTTTGGCGCCGAAGGCGCCAAAAATTTTTATTTTCAGCGCCGCAGGCGAAAATTTTGAGAATTTTAGAAGGCCGTAGGCCAAAAAAATTCACTTTTTCGGCGCCGCAGGCGCCAAAAATTTGATTTTCAGCGCCGCAGGCGAAAATTTTTTTAATTTTGGACCTCAAGAAGCCAGATTTCGTCCTTTTTTAGCGCCGCAGGCGAAAATTTTTTAAATTTCAGAGGCCGTAGGCCAAAAAAATTCACTTTTTTTGCCCCAGCCCTTCCCCAAATTTTTTCCATTTTCCCATTTCGGGGGGGGGGGGGGAATTCCCCCCCCCCCACCCCCCCCCTGGCTACGGGCCTGTCCAGCTAGATCTCCCTTTTGTTCCTTACACAAGGGGGCATAAATGAAAATGGGTAGCCAAGCACGTAGGACGGATTTTTCTAGAAGGCTAAAGGGGGAAATTTTTCTGCGCCAAAATTTTGGTCTCAAATGCGTCAAAAATTTTTATTTTAGCCACTTATCCCCCTGGCTACGAGTCTTCTTGGAGCTCATAAAAGTGAAATTCCAGTTATTCCTTCAAAAAATAAAATTAAACCTTTCCTCTTCCAGAGCAAACCAAAGTCCCCATAAAAGCAATATTGTCCAAATGTTCAATCCCCCCATCACATTCAATATTACAATGTCCATTAACTATAATTCCATTTACATGGGGAGTTCTAGAATTTGCTGGGATTAAATTTGAATGTTTATATCTCGCTTCGTTTTCGCCAGTAAAGGAAGATTCATCAATTTGGAGTTGAATTGACTTTAAAAAAATTTTTTAGAAAAAATTTTTTTACAAAAAACCTCAAGTATACGAACATCTGCAGGTACTCTATCACCCGTATTAAGCAAAACAAGATCACCTGGAACAAGCTCTTTTGCATAAAAAGTAACGCTCTTTCCATCACGGATACTTAATTAAAAATAATTTAAGACAAAAATTTATAGTTTAAAAAATCTGAAAAGAGTCCAATTTTCTTTTGTTTTACTTAAAATGATGCCGAGGAGCATTATGGACGTGGATGATTAGTGTCACTTCCCACAGGTCTCGACCGTTTTTAGCTCAGACACCTCGCAACCTCTCCGTGTTAGTAAAATGTACTTAATGGTCAGTAGATCACAAGAGCTGTCAAGCTGGATCGACTGACCCATAATTGATCATGGAAGAATCCCTGAACTAAACTACAGGGCTGAGGGACGATTATGAGGAAGAAAATTCAGCTGCTCTATAAAAGAGCGTTCTGGTAACTCAGTCGGTATACTCATTGTCAGCCTATATCTTATGAGCGAAATCACCTAGCAATAAATGCCAAGAGGCCGCTAGCTCAATGCCTACTCGGCATTAAACATTTACCTCTCTTACCGACTTTTACACCAAAAAATAAAAAAATACCAATGTGCAGTTGGAGGCACAAGCCTATTCAATTTTTCCAATGTTTTCTCAGATCTATATTCCTGTACAAAACCAACAGTAACAACAATCATTACAGCAACAGTAATTGAAAGGGCATCGTCAAATTGTTTCATAACAGTTGAAACAATTGCAGAAGAAAGAAGTAGACAAATTAATGGATTTTTAAACTGAAAAAATGAATGAAGCAAGAGTGAATTAAAAAGAAAATTTTAGGGTTGGGCTTGATTTTTGAATTTATTTTCGGTTGGGCAAGAAGCAGAAAAAGTCCTTTAGAATCGTAAGGAATTATGATTGTTTGATCATTATCCGCCCAACATTTCTTTTCCTTTTTTCAATTTTTAAGGGGATATGGCGAGAAGGATCTTGAAGCAAGATTGGCACCATGGATACGCCCTGCTCCAATATTTAAGTAAACTACATGAAAAGTAAAAATAGAAAATAAAAAAAATATTTCTGAAGCATTGTCCTTCCCCCACTTACCCGCAGAAATGAAAAAATGGAGAAAATTCAAAAAGCACCCAACTTTCGGCTCCTTACCTATCGAAAAAAATTACTGAATCAAAAATACTCTCAACCTAACCTTAAACCAAATACTCTATCAAAAACCCCGAACCTGTTCAAAATATTTTCCCAAAAGAGATTCACTTTTCTTCACTTCAAATTCATTATAACCACTAAAACCAAGTCGTCTTGAAGCTTCTGCTTGGGAAAGTCCATTCTCTGGGTCTGCACGTAATTTTGCTACGCATTCTTCTGTGCTGCTACTAGATGCTGTATAAACGTCTAAAGCCTTAAATTTGTAAGGAATTATTTTTTAAGCTTCGGTGAGGTCTACCACAGAAAATTTTAAAATTAAAAAAATAAAATTTTATTTGTGGTTTGGAGTAGCATCGATGACTAGTCGTATTTTTTATGGTGGTCCGAACACCCCACAGAGATCCTGGCTAGGAGAGGAATCGAACCCCGATAGATAAATAATAGTAGCCAACGACACTACCACTACACCACAAATAAATTTGCTTAACACTTAAACGACGGAAAATTACATACGACGTTAAAGCCTGTTTGGGGTCATTTTGACCCCAATCGATTTTAGACCCTAGCTCTAGATTCAAAATTTACACCAATCAATTCCTCTCGCTGAGCTGAGTTCAAATATGTAAAAATTTTTTTGCGGGTGACGAAAACTCGCAGAGATATAGGCCCCCGAAAATCGAAATACTATAAGGGGGACCAAGCACTTTTTGGGGGTGAAAAATTCGAATATGCAAATTATACCTCATTCGAAAGAGCTCTTCAAGCTGAGTCGAAAGACACCAAAATCAAACCAATCTGACTTGATAGTACCGAGTTATAGGTCGGTTACTGTGATATATCTTGATCTATATCTCAGTCTATATTTTGATCGACAGGCATTTCCGTACCTAGTCAATGGTACCGTTCGACTCAGCTTAGAGAGTGGAATCGATTGATATATATTTGAATCTAGGTCTCGGATCTATAAGGCACTAACACAACTGGGGTCAAAATGACCCCAACCGACCAGAACGTGACTACATGGCATAAAAATTTTTACAAGATATGTATTTCTATTGTTTATTTATTTTTTAATACTAGCTAACGATATAAACAAAGTCACGAAAAGTGATGAGTGCAGTGAATATGCGAAGAGAGATATAGAGCTTAGAAATCGCTTTGGGGTCATTTTGACCCCATCCGTCGTTTAAGGGTTAAAGGTGAACAAAAATTACCCATAAAACGACAGAAAAATTCAAGAGATACCTCCAGTCCCTCATAAAATTAAAAAAATTCTAACGAAACCTGAATCATTTCCTGTCCACTAACACTTTTCGATTCTTTTTTAGACGCAATTTTCTCTTTTTTATAAAGTGTTCTTTGCTTCCTTCCAATTAAAAGATGAACTTTTTCCTCTAAATTTTTTGGTGTAGAATTCAAATTATTATTTTTGCTGTTTGAAGTAACAACGCCTTCTTCCCTAGGCTTGCCCTAAAAATAAATAAATTTAGAAAAAAAATAAAAAAATTTTTTAAAGTCGTGGCAATTTTTAGTGTTAAAATCGAATGAAACAAAATGGTGCTAGACAAAAAGGCTCAAAGGGTAAAATACGACAAAATGACACTGTGTGTAAAACACGACAAAATGGCACACGTGTAGAATGTGACAAAACGGTACTCTTGGTAAATTAAGACAAAATGGATCTTGTGTAAAATAAGACAAAAATGATCACGAAAAATGGGATCCACATAAATTTGATACAAATGTTGGATGTTTTTTAATTTTTAGTCATCTCTAAAATAGCCGTCTTTCCAGTTAGATTGCCCCATTTTCCCCCAGCTCCATTTTGTCTTCTATCATTTTTACTATTACCATTTTGAGGATTGCCTAATGTAAAAACAAAATAAACAAAACGCCAAATTTTTATTTAATTTTATTTTTTAAAAATTAAGGTTATTCCTTCTATTTAGAGGTCGGCAAAATCGCTCCTGGATGGATCCCGAGTCAGGATTTTTTTAACTGATGCCGGGATCTCGAGGGATAAATCCGAAAAATTCCGAATTTCAAAAATCCCGAAAATCAAAAAAAATCTGCGGGATTTCGGGATCCCGGAAAATCCCGTCCGGAAAATCCCGTCGGGATCCCGGTCACGCGCCGATCTAATTCATTCACATTTTTTTCAAACACTTCAATCCATTTTTCGAACATATTCAAACCCCTTCCCCAAATTTAAATGGAAGTGTTTGTAATCAGCGCTCTTACCCACTTAACCAGAAAAACCCTCCCTTCTTTCTCAACCAAATAAAATAATTAACCCTCACCTCTTTCAGATCACTTTTTATTTTTCTTCTCGAAGGACTTTGTTGATCATTTTTATCATTTCGAGTCTTAGGCATTTTTTTTGCAAAAATAAAATTAATTTAATTATTTATTTACTTAAAAAATTTTATTTCCTGTTTTTTTTAATGTAAAAATCTTTGTTTGTTATTTGGGTGATTTTAAGGGGAAAAGTCACAAAAATAGTTTAAACATATTTA